>JAFEMH010000842.1:0-560000 GCA_022495995.1 Adenophora triphylla var. japonica
AAGGAACTTGGGACGAAAGTCGTATGAAGATCGCCAACGACGAGACTTAGAATTTCAGTTAGTGGGATCATGTGTTCTTGAAGATTTCTCCAACCAAGGTAGTCATGAGATTTGGTATTCGTGGGAAGTTAAGCCCGAGATATGTGAGACCGTTTGAGATTTTTGGAGGCCCGAGTTAGGGCAGAGTAGCCTATAAGTTGGCTTCTTTACCACCTGTACTTGCTGGAGTGCATAATGTGTTTCATGTCTCGATGTTGAGGAAGTATATTTCTGACCCGAGACATGTGATTGAGTATAGAGCAGCTAAGATTTCGTGCTTAGATTTGAGTTATGACGAAGCAATGCATGAAGATTGTGGATCGAAAAGATCGAGATATTGAGGAAGCGAGTAATTCCTTATGTGAATTGCAATGGAGGCAACCACACGGAAGTAAAAGCAACGTGGGAGCTCGAGAGCGAGATACGAGAGTCGTATCTCACCCTTGTTTTTGAATTGAGTGCGTTTGGTTTGGAGGACCAAACCCTTTTTATAGAGAGGTAAGAATGTAATAACCCTTAATTTTATTTATAATTCTTTATTTTCTTTAATTTATTAATTTTTAAAAATTTAATTAATGAATTGTATTATCTTTTCCTAGATGGACTAGGTTAAGTTGGGCTTGAAATACTCCCTCCGTCCCAATAGTAGCTTTCCATTTTGCCATTTTGGTGTCCCGTTATTAGCTTCCACTTTCCTTTTTTGGCAAAGGAATCTTTACTATTCCCTCCACTCATTCTCTCTCTCTCCTACATTATTTTAATACTCACAAACACCATTATAATTTACTATTCCCTCCACTCATTCTCTCTCCTATTTTTCAAATTACAGCTCACAACATTTTTACTTCCCCCTCATTTTATTAATTTGCGTGCAACCCAAATTTTGGCGGCTACTATTAGAACGGAGAGAGTATTAAACTTGAATTACCTTTATAGTTTTTGACTCCGGTAGTTACCTTTTGGGCTTAGGTTTTGGAAACCCAACTATAAATACAACTTTCTACACCTAGGAGCCTCATAATATTTTAAAAAGAGAAAAGAAAATAAAGAGAGAACCGTGTAGAGAGAGAGAAAGGTGGCAGTGAGAGGAAAAGAGAGCAGAGAGAGGCGGCAGACTTGGAAGAGGAAGAAGGAGGAAGAAAAACTCGGTTGATTCTGTGTTCAAGGATCAAGACCAAGGTAAGATCAAATTCTTCGTTGTTATGGTTTTAGGATTTAAAACCATTTTTAGAAACCGTAGAAGTTAAGAATAAGATTAAGGGTAATTGGGAAATCAAGGTGTTTTGTGATGGAATTGTTAAAACCTATCATTAATGATCATGATTAGGGTTTGGGCATGGTGATTGAATAGTTTTGACCTAAAATAATCCATGCTTTAGGGTTTTGAGATGAAATTAGGGTTTCATGTGTGTGGTAATGTATGTGTGTCGTATGTGTGTGTGGTGTGTGGTGCTGTGCCGTGTATGTGTGGTGGTTATGGTGTGTGTGTGGATGCTAGGGTTTAGTGTGTGTGTGCATGTATGTGTGTTGTAGGCGTGTGCTTATTGTGTGTATGGCCGCCGTGTGTGTGTGGGTGGCCCCGGTGTGTGTGTGTGTGTGTGTGTGTGTGTGTGTGTTTTAGGGTTTAGTGTGTGTTTGTGTGCATTTCCAGTGTGTGCTAGAAAAGGTGTAATCGGTTGTGTGTAAAGTGAAATTGAGAGAGTATTGATGGGAATTAAATATGGAAAACCACTAGGGGTAGTTTGATAAACCTTATGGGGTTAGTTAACTTGCTTAGAAGGAGTTAAAGAAGATTAACTCATAGGTTAATAAGATGGATTAAAAAGAGGTTTTGGTATTTAGTAAATAGAGATTTCTTGTACCTAAGAATGGTTTTGCATGATTGTAGATTCGTGCTAGGACTAGTATTGCAAGAAGTGCAATGACACTGTATAGCGGATTACGCTTAGCTTTAGTATTTGAATTATTCATCCTTGAGATAGGATTCCATGATTTGTATTAAAAAGTATTTACTAGCAATGTAGGTGGTAGTTTTGTTTCTAAGTACTCCTTTGATATGAACATACATTGGAATGTTCCTACCCTTGATATGTTGTTGTTCAATGGGTATCCATAATAATTGAATTTATTAATGTGTTTTTTTTTTTTTTTATTAGAAGGGGATCAACACATTTCACCGCTCCCCCTTGATGCACTTCACATGCAGGCGCCTAGCTATGCTAGGGAGGACATTACGTCTTTCCTCTCTGACGCACCGCGGTGGGGAATCGAACCCGCATGCAAACCTCAGGTGTTGGAAGCACGCCATGAATCCTAATTGAACTTGATGTAGCTAGCTTGGTCTCATTAAAAAGGACTCTCAGGCAAGAATTAGTCCGTATTAAAAAGGACTTTATGAGAAATAGTCTAGCCTAATTAAAAAGGGACTTAGACAGCTTATATACTACTTGGATAGAAGTAGTTTGATTATCATGATACATCTTGATGAGGAGCGCACTGAAAAGGCGTAAGGTCTCTTATCTCAATAAGGAGCGACGAAAAGGTGTATGGTCTCTTATTTAAGGAATGCCCTAAAAGGTGTACCGTATTTGGAATTGACGGACTTATGTGTATACGATGCTTCATTATTATTCTTGTGATAGTGCCACAATTTGCTTATTTGAGAAATATTTTCTTTATTGTACTCATAAATGTTCTTTAAGTTGTATTGAACCTTTCGTTGAGTATTCGTTTGGCTCAGTTCGTTTGGTCATCTCTTCCTTAGTACCGGGAGAGATCCCGTGTGAACTTGCGAGCTTTGTTCGCTCAACCTTTCTTTTATTTCTTTCCCCTCCTGTAATGAGTAAGAGGAAAGGAATGGCCGCACGAATGGCGGCATGGATTGATGAATTAGGGTTTCCTTTAATGACTTTAAGTATTGTTGAGCTAGTGGGTTGTACTAGCCGTTATTTTTTAATACTATTTATTATGGATTGTTTTCTTTAGGGTTAGGGTTGTCGTTTGAGATACCCTCTTGATGATACATAATTTATGTTTGGGAATTATTATTATTTATGGAAATTGGGGACGTTACAGTTTCTATATAAAAAATAATTTTATCCAATTTATCGTAATTTTATTACTCCCTCCGTCCCACCTCAAGGTTTAACATTTCCTTTTTAGGCCGTCCCACCTCAAGGTTTAACTTCCTTAAATGGAAAGTTTTCCATATATTTATACCCTTATCATTTCATATATTTACAAAAAAACCATTCTCTCTCCTATTCCCTACCACACATTCTCCCACTCATTCTCTCTCCTATTAAATATTTTTAACTTTTACATTCTCTCTCCTATTCCCTACCATACATTTAACTTTTACATTCTCTCTCTTCAAATTTTCTATCCACTTTAATTAAATTTCTTAAAAAGCGTGTCCACCTCAAGGTTCAACCTTGAGGTGGGACGGAGGGAGTATAATATAAATGGTTTATCATAATTTTATTATAATATAAATAATGTATAAATAAATAAAATATATTGTTTAAATGTATCAGTTAATCAAGTGCAACATTTATTATGTGATATCATAAAAAGTATCATAAAAAGTATGAGTCTATTAGGACAGCAATTAGATTGATAAAATCTAAAGTTTAATCTGAAACCAACTGGTTATAAAAAATATAGCACGAGGTTTATACGTGAACGCGGACTTGAATGACGTGGTTACTCTAAATTTTAGAATAAAGGCATGTTTGGTGAAACTGAAATTAAGCTCTAAACAAGTATAGTTGAAAAAGATGAGCTGAAATAATTAAGTTGCTGAATTTTAATAGTTTATATTTATTTGGTAAAGACAGGTCACATATATCTTAATTTAATCAACATTTCAACTAACACTCAAGAATTTTGTTTGAATTATTTTCTTCTTACTTATAATTTTCTCCATATATTTTCAAATAAATAGTCTTATTTTTGTAAGTAACAAAAATTATATTCCAATAGTTTAAAAAATACAAATAAATAAATTATCATTTATAAAATAAATATTATGAGTTTAATTATCAAACTATATTAAAACTATTTTATTTAGGACAAGGAAAATAGTATTTAAATCTTTCTTATTGATACTTAGTTAGTCCAATGTTATTTTGATTTTTTTACTCAACTTGAGTAAGCTTTATGAGAAAAATAAAGAAAATATGTACTTTAAACATGACCTAAAATGGAAATATAATATATCTAGAAAAAACTTTAAATATAGTTTATATGAGAGAATAAAATATCACAACAAAAGAAAGTTATAGTTATAGCAAAATATAAAATATAAAATATGTTGATAGATGAATTTGAACTAATTCCTTGTTTTTCTCTTCCCCCTCTTACATTGTTAAGACACCCATTGCTAGCTTAAAATTAATAGCTATTTTAAAATCATTCTTAATTGTTTAAGTGATTTGATATTTTCTTACCAAACAATCTTAATTTTATAATCTTTTAAAATGTTTTAAATTAAAAGCTTAATTTGATTACCAAACACATCCTTAGGTAAGAACTATAGAGAGATCTAAGGGTGAGCATGAACTTGGGTTGAACCTTTTCGGTGTCCCATAGAACGTTATCCACTTTGTCATTTTTGGCGTCTTATTGATAGTCAGACTTTCTAAAAAGGAAAGTATTTAATATATTTTTAAGTAATAGGAAACACTTGCCATACTCACAACGACTATCCACTTACTATTTCTCACCTCACTTTCTCTCTTCTACCCATTCACAACAGTTACTTTTATAACATTATTTCTTAATTCTCGTTTCAAACAAAGAAGTGGGTGAGGTTTTATGGGACGGGACGGAGGGAGTATTTGAGATTACACATTAATACCAATCGATAATAAGGAAAATAGCCCCTAAAGTATACTCCCTCCGTCCCAATAATAGCTTCACCCTTTTGGGTGGACACGCAAATTAAGAAAATTGGTAAGTGGAGAAAATGTTGTGAGTGTAATAGTAAAATAGGAGAGAGGATTAGTGGAGGAAATAGTAAATTTGAAAAGTGTTGTGAGTATAAAAGTGAAATAGGAGAGAGAATGAGTGGGTGGAATAGTAAAGAATCTTTGCCATTTTAGGAAAGGTGAAGCTTCTAACGGGATGCCCTTTTAGGAAATTGGTGAAGTTTTTATTGGGACGAAGGGAGTATATAAAGGTCCATGTTTAGTTATGCAGGAGATGTAAGACTAATAGTAATATTTAAGAATTAGAATTAGTAAGAAAGTAAAGGGGGTCAAGGGTAAGTGTTGGCTTAGACTGAAGTGATAGTAGACAATATCGATAGTTTCAATTTAAAATCAATTAGTATCAAGTGGGGTGGCCCCTTAAGTTTATACTCCCTCCGTCCCACTATATTTGACACCCAAGGGGTGGGTTCAAAAACCAAGGAAAAAGAATAAAATAAAAAAAATGTGTGGTGGAAAATGAAGAGAGAGAATGAGTGGGGTAAATAGTAGTGTTGGTTGAATAAATGTGTGGTAGAAAATGAAGAGAGAGAATGAGTGGTGGGGTAGAGTGAATATAAAAATATAAAAACTTGGTTATTTTTGGAAGGTGTCAAGTATAGTGGGACGGCCCAAAATGGAAAGAAGTGTCAAGTATAGTGAGACGGAGGGAGTATATTAATTCATGTTTTTTTGTATAGTAAATTTGGGATATATTATAACACAACCCCTCACGTGTGACCCCAAAAAAAATGTCAAGGGTAGAGCGCGTGAGCCATGTAGAAGAAAGAAGATAAGAGAGTTTCTACAAGGGCCATGTAGAAGCAGTCGGAGCCTGGCATGACGAAATCTAGATCGACCTAATATAATATCATGATTAAGTCTGAAATCTATATCAAAACCAAATAACTATGAGAGAAGCAACCCAAAATCAATATATATTAAAATCTAGGCTAATTATTCTGATGTATTATAATTTTTTTTAGTATGGATATAGGGTTGATAAAATATTAGGGTTATGTTAAATTAATATTAGGGTTATGTTAAGTTAAGAGTAGTTTAATAAGAGTAAAATTTGGGTAAATTACCTTAATCGAGCCACAATCGCTCCGGATCAACTGTTGTGGTGGATATCCGGCTTGATAGAGCGTCGCCTTAAACCAATCAACAAATGTAAACTAGTCGAAGCAAAGCACGGCTAGTACCCTTTGGTATGCGTATCAGTAAAGTCTAAAATACAGTAGAGAATTAGTATGAAGCCACATAGAGAATTAGGAGTCAAACATGTAATTAGAAGGGGTAGACTGATGGAATTAATTATACATAAACCCTAGAATGATGCGAAATATTTATTCTAGGACAATCATGCTTCATGTTATCAAAGATTATGGAACGATAGACAAACCTGAATCCATAGCAATATCTTAAGAATCCTTTGATGAAGACTTGACTGAACGATTATTGCCTTCCAATTGATCCTTAGGGTTCTTGGAATTCAATTGATAATGGGAATCAAGAGAATAAAACCTAGGTAGGTCAATTGGGGACCATAACCCTATATTTATATTGACCTAGTATGTTAGCCCAGCCCATCATAGATTAACAACTAGGCCCCTTAGGTATCTACACATATTAATTATAGATCCCATACTTATAAAAGATGACTTGGGCCCCCTTTAACTTTAGTAGATCACTTTATTAGGCCCAAATACTTTAATGTTTAATGTGACATATACAATTACTTATAGTGCACATACGTCTATGTGCCCAAAGACTTTATTTATTATACTAGTATATGTAAAGTCCATAAAATATTCCAACAATCTCCCACTTGGACTTACACATGTACATAGTATAATACCTTAGTTTAATTGCATATCACATTATAAACCTTAACAAAGAATGCTTTACCAAATTGTGTCATCTTAAACCAATCCGGTCCATTAGTCAAATCAACATAAGGATCAAAGAGGTTTTAGTCACTATTAGCGCAACTAGACCCATCAGTGGTCACATATATTAACTCAACTAAATGACATGGATCAAGTATGGATGTGTAGCATGGAATAACATGTAATGTGATCTTCACATGTCTATTCTCAACTGGTCCAACCTTATTTTGAGATCAACCAAATATTCGAGCGCAAAATAACTTTATTAACCAAAACTGAAAAAAAAACAAATATACTTATAACAATAAATGTAAGAGCAAAATACAAAACTCCCACTCAATCTAAGCATACTCTAGTGATACAACACCCATACAAGCAGTGTGCTCGTGAAAAACATTCGGTGTTACACCCTTAGTAAGCGGATCCGCGACCATGGAGTTAGTCCCAATATGCTCAATACAAATATGTCCACTCGAATCCGTTCCTTAACAAAGCAAGATACTTAATGTCTATGTGCTTAGACTTAGACGAACTCTTGTTGTTATTAGAATACATAACTCGCCGACTTATTATCACAAAATAACTTTAATGGCCTTTCAACGCCACCTAATATGCCCCAGCCAAGTGATAAAATTCTCGCAACCAAATTGCGTGATTTGATTCCTCATAACACGCCACAAACTCTGCTCCATCGTAGAAGTAGCAACAAGTGTCCGCTTAACACTCTTCCAAGAAACTGCTCCTCCACAAAGTAGATAAACGTAGCCCGAAGTAGACTTCCGACTATCTTGGCATCCAAAGAAAGTCGGAATCCGAATACCCAATGATCTCAAGTCTATGTGACTTTCTGTAAGTGAGCATATAATCCTTTGTTCTCTGTAAATAACGCATGACCCTCTTGGTCAAGCTATCCAATGATCCTTTCCAGGATTGCTAAGGTATCTGCCTAAAACACCAACTATGAATGCTAGGTCTGGGCGAGTGCAAACCTGAGCATACATCAAGCTCCCTATAGCCGAAGCATAAGGGATGCTATTCATTTCCTTAGATTCAATCTCATTCTCGGGGCAGCTGAGCAAGATTGAATTTGTCACCTTTTAGCCACCGTTTGGGGTGTCACCCATTTTACAATCCCGCATGCCAAATCTCTTAAGTACCTTATCAATGTAACTCTTTTGTGACAATCCAAGAATACCTCGAGAACGATCTCTGTGTATTTGAATTCCTAATACAAAAGATGCATCTCCCAGATCTTTCATCTCAAATTTCTTTGAGAGAAATCTCTTAGTTTCATGCAGTAAGTCCGTATCATTTGTGGCTAGTAGGATGTCATCCACATATAAAACCGTAAAAAATATATTTAATCCCAGCTGAACTTGTGGTAGACACAATCATCAACTGTATTTGTCGTGAAACCAAATGACAATACAACTTGATGAAATTTAATACCACTGACGGGATGCTTGTTTGAGTCCATAGATGGATTTCTTGAGTTTGCATACCATATTCTTTGAATCTTTTGAAACCAAGGTTTCTGGTTGCACCATATAAATTGTTTCTTCAATGTCTCCATTAAGAAACGCAGTCTTAACATCCATCTGATGTAACTCTAGGTCATAATGTGCCACTAATGCCATAATGATTCTAAAAGAGTCTTTCGAAGAAACCGGAGAGAAAGTCTCTTTATAATCTATTCCTTCTTTCTGAGTAAATCCCTTAGCGACAAGACGTGCCTTATGTCTTTCCGCATTGCCCTGTGAATCCCTTTTGGTTTTAAATATCCATTTGCAACCAATAGGTTTCACTCCTTCTGGCAATGGGACAAGATCCCATACATCATTGTCTTTCATTGATTTAATCTCATCATCCATAGCGACTATCCACTTTTGAGAGTTAGAACTACCAATGGCCTCATGAAAGTTGATTGGATCATCTTCCAATTGACCAATGTCTACCTCTTGTTCATTTAGAAATACCAAGTAATCATCCGAAATGGCACTTCGTCTCTCTCTAGTGGATCTTCTTAAAGGCACTTGTTCTTGAGGTTGTTGAGCTTGTTCCTCATGGACAACTAGAGGGATATTGACAATGTCTTCTTGATCCAAATTTTGTTCTTGAACCACATCAGGATTGAGATCCAAATCATGGTCAAGGACAATTGTAGGAAGAGGAATGGTAACCGGAACCTCTTCAAAGACAAAATCATCTCTAACTTGTCCCCCCACAAGCTCAACATCCTCAAAGAATTGAGCATTTCCCGTGTCAAAAAAAATTTCTGGATTTGGGATCGTAAAACTTAAAGCCCCTTGACCTTTCAGAGTAACCAACAAAGTAACTACTAACAAATTCCCGAGTCCAACTTCTTTTCGTTAGGCCCGTAAGGCCTAGCCTCAGCCGGACATCCCCAAATGTGTAAATGCCTTAATACAGTGTTTCTTGCCCGTCCATAGTTCATAAGGGGTTTTGGTAGCAGCCTTTGGGGGTACCCTGTTAAGGAGATAAACTGCAGTCTTTAATGCCTCTCCCCAGAGTGAGTCTGGTAAAGTAGTATGACTAATCATACTTCTCACCATTTCCTCGTAAAGTTCGATTTCGTCTTTCAAAGCAACACCATTCATGCTAGGGTTTGCCTGGCATGGTGTACCGAGGACGATACCGCACTCCTCTAGGTATTTAGCAAAAGGCCCAGGACGTTGTTCACCTGATCCGTCATTTCTGCCATAGTATTCACCACCACGGTCAGATTTGACTTTCTTTATTGTTTTGCCATGTTGATTTTCAACCTCGGCCTTAAACTTTTTGAACATATCCAATGCCTGTGACTTTTCATGGATCAAATATAGGTAACCATAACGAGAGTAATCGTCTATGAATGTAATGAAATATTCTTGACCATTCCACGAGGGTGTAGGAAATGGTCCACATATATCCGTATGAATTAATTCCAAAACATTTGTAGCTCTCTCAGCTTTTAATTTGCTTTTGTCTGTTTGTTTTCCCTTAATACACTCAACACATATTTCATAATCTGATTTGTCAAGTGTTTCAATAATTCCGTCTGACACAAGCCTTTGCATTCTCTGTTTTGATATATGTCCTAATCGCTTGTGCCATAATGACATGGAATTATCGTTAGTAAATTTGCGTTTAGTACCACGTGTTTCCACATGCAGGTTTTCATGATATGAAGCAACAGTATCCAACATATAAAGATTATCATAAACCGACAAAGTACTAGATCCAATAAACTTAGAATTATATGAGAAACGACATTCACCATTTGCAAATGAACAAGTAAATCCTTCTTTGTCCAAAACTGAAATGGAAACCAAATTCCGTCTAAAAGACGGTACCACATGTGTCTCATACAAATCTAAATAAAATCCAGACTTTAATAATAATCTAAAAGTTCCGATTGCTTCAACTTCAATAGAATTGCCGTTCCCCACATAGATGAATCTTTCAGCATCACTTGGCTTTCGGCGGCTCGGGCAACCCCCGCATAGACACACTGATGTGAGTAGAAGAACCAGAATCTAACCACCAAGTGTGTCTAGGCACTGAAACCAAATTAACCTCAGAACAAACAAAAGCAAGAGATATACCTTTCTTTACACGCCATGAGTGATATTTAGGAGCAATCTCTCTTCATATGATCCATTTCCTTACGTAAAAGCAACCTGGATCCTTATCTTGTCCCTTGGACGTTGACGTTGCTAAATCCTTAGCTTGTCCCTTCGATACTTTATGTTGCTTTTTCTTTGGCTCATTGACCGCAGTTTCTTCAGCCTTCCTTTTCTTGTTATAGCCCGAAGAGGAAGCCGCAAAGTGAGCACTCTCAGTCTTTTCAGACTTTAACCTTGATTCCTCTTGCACACACAATGAAATGAACTCATTAAGAGTCCACTTTTCCTTCTGGCAATTGAATGTTACTTCAAATTGCCCAAACTGTGGTGGAAGAGAGATCATAACCATATGAACAAGCATGTCATCCGACAGCTCGAACTTGAGAGCCTTAAGTTTAGATGCCAAATTGGCCATCTCCATAATGTACTCACGCACGTTCCCTTTACCTTTATACCTCATGGCAACAAGATTACGCAAAAGCGTGCTTGTTTCTGCCCTTTCATTCTTAGCAAAACGCTTTTCAAGCTCTGTAAGGAACGTCATTGCAACTTTCTCATCATCTATATCGCCTCTGAATGATTCTGGGATGCTTTTCTTCATGATCATAAGACACATGCGATTTGAGCGTTCCCACTTTTCCATATCCTTCTTAGCTTGAGATGTACTCGTGCTAGTCAGGTCAGCAGGTTTTGGCTCCCTTAGTGCAAGGTCTAGATCCATAACTCCCAGAACAATCAGCACATTTTCTTTCCAGCTCTTAAAATTCATCCCATTCAGCATGGGAATCGAGTCGATGTTAGCAGAGACATTAGAAGATGATGAATTAACTGAATAGAGAACAAAAATAAAACAAATAAGCTCACATATAACTTTAAGCAGATAAATGTTTGAAATTAAAATTATCCCATTACAAGAAAATCGACGCAACATTAATTTTAATCTTTGGATAGAAAATTAATTTGCAAGTGATTTTCTTGAAGTAGAAATCAAATATTAACAGTAAAATCCTGTCAAATATCAAGCCTTTCTTTGGACCGACTCAATATTCACATGGACACTTAATAAGCCGTTTACATATTTATCTCCACAGACGAATTTGAATTTACGCCGTATAATAGCCTTCCTTTGGGCCGACCATTACACGCATGAAAAACAAACACGCTAAAACTTCAAATAATCATGTATTTTAAATTAAAAAAATTCATAGGAGAGGTTACTTTGGTAACATGCTACGTAAATTTAATAACATAAAATACAAGATGTGTTCGAATAAACGAACCCAAAGTAATTTCAAACATGGGCATAAATTAAACATTATTATTGAAATTTAAAATTATTAAGTCCATAATAATAACTTCAATAAATAATATTTACTTAATCCAAAACACATAATAATCAGATTAAATGAGATAATCAAACAGAAACCTTAAATATCCAATTAATAATTTTTAGACCCAAATCTCATTTCATCAACATCTTCATCAGCATAACCAATTGAAAATTTTCAAACAGTAAAATAGAGGCGCACAGGAACCCCTCTCAGGTCAGCAAATCAGCGATATCCACCAAGAAACCGATCAATACAGTCCACAAAATTCACAAATAAAAATTGTATTTTGATCAAACGGGTATCGACAATAACCGGGAACAAACAAAACCCATAATTTAATCACAAATTTATACGCAATCAAACAAATAACGAACGGTGGACTGAATCCTTCAACAAAATTGCCGTCGGAATCCATGGCGAACTAAGCCAATTGGACAACTCTGCCTTAGCTTCGTCCAAATACCGACTTAGATTTTGAAAAGTGGCCGGAGGGATGGGTGACATAGAGACCAAATAGGTCCTTATGCTTTCTTTTAATCCAGTACATAAACTTTTCATATTATTACCAATAGTAAACCAATCAGACCAAACTTTAAATTCACGAAATCCAGCCCTAGTAGCAAATCTGAAATCGGCGACAACGTTCATGGTCTCGAGGGAGAGGGGAGTAATATTTGTTCAGCCAAATTAAATCATAAACAACATAATTAATTCGATCCAAATAATCCCAACAACAAAGCAAGATTACGGCTCTGATACCACTTGATGGAATTAATTATACATAAACCCTAGAATGATGCGGAATATTTATTCTAGGACAATCATGCTTCATGTTATCAAAGATTATGGAACGATAGACAAACCTGAATCCATAGCAATATCTTGAGAATCCTTTGATGAAGACTTGATGAACGATTATTGCCTTCCAATTGATCCTTAGGGTTCTTGGAATTCAATTGATAATGGGAATCAAGAGAATAAAACCTAGGTAGGTCAATTGGGGACCATAACCCTATATTTATATTGACCTAGTATGTTAGCCCAGCCCATCATAGATTAACAACTAGGCCCCTTAGGTATCTACACATATTAATTATAGATCCCATACTTATAAAAGATGACTTGGGCCCCCTTTAACTTTAGTAGATCACTTTATTAGGCCCAAATACTTTAATGTTTAATGTGACATATACAATTACTTATAGTGCACATACGTCTATGTGCCCAAAGACTTTATTTATTATACTAGTATATGTAAAGTCCATAAAATATTCCAACATAGACCTCTATATATACATGATTAGGGATAAGGATGACCCTTGTATATAACCTATCCAAACTGGATATTTAGGGATAGACATTCAATTTGTTAAAAGTCCTATCTCGGATGAGAGTCATGTAGGAAAGAAGGTCTTGCCTGGTTAGAAGTATAGGAGTGTCACGCAAGCCTTCTAGTATTGAACTCATCCCGTATGCCAAGCTCATCTCATCTCACCCAAATAACTCATCTCGCCAGTTAGCATGTTGTTAATGTGCCCATGTCTAAGGTCATTATCGAGCTCGAGTACTTTAAGTTGAGCCAAGTCAGTTTGACCCATGTCTACTAGGTTTAACCGTTCAGAGTCCCATGCTTCCTTACTCGATCTTATCGATAGAAGGGAGTATAATATTGAAGAATGAGTATATTTCATTGTCGACCTTAATCTTGTCGCTTAGATGAGTTTCTATGCGACCCTCAGCTCGGATCGATGGAATATAAACGGTTACGATAATCATATACCCACGAACAGGAAGTTAACATTAATTGTGCATCTCCTTCAATTTTAAAAAAACCCTATGCCCCTAAATAAAAAAAATCATCCACCCTTAAGTTTTCATCATTAGGCACGAGCGATAAGGGCGGGGCATTCTGAAATTACCCGGATCGCGCGAAAACGCGGCGAGCGGCTTTCGCACTTGGGACCTCGCTGAAAGGAGAGGAGTCGCCACGCCGTTTTGTATTATGAGCCTAAACTTTGAAATAGACTGGTTTGAAAAAGGAGGTCGTTTTGATTGGTAGCCAAAACTTAGGAAAAGGCTTTGAAAAAGAGGTCGTTTTGATTGGTAGCCAAAACTTGGAAAAAGGCTTTGAAAAGGAGGTCGTTTTGATTGGTAGCCAAAACTTAGGAAAAGGCTTTTTTGAACAGAGATTTTTAGGTTCAGAGGTCATGTTACATTTCGGGAAAAGTATATTGAGATCACCCGAAATGCCTCGTATGACGAGTCTTTCTACCTTTCTCGAAAAGTGTGCATGTGTGTGTTCGTGTTGCTTTTGAAAATGAGCTTGAATGACAAGCTTTAATCTTGGTTTGAATGACAAACGTTGATTTTGGTAAAGTAGCGTTTGAATGACAAACGTCATTTTTGAGTTTGAAAAGGAGTTCGAATGACGAACTGGAATCTTTAGTTTGAATGACAAACGTTGATTTTAGTAAAAGAGCGTTTGAATGACAAACGTCAATTTTGAATCGGAAATGAGCGTTTGAATGACAAACGTCGATTTTGAGTTTGAAATGAGCGTTTGAATGACAAAAGTCGATTTTGAGTTTGAAAAGGAGTTCAAATGACGAACTGGAATCTTTAGTTTGAATGACAAATGTTGATTTTGGTAAAAGAGCGTTTGAATGACAAACGTCGATTTTGAGTTTGAAATGAGCGTTTGAATGACAAATGTTGATTTTGAGTTTGAAATGAGCGTTTGAATGACAAATGTCGATTTTGAGAGGTTTTGAAAAGGAGTTCGAATGAAGAACTCTCGATTTTGAACCGGGCATTACGATGTTACCAATTTTTATGAAAATGGTGGTAAATGAAATGCGATCAACGAGTCATTTTGTGACTCGTACATTTGAAAGTAAATACTATCAACAAACCAAACAGCTTGGAATTGTAAATGACAGTATTGAAATGCTATATCAACGGATCGAACGATTCGGACGGTAAAAATGCGATCGACGAGCCAAACGACTCGGATTTGTAAAGGTGCATAAAGTAAATAGCAATATCAACGGATCAAATGATCCGGACTTGTAAATGACAATTACGAACCAAACGGTTCGGACGGTAAAAGTGAAAATCAACGGATCGAACGATCCAGACGATAAATGACAAAAAAGTAAAAAACGGGACATGAACGCCGTTTTAACCGGAAATTACTTCTCTTACGGGAGAGAAGATGATTAGGGACTAAAACGTATCAAGTCCCGTAGACGGCGTTACCTCTACATTTTGAGAACTTCGATCGGATCGAAAGTAGTGTATGATGCGTAAATCGAGACAAAATAGAGTTTAGAGAGTGAGAGTGTTACCAATGGCTAAGTATTGACTCTTTGGCTTGGGAGGACGTATACGGGATACGATTTGGTGTTTGAAAGGTGTTTCGGAAGTGTTTGGCTCGTGTTTTGTCGGAAGACGTAGTTTTCACGCAAATTGAGGCATTTCCAGGGCTCGGGAGGGTGTTTGGTTGGCTGGAACCGTAGGGTTTTTGATAAGAGTAATATTTTTTTACCTTATTTACTGAAGGGGAGGAGCTGTATTTATAGGGGTGAAAATGAAGAATAGGTCGTCCGGCCTAAACTTCAGTTTGAGGGACTTTTGAGGTATTTTGGAAATTGCTGGGGCTAGATGAGGATTCTGGTTTTTCAGGAAGAACAGGCCGGACGGCCTAACACTCAATTTCAGGGGTATTTTGGACTTTTCACCCTTGAATTTGATTGATGGAGATGGGGGAGACTGTACATGTGTGCCACGTGTCTAGCTTAGTCGCTAAGACTTGGTTTTTGCTCCGTTAATCCCGGTTTTGACTTTTTTCTAAATAACTGTCCGAGAAAATGTCCGGAACAGTCCCAAAAATTACGTACTTCGAGGAAAGTGTTACTTTTACGTGTGATAACGTGTGTTGAGTACACTTTGGAATTTGGATGCACGGGGCAGTACTGGGAAGTCTCGTTGACTCGAAAAGGGGGAGTTAACGGATTTCGGTTAACTTGGAAAGGGCCAGTTAATGGATTCCGGTTAACTTTTAACGGATTGTAACGATCCAGATTTTGGTACTTACAGTAGCCCCTCAGCGACGTCACTTCCGAAGGAAGTGGGTTCGTTGAAAAAGATAAGGATCCAAATCGGGGGATGCCTTATTGAGAGACCTGAATGGTAAAATGGTTGGCGAAAGGATTCCTACGTATCCCGATCGGGAATCAAGTCGGTCGTAGTTCAAGGATGCGAGGGCATTTCGTAGGGACCTCGACCCATGGGGAATGATTAGGAGGAGTTCGTCCTGATTGAGACTGATTTGAAGGTGTCTATACCTAAGGGTGTGACTATTTGGAGGTGTCTTATCCTGAGTGTGACTATTTGGAGACATCTAAACCTAAGGGACACTGTTTGGAGGCATCTAGACCTGAGGGAGACTATTCGAAGGCGTCTATTCCTGAGGGAAACTGTTCGAAGGCGTTCTAACCTGAGGGAAACTATTCGAAGGCATTCTAACCTGAGGGAGACTATTCGAAGGCGTCTATACCTGAGGGAGACTATTCGAAGGCGTTCTAACCTGAGGGAGACTATTCGAAGGCGTTCTAACCTGGGGGAGACTATTCAAAGGCGTTCTAACCTGAGGGAAACTATTCGAAGGCTTTCTAACCTGAGGGAGACTATTCGAAGGCGTCTATACCTGAGGGAGACTATTCAAAGGCATTCTAACTTGAGGGAGACTATTCGAAGGCGTCTATACCTAAGGGAAACTGTTCAAAGGTGTTCTAACCTGAGGGAAACTATTCGAAGGCATTCTAACCTGAGGGAGACTATTCGAAGGCGTCTATACCTGAGGGAGACTATTCAAAGGCATTCTAACCTGAGATGAAGGCGTTCGTGCCTTAGGATTGATTTTTGTAAGGCGTTCGTGCCTTGGGTACTGGACTTATGATGACGGCCAGGCTTTGTCTGCTAGGGATATGGTGGAGATGATGGGAATGGTTGTGTTAAACTTGCTTTTTTAACAACACGGAAGGATTGACGTTCCAACAACGGGGTTAGGAACGGAATGTGATCTCGGGGGAGAATGACACATTGCTGGGGAAAAGCGTCCAGAGTTCTAACAAAGTTAGTTAGGAACTAAGGAGACTGATTGACGTTCCTTTAGAAGGAGTGTCTTAGGATCCTGCTGGGGAGAAATGTTTGGGCTTACAACAGCGGCCGAAGAGGGAATGTTGTGCGGGCTTACATTGATTGCCGTTGAAAGGGGATGGTCGGGCTTACGATTGATGGCTGGAGAGAGTTTGTTGCATGGGCTTACATTGATTTCCGTTGCAATGGGATGATCGGGCTTACGATTGACGGCCGGAATTTAACCTCGGGAGTGGGGCATTAGAAATGTCTAACGGGAATTTAACCTAGGGAGAGGGGCATTAGAAATGTCTAATTGGAATTTAACCTCGGGAGAGGGGCGTTAGAAATGTCTAACTGGAATTTAACCTCTGGTGAGGGGCGTTAGAAATGTCTAACTGGGGAATTTTTAACTTTTGAGGAAAAGTGTCAAATTTGGAAAGATGAGGGTCTGATTGGGCATTTGGGCCAAAATGGCCCATCACGTAAAAGAGGCCGGAGCCTCTCACTCAATTTGGACAAATTTTAAAATGCCGTCGGCCATTAGAGAGAAAGATAGAAAATCTGAGCTTTTGGCCGAGAGAGAGAGAGAGAAAAGAAAGAAAAATTCGTCATTTTTCTTCGATCTTTGGTTGAAATCTTGAAAAATTATTGCTATGGAAGCAAGATTTGGGCGGAGAGGTCGACATAGAAGGACCGACAACGAGAGGAAGATGATTAAGAGGACGGTGCAAACGACCACTCTTCCTATGGATCCGACCGAGTTTTACAAAGCTAGGGATAGCCATAAATCTAAGGAGGGGATAGCGAGGAAGGTAAGCATCCTCTAAATTCCTTTGAATTTTAGAATTTTTATTCTTGAAATTTTGGAATTTTGATTTGAATTAAGTTAGGGTTCTTGGTGCCCGTTTTGGGGCTTTTGACCTTGTGATGCTCTTTTGTCGAAATTGACTTTAGCTTAGTGCAATTGACGTTATGGGTAGACAACGTAGAAATTTTGGTAGAAAAATTCCATGTCAAGGGGTGTTTTCCAAAATTAAAGTGAGTTTAATTCGGGACGGAGTAATTTTGAAAGTGTTTGAAAGTTCTAGGTTTGACGGGTTTTCAATGTGATTTTGAAAGTTCCGGGTTTGATAGGTTTTTCGAAGTGTTTTGAAAGTTTCGAGTTTGACGGGTTTTTCAACATGGTTCTGAAATTTCCGGGTTTGATGGGTTTTTTCAACTTGTTTTGAAAGTTTCGGGTTTGACGGGTTTTTCAACTTGGTTTTGAAAGTTCCGGGTTTGACGGGTTTTTCAAAATGACTTGCATGTTTTGGGATTTCGAACCGTTAATACTCCGACTGGGACTGTGAATGTGGGCCCAAAGATCGCGGCATTTTTCTCTTTTTTGTGAGTTGAACCACTTTCTCGTGTGAAGGGGCACCGCTTCACATCGGTTTGAAGACATCCGGTTTAAATTGAAAAACGGAGTCACCACGCCATTTTGATTTCCTCAAAACTTAAAAAAAAGAATTAGGGTCCGGAGGTTAAGTTACCCCTTGGGAAGAACGTTTGGAGTTCACCCTAGGAGCCTCGTCGAAGCAAGTCTTCCAGGATCCAATTTCCGTGCTTGCTTTGTGCTTTCGTGTGTGAGATGTGATTTAAAAGGGGAGGGAGTGTGTCAAGTTGTCTTCCGGACGTATAAACCATGAGTTGGTTATCGCTCGGGATTCCTTGGATTTTGATATGTTCGGGACTTTGATCACGTGCTCATCTTGGACTTACGATCATCATTAAGTGACCTTTGGTCATATGTGATCGAAATAGGGACACCTCTTTTTATAGTCCAAGGATGAGACTTTTTTTAGAAAGGAAGGACCTTTGCCCATCAATCCTACATCTTGAGACGATTTCAGCTTGATAGGGACATTTGTGCTCGCCTCAAGTGATGATCGGAGATGTAGGGGCTTATGTTCGTCCATTTCTAAAGGGACTTCGACCATGGCATCTTTACGTGGAGGAAACGATGTAAAGATTAGACCTTTACACCGCTACGCCCCAATAGATGCTTCAAGTACCAAAGGGACTAAGGGGAGGGGTATAAAGATTGGATCTTTATACTCATCCTATGCCTTTTGTACCTAAGGAAGGTCACTAGGCAATCCTTGGAGAGGGATCCAACCATGAGGGACATGGGGGAGTTGCATTTAAAGGTAAAAATGACATTTTTATGCAAACAAGTGTAAGGAACACTATGAAAACTAAGACTAGGAATGTAAAGGGGAGACCTTTAAGGCTTTCCTATGTCCTTTAAGAACCTTTTAGGTGGACAATCCTTGGAATAAAGGTCAATGGAAAGGGGGTGACATTTATGAAAGTAAAGATGACATTTTTATGTAAAGATGACATATTTATATGATAAAGATGACATTTTTCACATCATCATGTGAGGAATCTCCCCTAGAACAAGGCATTTGTGGTCTTTTGTTCATCCTTGGGATGGATTCTCCATGAATCCCATGTGATAAGGGGAAAGGGAATATGATGATCTACATAGTAAAGATTTGATCTTTATGACAATAAATCACATATAAAGGCAATAAGTAGCAAGATAAATAGCAAGTAGGTAATATAACAAGATAACAAGTATATTTCAAGGATAGAGGAAGGAGAGGTTACCAATGGTGGTGCTCCTCTATCTCCCTTGAGGTTTTCCTAAGGAAGGAGTGACTTTGGATGAGTTTTGGAGAGGAGGGAGGTGATTTTGAGAGGGTTTTGATTTCTGTAAATTCGTGGTTTGAATTTGGCAGAGTAATAGTACCCAAAAATTGTATCTAAAATGAATAGAGGAGGCCTCTATTTATAGGCAGTTTTGTGCTTCCTAATGAAGCCGTGCGGCATTAACCATTGGCAAATAAAGCCGTGCGGTCTTATCCTTTAGTGACTCAGCATGTTTCTAGAACCATGCAAGGTGGCATTCTAGAAGGCCTTTCCAGCGAGGGACTATGTGGAATTTTAATTCCTAGCAAGTCCTTTGCCCCTCGGAAGGTTTGGGAAAGTTCCCGAATTGCCCCCGAACTTTAGGAAAGTCCGGGAAATTACCAGGAAACTTAACCGAAAGCCATGAGCCATATTTGGGTACTTACAGAAGCCCCTCGGCAACATCACTTGCAGGGCAAGTGGGGTTGTCGATAAAAAAGGATCCAATCTGGCGAACTGCCGAGACGGATTGGGTGACCAAAGCGGTCGAGTGGCTGAACCTTTGGAAGGCTACCTATGTATCCCGAAGGAATCAAGCCATGATCGTAGTTCGGGAAAGATCCGCTGGGGAAAGGGGTGTAATTTATGATAAATTGTCTGAACCTAAAGTAGGCTACCTACGTATCCCGGAGGAATCAAGCCAGATCGCAGTTCGGAATCCACTGGGGAATGACGAAGAGAAACTGGTCCCTTGCTAGGAAGATGGAAGGAAAATGACCTAGGAGGTCAAATAGCTGATCCTACTGGGGATATGCCAGATGAAGGGAGTGACCAATGTGGTCGGATATCTAGACCTTTATGAAAGGCTACTTCACCACTGAGGAGTGATGAAGGAACAGGGTGACCAATGTGGTCGAATCGCTGGACCTTTATGAAAGGCTCATACACCACTGAGGAGTGATGAATGAAAAGGGTGACCAATGTGGTCGGATGGCTGGACCATTATGAAAGGCTCATACACCATTGAGGAGTGATGAATGAAAAGGGTGACCAATGTGGTCGGATGGCTGGACCTTTATGAAAGGCTACCTACGTATCCCGGAGGAATTAAGCCTTGGTCGTAGTTCAAGTCTCACTAGATAGTTAGGAACATGTCTAGGATCCTTGAGGTTTTGACGATTAATGGAGGAGTCACCTGATTAACAATTAATGGAGGTTGTCACCTGATTGACAATTAATGGAGGTTGTCACCTGATTGACAATTAATGGAGGTTGTCACCTGAAAAAACTAAAGCTTACGTCGCTATCAAGGAGATAGAGGTAGCTAAAGTTGGAAAACTAAAGCGTACTTCACTATCGAGGAGATAGAGGTAGCTAAAGTTGGAAAACTAAAGCGTACTTCACTATCTAGGAGATAGTGGTAGCTAAAGCTGATAGAAACTAAAGCGTACTTCACTATCTAGGAGATAGAGGTAGCTAAAGTTTGGAAAACTAAAGCGTACTTCACCATCTAGAAGATAGAGGTAGCTGATGTTTGGAAAACTAAAGCGTACTTCGCTATTTAGGAGACAGAGGTCGCTAATGTTTGAGTTTTTGACAATTCGTAGGGTGTCATCTAGCGTTATTTCGTTATAACAGAAGTAACGGAGACGTTTCGAGAGAAATCATTATTCTATCTTAGAAATAACGGATATCCTTTGGAAAACCACGTTACTCTGATAGGAGATAACGGGAATTATATGCCTAAGTGGAAAGTTCAGGGGGAAAAAGTGTAAATTTAGCTCAGAGCGAATGAAGCCGCCTGGCGTGAGATGGGGAAAAAGAAGCCGTACGGCTTTGAGCCTATTTTCACCAGATTAATTTAAACAAAATTTGAAACGGGCAAACAGCCATTGTTGCCTGTTTCTGCTGAGGAGAGAAGAGAGAAAAGAGAGAGAAAATTTTGAAATCTTCAATTCCCTAGCTTCTCTAGCTTAAGATGGATCAAGAGGGGAACGTTGTGCCTCGACAAGCGCCTATAAACTTGTCGGAAGCCGCAAGGAGGAGGCAGAGAGAGTTCATTCGAACCGAGCAAAAATATGACTTCAATACTCCTCCTTTCCAGTTCTATCCCGGCAAGAGGGAGCACAAATCGATGAAACCTCAATCAATTGGGGTAAGCATTCTTGATTTGCTTGATTTTGTCGATTTTGATTGAATTTTGATTGATTTAGGGCTTGACCCGATATTTTAGGAATATTTTGAAATTTTCTTGTGATTTCGTTGATGCTTTTGGGAATTTGATAGTTAATCTATGAGGCTATGGACATAAATGAACATGCATGTGCAATTTATTTGAAAAAAGTATGAGAATGACTCATTTTTGAAAATAAAGTAAGAAAAATAATGTCTAAAATGTGATGGAGTTCTTGCATGTGCTAGGACTAGGTCAATTTCTGATCATAGATGGGAAAACAAGATTTTGGACGATGAAAAGGATTCATGCATGCCATTTTGAAAAATTACAGCTTATGTGCAATGAATTTTGAGAAAATTGGACTTTTTGTGTTTGAGAGAGAAATGTGCTCGAGATGACGTGTTTCAAATGATGAAAGACACATTTTATAGGCAAAGAATGCTAGAGATCTCTTATGAATGCTTTTCTTTGAAAATATGTGCACCTTTTTGAATATATGCATGCTTTGAGATGAAATGAAGGACTGACGCATTTTTTGTTGTGTTTTCTTATAGGAGAGCAAGTCGAGGGGACTCGTAGAGGTGGCGGTGAAGTTATGGGATAGGATGCCTAAATTTGAGAAGGATGGGGTGAATCCTAAGCAGCTGGTGATGGCTACTGGGCTTGATTCTTTCATTGATGCTATTGGTAGAGGCATTCACGTGACCTCTAAGAGTAAGGGGCTAGTCCAGGCCCTCTCGGAGTTCTAGTGGGACACCACTCATAGATTTCATCTTAGCTGGGGAGAGATTATGGTTACTCCCGCCGACTTCACTACTATTTCCGGCTTGCGGTTCACTGGGAGGCCTGTGACCTGGAGAGAACACATTTCTGCGGCCGATTTCAGAGCTTTGGTGGGATTTGACCTCCGTCCTAAGGGGCTTGGGATGGAGACGAGGTTTGTTTAGGTTGCGGTTCTAGAGTGTATGTAGGGGTTTACCGCCAATGAGGTGACTACCCACCAGCTCGCTAGAGCTTTTCAGTGGTTGCTGCTGTCAGTCACTATTTTTGCGAATTCTGGGACGTTGGCAATGCTTTGCTTTCTTGAATCTTTGGAGGATTTGGATGAGGTTGGGGCGTTTTCTTGGGGTGAGGCCGGATTGGCCGAGCTCTACTTCTCTTTGGATCTGTACAGTCGTAACAAGGCTGCTTCTATGGATTGTTTCTCTTTTGCTCTTGAGGTACTCTCACTTTCTTTTCTCTCTTTTACCTTTCTGCCTTGAGATTTTATGGGAGAAATGACCTTTTTTATGTTTTGAACATGCAGGTCTGGTTTTGCGAGGTGATCAGGTTCTTTCCTTGGAACCAACAGAGTGATCCGGCGATCTTCCTGGCCATGATTCGCTGGAGGGGAGAGGCTAGGAATAAGTTTACCAGGAAGACCCGGATTACTTTTGATTACAAGATGGTGAGGCCCATCATCAACTGGGACGGTCATGAGGGGGTGGACTTCTATCCTTGGGGGAGGTACCCGGAGGCTTTGATAGGGGATGCCTTGGTGGTGACCAGGCAGAGGAGATGGCTGACAGGGCTGACTTGTGACATCATTTACTTGGGGGACCGCTTCTCCAGGCAGCATGGCCACGTCCCTCCTTTGGGTGCTATCACTCCTCATGACCCTCCTCCGCTCATGCTGCAGCCCAGGCATTGGTCGGCGGATGAGATAGAGAGGTACCAGGCTGGTATGGCGGCTGAGGAGTATTTCGACTTTGCTACCCCGTATGCCACCTTTGTGGAAGCACGGTTGAGGACGCCGCAGAAACTAGTGAAGATAGCAGTCACTCAGGGGTATGGGGAAGCAGAGCCGACTGATCCGCCTATGCCTCCTGCTCATCTCTCCTATGTGATAAACAGGGTACCGAGGAGGTTCATGGTGCCTGTTCCAAACACGAGGGAGCCCCAGTATACTCTGCCTGCTGATAGCACTGTAAGTATCTCTAGGTCCCTTCTCTTTTCGGCTTTCTTTACTTTCTGCTATTTTGAGCTTCTTTTGAGATTTTATGAGTTTTTCTTCTCTTTTCTCGCAGGTCCCTGCTCGTACCTATGATGGCTTGGTACGGCAGAACAGGGGCTGGAAAGAGGTGGCTCGGTCCCTTCTGAGGAAACTGGCCTGCGCTTCCAGTGCTACGGCAAATGTGCAGGAGCCCGTGCGCAAGAGAAGGCACGTTGGGAGCACAACCTCTACCTCATCAGCCTCAAGATATCAGACCTCATCCACCAGTGTCGTGCCTCGGGGACAGGGGCCTAACACAGACATTTTAGAGCAGCTGGCGGAGTATGAGCATGTGGCCGTCAATCTGTCTGATGTGAGTGATGATGAAGATTTGATGAGGAATCCCTAGTTTTACGAGCTAAGCAGCGACGACGATGAGTCGGAGGCTTAGGGTTTCCTAGGTTCGAGCTAGGAGAGGGAGAGAAACAAACAATGAACAATAACGCACATTTTGTTATTTTTTTGTTTTATTTGGGCGCCAAGGAGGCCAAGACAATGTAATGACCTTTTATTTGCTTTTCTTATTTATGCTTTATGGATTTGCACATTGCTTAAGCCTCGGGGCAGCTTTTTTGCTCGGAAATGGGGCTAAAACTGGGCCAAAATGGTTTGTGATGATATGTGATTGCATGGATGGTGTTTGGGCATGTTTTTATGCAGTTTTGTTGAGAAAGTGGGGTGAGAACTCCACTTGGGCAGCAGCCAAAGCTGCTGCAGATTATTTTCTGCAGAAGCTAATGAAGCCGTCCGGCCAGGTCCTGGGCAAAAGAAGCCGTGCGGCTGGAACCCTTGTCTGAACTGATTTTTTTCAAATAAAATCAAGGAAAGGCCTTTTCACTTCATTTTCACCCTAGACTTGTCCCAACTTATCCCAGGGCACATCTTTGACCAAAAATCATCAACTTCGATCACTTGCCATGGAAAAACCAATCAGATTGCGAAAGGGGAAAAGAGACCGTTTTCTGTCCAATCTTCAATCTTGGATGAGGCACAACTTCCAATCTCATAAGGGGCTGTACAATACCACCTTCAAGATCAAATCTTTATGGCATTTGAAGGATCTCCCGCCCGATTGGGACTTTTTGAGAGCAGCAGCGAGGTTTTGGGACGTCCGGAGACATGTTTACTGCTTTTCTTACAATGAACTCGTCCCAACCTTCGAAGACTTTCAGGCATTGATCTGGGGTCCAAAAATTGAAGCCGTTTTGATTCCTCTGATCGGGGACGTGCCGGTGACGGTAAAGTTGGCATCTTTTCTGCAAATTTCTACGAAAGAAGCCGAGGGGATGTTGATAGCCCCTAACAGGATCGATATTTCTTATATCCCGAGCAGGTTTGGGTCTCCGGATACGGCTGCAACCATGGTGGCTATGGATGCCTTTATCCTCTGTGTGTTCTCATTTATGTTCACTGCCGAGTCCTTCGGGGACTGCCATAGTAGCCTTTTGGACATGGTCAGGGATTGCAGGGCTGGGAAGGATATTATCCCACTGATTCTGGGTGAGACTCTGCATGGCATTGATAGTATGGCTAGGGGGGACCATTTCATGAGGTCTGGAGTCCTGCTGTGTTGACTCTATGGTTACAGGAGAGACTTGGGGCTTTGCCTGGGGCTTCGCCTACTCAGTGCCCTTGGGTGATTTCCCGGAGAGGTGCACCTAGGCAACAGGATCAGGGTGGCTGGGAGCTGATGATGGCTCGGCTGTCTACCTCTGACATTCACTAGTGGGTGCCTCACTGGAGGCTGCAGACTCGGAGGACGTTTCAGGAGTCCTACAAAGTGAGGGTTCCGGGGCTATCTTGGTCATTCTTCTATATCCCCTGCTTAGTATCCAGGCAGTTTGGGACCTTGCAGGAGCCTTTGGGCGATTGGGAGGACATACGTACCATGGAGGTGGTATCCTTTGACATGAGGGACCCAGCCAACTTCTCATTTTTCTCGAGGGCATGGACATACACTGCTTTTCTACCCAGGTATATTCTCAAGAGCAGGAAGAGTACCAGACTGACCACGACATACTTGAACTGGTATGAGAAGGAGATGGGGGCGACTCAGGTCATTTTGGGAGAGAGACGTCAGGCTTTATTGGGGGCTGACTGTGACTCGAGCAGGGCTTTGAGGGAAGCCGAGGCCAAGGCTAGCTGCCATAACCAGTCGGGTGACCTTATCAGGGATATGGAAGCTCGATATGAGGGGCTATCGGAGGTCGCTCCTCTTACTAAGGCTCAGAGGGAGGAGGTACGGACTCGTGCCAGGGTAGAGAAGGCACTTATTGACACAGGTTTGGTGGAGGCTCCAGTGAGGATTCCTGAGGTAGGGATGAGGGAGACCGACATCATTGAGAAGAAGAGGAAGAACACTCGACGGGTCGAGGTAAAGGGAAGAAGAACAAGGAAGACTCTTGAGAATGACAACTGAGAGTTCTATTCCTAGGATCCCTTTATTGCCTTTTTGCAAACACAATAGTTTATTAGGCCTTTTTGTATATTTTAGTCTTTGTAGCAGGTTAGCAAAGTCAAGAGTAGACCGTGCTTGAACTCATCAAAAAGTTTTTGACTTGTAATTAACAAGAGATATTATCTTAGAATTTATTCAAGACACATTTCATGGAAATTCTGATGTCTTATTTATTGTTTAGACCCAACCATTTCTGGCTGCCTACGTTCCCCTTTTACAAGAAATACTAAGGGGCTCAGGTCTTCGTAGTTCATTCTGGTGAACTATCGGGATTTTTTTTTTATGTGCAACCCTGTCTTTTGCCAAGACCGCCCTTTTTTTTGGGGGGGGGGGTTTCAGCCTAGCTGGGCATTACTCTTTTTGCACTATATTTCTTTTTCTTTTTTTTTTTCTTTTCTTTTTTATGTGCAACCCTGTCTTTTGCCTAGACCGCCCTTTTTTGGGGTTTTTCAGCCTAGCTGGGCATTACTCTTTTTGCACTATATATTTTTTCTTTTTTTTTATATATTTTTTTTAGACATAATACCTGCGGAGCTTATCACCGTTGACTGGGTGGACAAAGGGATTGCCGTCCAAGTCCGCAAGCTTCATTGCTCCTCCCGAAAGTATCTTCTGCACCACATGCAAGCCAATCAAAACGGGTTCCCATTTCCCCAGAGGGTTGTCTCTGGTAGGGGGCTTTACTTTCAGCACTAAGTCACCCTCTTTGATGTCTCTGGCCTTGACCTTTTTGTCGAATGCCCTGGCCATTCGCCTCTGGTAGGCTCGGGTGTGTTCCATGGATTTTAGCCTCCTTTCATCAAGTAGGGCCAATTCATCGTGACGGCTGCGTAGCCACTCTACTTCATTGACATGGTTTTCTAGGAGGACCCTTAATGACGGAATTTCCAACTCTACTAGCAGTACTGCTTCCATCGCGTAGGTCAGGGCGAAGGGAGTTTCTCCCGTGGATGTTCTAACAGACGTTCTGTAGCCCCAGAGTGCCAGATGCAGCTTTTCAGGCCAGTCACGACCACGGGTGGCCATTTTTCGGATAATCCGTTTGAGGGTCTTATTGGCAGCTTCTACTGCTCCATTGGTCTGAGGCCTGTATGGGGACGATTTGTGGCGAGTGACTCTGAATTCTGACAGTAATCTATCGCAGTCCCCTTCAAAGTGCGACCCGTTATCTGAAATGACCTCATTGGGCACCCCGTATCTGCACATGATATTTTCTTTGACAAACTGGGCCACTTTCTTGGAAGTGAGGACCTTGTAGGACTTGGCCTCTACCCACTTAGTGAAGTAGTCCACTGCCACTAGCACAAATTCATGCCCATTGCTTCCTGTCGGAGCTATCTTCCCTATCACGTCAATACCCAAGTTGCAAACAGCCAAGGAGTCATCATGCAGTACAGGTCATGAGGCGGAAGGTGATTGAGGTTGGCAAACCGCTGGCATTTGTCGCACTCTCGGACATGCTGGACACAGTCTGTTTCCATGGAAATCCAGTAGTAGCCCATTCTGAGGATTACTTGCATCAATGCTCTGGCATTCATATGAGGATCGCAGGGACCATTGTGGACTTCGGTCATTAACTCTCTTGCCCTTTCTTGGGTGACACACAAGAGGAGTGGTCCTTGGTACCGTTTCTTGTACAGGTCGCCCCCTAGGATGACATAGTGAGAGGCCAACCATTTCAAGGCTTGCAAGATTTTGGCTTTGATGCCTTCCCTTGGTCTACCTTCTTCATCTCTGAAAGCCGACTCCCCATCTTTGAGGAACTGGTAAATCTGACTGTACCAGGGTTCCTTGATAGGCTAAGGTCCCAAGTCTATTTCACAACAGAAAGCCGGGGCTTCTCTTCTACCCACTCTAAATGGTTTTATTGCCTTTCCCTCGGGGATCTCTACCAATGAGGCTAGAGTAGCTAAGGCATCTGCAAATCTGTTCTTGTCTCTTGGTAGGTAATGGAAGGTCACTTCTCTGAACTGCTCAGTCAACTCTTTCATGTAGGCATGATACCTCTGAAGGTTAGGATCCACAGTCTTCCACTTGTTGGAGACCTGGTTGATGATCATGGCTTAGTCTCCATAGACTTCGAGTTCCTTGACATTTCTTTCTAAGGCAGCCTCTAAACCAGCAATGCAAGCTTCATACTCTGCAGCATTGTTCGTGACAGGGAAGTTCAACTTGATGGCTATTGGCGTGTGCTCATCTTTCGGGTCGACCACTAGCATTCCTATGCCATTTCCCCTTTTATTAGCAGCTCCGTCAAAGAAAAGCTGCCATCGGTTCTCAGGCTCAACTACAAAGATCCCTTCGTCTGGGAATCGGGGTTCAGGCCCTCGGTCCTCATTGCTGGGGAAGTTTGCAAAATGGTCTGACAGCGCTTGACCCTTGATTGCCTTTCTTGTCACATAGTTGATGTCATACTCAACCATGAAGAACGACCACTTTGCTAGACGCATCGAAAGGGAAGGCTTGTCGATGATGTACTTGATGGGGTCCATTTTCGAGACCAAGTTCACAGAGTTGGCCTGCATGTAATGCTTCAGCTTATCGACTACCCAGACCAATCCTGCACAAGTCTTTTCGCATGCTGAGTAATTGAGCTCACTCCCTTGCAGCTTCCGACTGACAAAGTAAATGGCGTTTTCTACCAGAGAGTCCTTCTTTTCCTGAGCCAGAATAGCCCCAACTGCCATATCAGTGACAGTGAGAAAGAGCAGAAGAGGTTTCTGTCCATGTGGGGGTGTAGCGGTGGTGAATTTTGTAACATCTTTTGAGTCGCCACTTATTATTTATTTAGGAAAACAATAAGAAAAACCTTTTCAATTTAAAAGATATTTGAGGGTTCGGGGGTTAAGTTATGGAATGGTTAGGTCAAGGAACATCCATTCCACCCGATCCGAAGATCGGTCTTGCCAATCAAGTATTATCAATCTTTTTAATAAATAAGAACAATTAAATAAAGGAAAAAGAAAACCCTAATCAATTTCTTGATTAGGAATGTCGGATTGTATGCTTCGAGATCGCCTCCATGGTTGAAGGAACTCTAGGCTAATCCTTTTGATGGGATTACACCACTCTAAAAGCCAATAGAGAGAGATTGAGAAAAAGAGAGTAAAAGTATAGGAATTTACCTACCGTTTAGGGAGTATTTGATTTAGAACGTGGTTCTAAGATGTCTTCTCGGTCGAGAAGTGATTCGGGCAGAGTTTTGACTCAATATGAGAGTCAAATCTTGATGCGAACAGAGCTTCGCCTCAATCCTTGATTCGGGCTTTGATGTTTGTTGATCAACAAGGTTGATAAACAAACTTTAGGTTATTTTAGGGTGATTTTGTAGGAATCTTTCAGGGAGAAAAACCAACAAAATGTGTGTGTTGTGTGTTTTCGATCGTGGATCGGGGACCTCTGAAATAGTGAAAGCCATCAAGTATGTATAGGGGTTTAAGAGGTGGATGGATGACTTGGTCACCAATATTAGGAGACTCAAGGAAGTTTCCAGAACCCAAATTCTATTGGATGACCGGATTGATAAGGTTTTATCCAGAAAAGTGGTTGAAACGGAGAAGGAGAGTGATTTTGCATATCCTGCAGAGGGCTTGTCTCGTGCGAGACACGTATGTCTCGTGCGAGACAACTAGTCGGTTGACTATTTTGTCCTCTTCAGTTTATTTCGTTAGTCAGTTAGGTCCAAAACTAACGAGGTTAGTTATAAACTTAACGAAACATGACGAAACTGATATGCTTTCAACAAAACACAAAAGAGAGACGATGAGTAGTGTAATCATGAATTATTGGTTCAGAATGGGTGTCTACAGAGCCCCTCGGTGACAAGACTTATGGAAGAAGTCATGTCATCGATAGAAAGGACATCATTCTTAACATTGGGATGGTCGTGCCGCACGGCTGCCTACGTATCTCTAAGAGAGAATCAGACCAAAACGTAGTTTGACTCCAAAACACTAAAAAGGCTATTTTAGGTATTTTGAAAAGGATTTTTGAAAATCGAAGATTTTTTTTTTCAAAAGGTAAAATCATACTGAGGAATCAAAGACTTGACCCAATTCCGATGATACCCGATTGTTGAAGTGCACCGCCCGAGGTTACTTACGTTGCCATTGTTGCCGAGGTCACGGACTTGGTTGTCATTGCTGCCGTCGCAGACTTTGCTGATGCTGAGGTCACAGACTTGAAGTTTGCTGCCGTCACAGACTTTGAAGTTGTTGGCGAGGTCACGGACTTGAAGTTTGCTGCCGTCACAGACTTTGTTGATGTTGCCAAGGTCACGGACTTGAAGTTTGCTGCCGTCACAGACTTTGTTGATATTGCCGAGGTCACGGACTTGAAGTTTGCTACCGTCACAGACTTTGTTGATGTTGCCGAGGTCACAGACTTGAATTTTGGTGCCGTAACAGACTTTGTTGATGTTGCCGAGGTCACGGACTTGAAGTTGTCGGTTGAGGTGGAGGTTCTGTCGGCTCCTATAATGCAAGGATATATGCATGCTGGTCTCGGATGGACCCGAAATATTGTTACCTTTCTGCACCTGTTAGCACATAAAGATTCCAAGTAGATTTTGCAGGTTTTAGTTGTTTAACTGAACTTATGTGGTGGTGCTCACGTCTGTTCGTGTAAATGGCCGATTGGTCATTTTGGTGGTGAGTTTATGTATGGAAATGTAGGGACATTTGTATGGATTTATATTTGAGATGGGTGATCTGTATGAGAGAATTTGTGTTTGACAAGTGGGGACCAAATCAGGTCTATGCAGAATCTGTTGCTAGTCAGCAGGGCTGTATTTCAATGAGTAACCTTGTATGAACACATCTAGGCCTGTTGCGAATCTTCATTCTTGATTCTCCCTTGAGTCGTGTCTCTAGGAGACAAACGACTACAAATCTGTCGACTGTCGTAATGGCTTTATGTCTAAGGCCTTTTGGTGTCTCAAGCCCCAAGTTGCTTGCAGGTGGTAGATGACTTTTGTGAACAGGCTTGTGAGTCTGCTCTCTTGATTTGAAGATGATCGAAGAAGGCTCACCTTGTTGGTTTGATTTGAAGAGGATCGAATGATGATCGATGAAGAAGGCTGGAGAATAGTCTCCCTTTGTCCTTTGATTTTTTTTTTGTGACGCACCCTGGTTTTTTGCCTAGACCGCCCTTTCGGGTTTTCAATCTAGCTGGCATCTATTTTTGCATCTATTTTTTTTCTTTTTTTTGAAAGTAGTATTTAACTTGAAGAGAACTCAGAGAAGAGAATCTTATTGAGGAGAGAAGTTTATTCTCTAATGATGAGAGTGAGAAGCAAAGAGGAAAGCTCCTAATGCAGATCTGATTATTTTGAAGAGTTGAAGTAGAGATTGACTGAGGGAGGAAAGGTTTGGAAGCACCAGTTTTGATGCTTGGATTTCAAGAGTGTGTATGAGAGTGGCTAACGGAAAGCCTCTAGACTCAACAAGAAACGTTACTTGGCTCAAGGATCTAGAAAAGTTGTTCTACCTTTAAATGAACCGTGCATCATCTAGAAGTTTCTAAATAAGTTTGAGAAGGAAGCCAATCGTTAGTATGACTTAAGGGTAAACATATTTCTTGATACTGAAAGTCTTCTTTATTTGTTGTAAGAGGATGTTGAGTAATCTTCGTTTCTTGACTCCTCTTCTTTGTGGGAGAGTCCTTCATTCATTTGAGGTTTCACATTTGTTGTGGGGGTGATGAACGCTTGAGAGTTTTTTTTTTCTTTCTTTTTTTTTTTTTGTACTCTCAAAGCTTTGAATTGAGTAGCCCCACTCTTCTTGGAATGGAGGTTGACAGCAGCACCTTTGGCTTTCTTCATTTGTTGTCCTTTGACTTTCAGTAGGGGTAATGTTTAGCCCTTAAGCCTCCTAAGGATAGCTTTCATCTTAAACTAGTTTAGAAGTCTCTATTTTTTGCGATGATTTAGGGAATGGAGGGTCCATTATTTTGCATGAATTAAATGATACTCACGAGGTATAACAACCTTAGGGAAAGTGTTTAGGAAAAATGACTTTGATTAATTGAGAAATTTAAGAACAGACTCGATAGTTTAGATGACACAAACTAGAGGAGGTGAGAAGTACTAGAAAGACAGAACGACTCTTCGAGTTCATACTTGGAAATTTAAAACCTAATCTACTTCTATCAAAGGATAAAGGGAGAGGATGGTTGTAGCCCCAAAGTGGTAAGTGTAGATTTCTTCTCGGAGCTTCATCTTCTTCATGTATTACGAGGGAGAGGATTGGTGATGACGTTGGGACGTTCTAACTCTCCATTGTCAAAGAGGTCTTGGATGATGTCCTTCAAGTGGTGGCAAGTGTTGGTGTCGTGACCGGTGAAGTTGTAGTACTTACAGAATAAGTGATGAGCATGATTAGAACCCATATCCTTAGGAGGACCACCTTCCCTTGGTTTGATCTTTTAATTCTTGACAAGCACATCGAAGAGTTCTTCTTGAGTAATTCCTTCAATTTTGTCATAGTGCTTCTTTTTCTTTTCAGGAGGGGGAACAGCAGAATACTTGCCGGTGTTGGAGCGGTTGAATGCAATAGCGTTGACTGAAGCATCCTTACTTGTGGTGGGTTTTTTGTAGCGGAAAGTACTTTCCTTCTTTTTGCTTTTTAGGAAGTCATCAATCCTAATTCCGGACTCGTGGAGTTCATTGAAACTAGGAAAGTAGTTGCCGGCGAGCTTCTCTTGAAATTCATCACGGAGGCATTGGAGGAAGATGTGGATTTGTTCTTTGAGAGTAGGTCTTTCGACAATTTCGGTAAGTTTGAGTCTCCATCTTCTAGCAAATTCAGCAAAGGACTCATTTGCATGTTGCTTGGTTTGTTCAAGATCCCTCCCAGTAGGGCGGTAAGTGGAGTTGTCTTCAAACTGCCTTTGGAAGACTAAACATGCAGACGACCAATCAAGCCTTGTAGTCGTAGGAAGAGACATGTACCAATACCTTGCAGCACCCTCTAAAGTTTGAGGAAAGCATTGGGCCAAGATTGTGTTATCAACACCCATTGGAAGCATGGCCCAAGTGTAGGTCTCAACATGAGCTCTAGGACAAGTAGTACCATTGAACTTGGCGATGTCGGGTGTCTTGTACTTGCGAGGAAACATGGTGATGGATTGTTTAAGAGCATCGGGATCAAATGGGACGAATGACCCCTTTGAAGTGTCAAGGGTTGCAAGTTTCTTCTCAAGGTAGTTCTTAGTAACATGGTCACCAAGTTTAGTAGTTTCGTCGCTACCCTCCTTTTTGGTCTTAGTACTCTTGGAGATAAGTTTCTCATCATCGGAGGAGGATGAGGAAGAGGAGGAATCGGATTCTTCCTTTTTCTTGTTTGACTTCTTGGGTTTCTTATTCTTTTGGGTGTAGGATTCCTTTTCATCAGAGGAGGATTCCACTTTCTGCTTTTGTTTTCTTCCTTTCTTGACTTTCATGTCATTGAGTTCTTTCATGAGGGCGGCCATTTGGGCATTTTTCTCATCAATTTGCTTACTTTGTTCATCCATCTTAAGCAGGGCTTGGATGAGTTGGGCCTTAGCTTCGTTGATTTCGGCCTCGGTGACAGAAGGAGAAGCAGACATCGTGTCGAGCTTTGGCGAAGAACCTAGACGTGTAGCAACCGTGTTAAACCATGATCGAGTCCCAACAAGTCGACTGAATAGGGTGTATGAAGGCTTGAAGGTTTGAAGGTTTTGGCCAAAATACAAAAAGACCGAACACTTGTCTCGCACGGGACAAGTAGTCTCGCGCGAGACAACACCACGGGAAGTCACACTTTTCTGATTTTAATCCTAATTTTGGTCAGACGGAAAATCCATTTTGGGGGTTTCTAACATTCAGAATCCAACCTAGGGACCTAGGGGTCGAAGTTATCTCAAGTAACATCAAGTTTTGTGCAATAATTTTGGTAAGAAATTTTTCTCTTTTTAGGGGCAAATCCAAAGGGACAATCATAGGGACGTTTCCGAAGGGACAATTCCGTAGCAGCATTTTATTGATTTCTTTTCCATGGATTATTGCACGAAACAAGATCTTAACAAGGGATTACAAGGACTCCAAGATCAAACCGACTGGTCACGGAGTGTCATAAAAAGTCAATCTACATGATATGTGGCGATGCAGGGCTGGAAGGCTAGGCTCCCCGCGATATGACAATCTAGGTGGATTGAATACGCGGAGTGGGATGATCCAACTTCGAAGAGATCGGCGACTAGGTGGTTACCGTCATCCGCCCTTAGTGTGGGTTCCGGGTTTATCAAGGGTATGTAGTGCAATGACAATTATAATATGAGTGCGCATGTGTGAGAGTCGAATCTAGGTGATAGAGTAAAATAGAAAGTTTTATTTTTGAAAACTAAAGAAAAACAGATAGTGGCCGCACCAAGTGGTTGCCTACGTTTCTCCCAAATTAGAAAGACTCAGGCCGTCGTAGTTCCACTTAAAGGAGATAGAGAGCGAGAGAATAAATAAACTAATTTATTACAAAGCCCGAGTCAACCGATGACCGGTAAAAAATTAGAATAATCAATCTCAGATAAGTACTCCCTCTGTCCCATAAGTCTTAAGAAAACTTTCTATTTTGGGCGTCCCATAACTCTTAAGAAATCCCAAAAAGGAAACCTTAAATCACTATTCTCTCCACTCATTCTCTCTCCTACATTATTTTAATACTCACAACACATTATAATTTACTATTCCCTCCACTCATTCTCTCTCATATTTAATTTTTCACACTCACAACACTTCTTCCACTCATTCTCTCTCCTAATACTATAATAATATTCCTTAATTCCCGCGCAAAATGGAATCTTCTTAAGCTTAATGGGACGGAGGGAGTATATAGTTTAAGTAATTAAAATCATTCTACCCTGCAAAATAAAGTTAATACAAGCCAAATAGAAATAATAATTTATTTTGATTTTTCTGAATTTTTGAAACATTTTTGCAAAGTTTTTTTGTTTTTTTTTTTTGATTGCAGTCAACTTTTGAAGGATAGTCAACTGTTCCAAGCTTTTCTCTGTGCGGTCAAACGTTGGATAAGAGTCAATAAAACCAACAAAACCAAGGCTTAACCTCTTTTCTTTTTTTTCTTTTTTTTTAAATGTGGCAAACTTTTGATAAAAGTCAATCAAATAGTTTATTCTTGGATGAGGTCAAACTGGAATCAAACAACCAAGTTTGAGTTTGATTATGTCGTACCATTGTCTCGCGCGGGACAAGGTTATGCCATACCATTGTCTCGTGCGGGACAACCTTGTCCGGCGCTGGACAAGCATTCGGACAGTAAAAAAAAAATTGACGAAAATTGTATAGAAAAATTTGAAAAAATCCAGAAAAATCAAATTTTTACAGAAAAATAAAAAGATTGATAATACTCAATTGTGCGCAAGTCTAACCCTCTTAATTAATTGTCCCCAGCGGAATCGCCACTGTAGCGATGGTGAATTTTGTAACATCTTTTGAGTCGCCACTTATTATTTATTTAGGAAAACAATAAGAAAAACCTTTTCAATTTAAAAGAGATTGAGAGTTCGGGGGTTAAGTTATGGAATGGGTAGGTCAATGAGCATCCATTCCACCCGATTCGAAGATCGGTCTTGCCAATCAAGTATTATCAATCTTTTTAATAAATAAGAACAATTAAATAAAGGAACAAGAAAACCCTAATCAATTTCTTGATTAGGAATGTCGGATTGTATGCTTCGATCGCCTCCATGGATTGAAGGGACTCTAGGCTAATCCTTTTGATGGGATTACACCACTCTAAAAGCCAATAGAGAGAGATTGAGAAAAAGAGAGTAAAAGTGTAGGAATTTACCTAGCATTTAGGGAGTATTTGATTTAAAACGCGGTTCTAATATGTCTTCTCGGTCGAGAAGTGATTCGGGCAGAGTTTCGACTCAATATGAGAGTCAAATCTTGATGCGAACAGAGCTTCGCCTCAATCCTTGATTCGGGCTTTGATGTTTGTTGATCAAAAAGGTTGATAAACAAACTTTAGGTGATTTTAGGGTGATTTTGTAGGAATCTTTCAGGGAGAGAAACCAACAAAATGTGTGTGTTGTGTGTTTTCGATCGTGGATCGGGGACCTCTGAAATAGTGAAAGCCATCAAGTATTTATAAGGGTTTAAGAGGTGGATGGATGACTTGGTCACCAAGATTAGGAGACTCAAGGAAGCTTCCAGAACCCAAATTCTATTGGATGACCGGATTGATAAGGTTTTATCCAGAAAAGAGGTTGAAACGGAGAAGGAGAGTGATTTTGCATATCCTGCAGAAGGCTTGTCTCGTGCGAGACACGTATGTCTCGTGCGAGACAACTAGTCGGTTGACTATTTTGTCCTCTTCAGTTTATTCCATTAGTCAGTTAGGTCCAAAACTAACGATGTTAGTTATAAACTTAACGAAACATGACGAAACTGATATGCTTTCATCAAAACACAAAAGAGAGACGAAGAGTAGTGTAATCATGAATTATTGGTTCAGAATGGGGTGTCTACAGGGGGCATAGCACCGAGGGATGTACTAGGTACGCCTTGATTTGGTCAAAGGCATCCTGGCATTCCTCTGTCCATTCTGTGTCTGCATTTTTCTTCATGAGCTTGAAGATGGGCTCGTACATGGTAGTTAGCTGGTTGACAAAACGGCTGATGTACTGTAATTTGCCCATAAAGCTTTTGACCTCTGTCTGGGTTCGAGGGGGCCTCATGTCCAAAATGGCCTTGATCTTTCTGGGATCGACTTCAATACCTTGTTCTGTGACCATATACCCGAGCACTTTTCCCCTTATCACTCCAAATGTGCATTTAGTAGGGTTTAGTCTCATGGAATGTTCCTCAACCTCTCAAAGAATTTTCGCAGGTCAACAAAGTGCTGTCCATCCGCACCTTTGGAATGGATTATCATGTCATCGACATAGACCTCAATTTCCTTGTGGATCATGTCATGAAAGAGTGCAATCGCTTCCCTTTGATACGTAGCCCCGGCATTCTTAAGTCCAAAAGGCATCACCGTATAGCAGTACGTCCCCCACAGTGTGGTGAAGGTTGTCTTTTCTTGGTCCTCCTCGGTCATCTTGATCTGGTTGTAGCCAGTAAAGCCATCAACAAAGGATTTGACTTCGTAGTTAGCAGTGGCGTCCACCAAAATGTCTATGTTCGATAAGGGATAGTCGTCCTTGGGACTGGCCTTGTTCAGATCCCGGAAATCTACACAACAGCGCACCTTCCCATTGGCCTTAGTCACAGTCATGATGTTTGATAACCATGTCGGATATTCAATGACTCTGATGAATCTTACCCGCAGTAGCTTCTCAATCTCTTCTTTGACCTGTAAAGACCACTCTGGCTTGATCTTTCTTAGTTTCTGCTTTACTGGCTTGGCATCTGGTGCAAGAGGGATTCTGTGCTCCACAATCGAGTTATCTAGCCCCAATCTGTGTCTCTTTAGGTTCCTCGACAATACCCAAGTTAACACTTGTCAAAACCTCCTCGGCAGCTTGGGCCCGGTTTTCCTCTTTGTCTGTAACCTGTTTAAAGATTTCTTTAATGTATTGTTCATTTAGTGTGTTTGCATCTTATTCAAATGAATCATTATTAACTGTTGTTAAGTTATTAGTTAATTTATCATTTGTTAAGTTGGGGATAAGGGGATACTCAGAAAGATCTATCATTTCATTCAAAGCGAAAGGAAAGATGACATTGGCTACATATTCATAATCTTTAGGCATGAGACCTTCAGATGACTCAGAGGACTAGAATTCAAAGACTCCTGACTCAAATGACTCTGGACCCTACACTACTTATTGACTAAAGTGTTTGATTGGGTTGGACATGGGTTACTCTTTGCTGCTGCTGCCCTGGGGAGATGCAATCTTGTTAGCATCCCCATCCTGCTATGCATCCTGCAAACCTTCACTGCCTTTGCTGACATCATTCCCATGGGGGATGTTCGGCTGATCTGGTTCAATTTCCTCTTCAAATCTGATCACATCCATTTGCACTTTTGGGGTAGTGGGACTAGTTGCACTTTCGGCATCTGAGAGACAGCTTTCTTCGTCATCAAAGTCTTCTGGTTCATTCACTCTTCTTTCCACATTTTTCCAAACAGGGGGTTGGGACTGATCTTCTTGACCAGTAAGAGCCATCACGAACACATTATGCTCACCGTGAATGATGAAGGGTTCCGGAGAGATTTCCACCATCATAGCTTGGCTTACTTCTGCCTCACAATCTTCGTAAGTGAGTCTTCCTTCTGTAATCTTGACTATGGTCACTGGTTCGATATCACCAAAGAGAGGTCTGGCCTTGACAACATTAACGAAGTCAGTTTCTATTATAGGACCAAATTGCCCTTCCATGGCTGAGGCGTCAATCAGATCTTTCCATTCTCCTTGCAATTCAGCATAAGGAACGTTGAATTCCAGGATGTCTATGATCTTTGGATTCCCGAAGCCAACTGCATTTGTATCTCCAAACTCAATCATGTTGACTCGATTATTGGCAGGAAGAGGATTCTTGACTATATTGGGACCCCGAGGTGGTTCAAGCTTGCCTTCTTCAATCAGGCGAGAGATCAAGAACTTCAGGTAAGTACACTCATTGGTGGTATGCCCATGATATTTGTGAAAGGGGCAATGTTTGGTCTCATCCATTCTAACATTAGGGTTCTTGGGTTTCCAATTCTCTAAAGGTCTGATGAGTCCTTCGGCCACCAAACCATCGAATACTTTCTCTAGTGGCATTCCAAAGTCTTCGGCAGTGTAGAAACGAGGCCTTGGCTTTACAGTGGCTTGACCTGAACTTTGTCCAACTTTCTCATTTTGGATATAATTGATTGCGCCGACCGTTTCTTTTCCCTTTGCGGAGACGGCTGGGGTATTTGAGACTGGTGCTTTGTATCGGTAAGAGTTGCCTGTCCCTGTAACTGGAGCCATGTTGAAGGCGTTTTCAAACTTAGTGCCGGAATTCACCATCGCTCGGAGATCAGGATAATAATAATTGCCAATCTGGACTATTAGCTGAGGTTTCAAGCAGGACTGGAAAATCTCCATCTGTTCCTCTTCATTCAACGGGGTCATCATTTCACTAAGTTTCCAATTCCACCTGTTGTAGAATTCACCTACTGGTTCATCTGGGCGCTGCAAAGTGCCTTGCAAGTCATTCCTGCTGGTTTCCCAATTCAAGTTAGCCTTGTTCTTTTCCATGAATGTTTCCTTGATCTGGTCCCATGTGGCTCGGGCCTCTGGCTTCACATGCAGGAACCACCTAAGAGTTGAACCCTTTAATGATAGTTGAAAGTGATCGGCCATTTGCTGATACGTACAATCCTTAGCTCTCATAGCGAGAAGGTAGCTTTCAATGTGAGTCCGAGGACAGTCTGTGTCGTTGAACTTTTCAATCTCGGGCATCCGAAATTTTGGAGGAAGAGGGACAATTTTGCTAGGATCAGAGATCTGGTATGCTGCTTTCTTGGTGCTTAGTTCCCCAAACTTCTCTTGCATGGACTTAACTTGCTCCATCAACCAGGTCATGTTGGGGTCAGGCGACGGTTTTGGGTCGCTCGATTCCTGAGTAGGTTTATCAGACTTGGGTGGCAGGATAGTGGGTGGTACATTGGTAGCTGGTACCATGGCTTGAGGATCTTTTGAAGGGAAGTAGGTGTAAACTTGACCTTGTCCCCGATTCCCATAAGATGGACCGGAGGGACAAGGGTTGGATTCATAGCTACTCGGGTAAAGAAAAGGATAAGGAGCCTCGTGGGTTCCTATTGGCAAGGTTGGGGGTGGAAGATCTGCTGTGGCAGGACAGAGGTTAAGGAGATCACTGGATTGGTTTTGGGGTCTGGAGATCATCTGGGATGGTCCATACTGAGGAGAGGGAGTGAATCCCATGGGATAATGCGGAGACTGAGAGCCTGGGATGGCCGTGGCATTTGTTCTCTATTGGTAGGGAACAAAGCTGGGTCTTATCTAAGGAGGCGAGGGTGTTGGAGCCCTGATGGCCTGGGATGTTGGAAAGGACTGAAAAGGGGTAGTCCTTGGTAAAGGATTGTAGGTGGATGGAGGAGGGCATTGTTTATAGGCTGGGGGAGCTGAGATTGCTACTTCTGGAGTCTCGTCTTCTACCATAACTAGGGAACCATTGGCTTCGACCACTATCTGAACCCCATGACGATGGAGCGCATCGACAAGCATTGCTTGCTGTTCCTTGTGGACCTTACGACTGTTTTCCAAGGCTAAGGCTAGCTCTTCTTCCCTAGTCATAGGGTTACCCAAACCACTGTTGTTTTCTGTCAAATCTGTCATTCTGACTCTCTGGGCTGACAAAACTGAGGATTCTGGCAAGCTATCTGAGAATTCTGCATTGACAAGCCGCTGACCCGGTATTCTCACCCACTTCTTTCTCGCTGCGGGAAAGGGATAGGTAAGGTTTAGACTCTGGGGTAGGTGTTTAGGCTGAAGGCTCAAGCAATATGCAAATTAAGAATCTTCTAGTTTACTTAAAACAGTGTCTTTTATTTATTTCTATTTGGTTGGAAAAGGGGTTGCCCTTCTTTTTCGCAACTACTCTAGATCCTGGATCAGTGGGTTCCGTCACTACTTCTATAAGCCCCTCGTTTTCCACCTGTATTTCGACCTCCCAAGGTGGACAGCCCCGGGCGAGTGTCCTATAAGGCACGCGGATCCCACCGACCGAGAGAAATGAACTCTCCTAGGGTCTAGTGGGTCATAGGAACTTTTAACGCACGAGCGATGCGGATTATAGTCAAGGCAATGACGGGAAAGTCTCGTCTTTTAGCCTTAACGGAATTTCGGCAGAGTTTCGCTTACGCGATTGACGTTTTGACTTTTGGCATGGGTCCAAGAAAATAATAGGCATGGGTCAGATGGTAAAATCCGAATGACACGGTGTCACATTTAGCTTTGTTGCATACGTTGCGTGAGTTAAAATCAAAGTCAATGTCGGGTCAAGATCTTGCCAATTTTTCCTTGACGGAATTTCGGCAGAGCTTCGCTTGTGCGAAAGATCTTGATTTTTGGCGTGGAATCGGGCTTGACTCTTACGTATCCCATGCGGGTCAAAGTCGAAGTCAATGTCGGAGTCAAGATTCTGCCAATTTTCCTTGGCGGAATTTCGGCAGAGTTTCGCTTGCGCGAAGGATCTTGACTTTCAACATGGACTAAGGTTTGACCTTTACGGGGGTATGCAATTAGGCTGTATGAAACTGTCTAGACCAAAAATTAACCAAAAGTCACGGTTTTAAAATGTGTGACACGGACTGTGCATTTGTCGACACTAGCTGTCATGGGGAGTATGGGATGATTCCGTGCGCGCCCGGGAGCATCGTAATGCTGTCCGTGACTGCAGCTGAACAACCACCCCGGGTTAAAAAGACGTGCGTGCAAAGTGTACAGGATATAATGGTGCGCGTAGTGTGCGGCCTCCTAAAAATGTTCCTTTTTGAGTTAAAACAGAGATTTTCATAAATGTGTTTTAAAAGGAATGATTTTCGGGACGGGGAAAATGAAACAATTAAGCACGTAAATTTTCTGGAGCCCGGTCAGTCTTGGAACTGAATAGCCACAAGCTGCCTAAGCTGCCAGATTAACCTAATATTGTGTCCTGGTGGAATTGCCCAAAGAAGCCGCCCGGCTAGGATCTGAGAAGATCAAGCCGTACGGCTGGATCAAGCAATTTTCCAGGTTCCAAAAAAAAATTTCATTTGCAGGTTGTTCCCGAACATTTGGGCACCTTTTCAGCTCCAGAAAGCTTCCTGTTCAGTATTCAGAATATGCACAATCCCAAAAACCAAAATGCATGCAAAACAAGGAAAGAAAAGCAAGCACGAAAATTGGATCCGCGGCGGAAGGCTAACCCTCGTAAACATTTCCAATGCTTCTTATGAGAAAAGATGTTTGGAAACGTTTACATCTCCCCAGCGGAGTCGCCAAACTGTGAATGTGGGCCCAAAGATCGCGGCGTTTTTCTCTTTTTTGTGAGTTGATCCGCTTTCTCGTGTGAAGGGGCACCGCTTCACATCGGTTTGAAGACATCCGGTTTAAATTGAAAAATGGAGTCGCCACGCCATTTTGATTTCCTCAAAACTTTGAAAAAAAGGATTAGGGTCCGGAGGTTAAGTTACCCCTTGGGAAGAACGTTTGGCGTTCACCCAAGGAGCCTCGCCGAAGCAAGTCATCCAGGATCCAATTTTCGTGCTTGTTTTGTGCTTTCATGTGTGAGATGTGATTTAAAAAGGGAGGGAATGTGTCAAGTTGTCTTTCGGACGTATAAACCATGAGTTGGTTATCGCTCGGGATTCCTTGGATTTTTATGTGTTTAGGACTTTGATCCCGTGCTCATCTTGGACTTACGATCATCATTAAGTGACCTTTGGTCATATGTGATCGAAATAGGGACACCTCTTTTTATAGTCCAAGGATGAGAATTTTTTTAGAAAGGAAGGACCTTTGCCCATCAATCCTACATCTTGAGATGATTTGAGCTTGATAGGGACATTTGTGCTCGTCTCAAGTGATGATCGGAGATGTAGGGGCTTAAGTTCATCCATTTCTAAAGGGACTTCGACTATGGCATCTTTACGTGGAGGAAACGATGTAAAGATGAGACCTTTACACCGCTACGCCCCAAGAGATGCTTCAAGTACCAAAGGGACTAAGGGGAGGGGTATAAAGATTGGATCTTTATACTCATCCTATGCCTTTTCTACCTAAGGAAGGTCACTAGGAAATCCTTGGAGAGAGATCCAACCACGAGGGACATGGGGGAGTTGCATTTAAAGGTAAAGATGACATTTTTATGCAAACAAGTGTAAGGAACACTATGAAAACTAAGACTAGGAATGTAAAGGGGAGACCTTTAAGGCTTTCCTATGTCCTTTAAGAACCTTTTAGGTGGACAATCCTTGGAAGCAAGGTCAATGGAAAGGGGGTGACATTTATGAAAGTAAAGATGACATTTTTATGTAAAGATGACATTTTTATGTAAAGATGACATTTTTATATGATAAAGATGACATTTTTCACATCATCATGTGAGGAATCCCCCCTAGAAAAAGCCATTTGTGGTCTTTTGTTCATCCTTGGGATGGAATCTCCATGAATCCCATGTGATAAGGGGAAAGGGAATATGATGATCTACATAGTAAAGATTTGATTTTTATGACAATAAATCACATATAAAGGCAATAAGTAGCAAGATAAATAGCAAGTAGGTAATATAACAAGATAAGAAGTATATTTCAAGGATAGAGGAAGAAGAGGTTACCAATGGTGGTGCTCCTCTATCTCCCTTGAGGTTTTCCTAAGGAATGAGTGACTTTGGATGAGTTTTGGAGAGGAGGGAGGTGATTTTGAGAGGGTTTTGATTTCTGTAAATTTGTGGTTTGAATTTGGCAGAGTAACAGTGCCCAAAAATCGTATCTAAAATGAATAGAGGAGGCCTCTATTTATAGGTAGTTTTGTGCTTCCTAATGAAGTCGTGCGGCATTAACCATTGGCAAATGAAGCCGTTCGGTCTTATCCTTTAGTGACTCAGCCTGTTTCTAGAACCATGCAAGGTGGCATTCTAGAAGGCCTTTCCAGCCAGGGACTACGTGGAATTTTAATTCCTAGCAAGTCCTTTGTCCCTCGGAAGGTTTGGGAAAGTTCCCGAATTGCCCCCGAACTTTAGGAAAGTCCGGGAAATTGCCGAGAAACTTAACTGGAAGGCATGAGCCAGATTTGGGTACTTACAGGGATGGAAACACTACAAGAAAACTGGTCTTTCGCGATTGCTTTTGGCGATGGCAAAAAAAGCAGTCACGTTTGAGTATATAAGGAGACGGCCTTTGTGACAGCATTTAGTGCAGTCACAGTAGGCTAGCGTGATGGCTAAGCAGTCACGGATGCCATCACATTATATATTTTTCCCTTTAGCGCCAACAATGTAGTCCGGGCGGAAATGCGAAATTTTAATTTTTATCAAAGGCGATGGCTTTAACAATCGCATTTTATAAAAATATTAAATTAAATAATTTTAAAATTGAATTTTTAATTATTTTTTAAAAGGCAACTGCTTTGCAGTCGCGTTGTTATATGATGAAAAAAATTAAAATTATTCTACCTATTAAACAATTAAAAAAACCCTTTTCTTTTCCCAGAAACTCTTATAGCATTCCAAGGGGTTTAGAAAACCCTTTTCTTTTCTCTGCCTCTCTCATTCCTCTTCGACGTCTTCGTCTTCCTCACCCTCCAGCGGCGATTCCAGCGGCAATTCTTCCTCTCCGGCGCCTATTCTTCCGATTCCAAGGTACAAGGTGACTATCTCTCTCCCTCGCTCTCGGTTCCCTCCTGATTAATTAGGATTTTAGAGATATGTTAACAGAGTTTCACATAAACTAATTCCCGTTCTCCCTTTCTTTTCCGAACACAATCGCCGTCTGTTCGTCTGTCTCTGCTAGCTAGGTCTCCGATCTCGGTTCGACGGATTTGGGATTCCCGGTCGAAGGTAAGCATCTCTCGCTTTCTCTCTCGCTTTCTGTTCGACGGCTAACTCTCTCTCGCAATTGTCGTCCGTTTCCATCTGCTAGGTCTCCGATCTCGGTTCAACGGCTTTGGGGATTCCCTATCGAAGGTAAGCATCTCTCTCGCTTTCTGTCTCTCACGCCCACTCCATGCTAGGTCTTCGATTCTCTCGCTTTCCGATCTCGGTTCGTCTGCTAGGTCTCCGTCTCTCTCTTCGCTCGATCTCGTTGCTAAGGTTAGTTCAATTTCATTCTATTCCATAGTTCTGATTGAGCCATTTTGATTAATCACTTGCTGCTGTAATTGACTTAATTGAAAACTGGCAGATTGAGCCATTTTGTACTTTCATTTCGTTTTAATCAAGAACATGGTGCTATTTATGTTTCGTTGAGGATGTTACTCCTTCGAGATGGGAGACAATACAATCTTGTCTATATGGGTTTGTACATGAAGATGGTTCATGCTGGCTAACGTGTATCTTTATTGCTCAGATACAATAATCTCGTGGAGAGATGCCGAGTACTCATCTGAACTTGCACTTAGCTTTCAAGAGAACACAGGGTGCTCTTTCATATGGTAACCAATAAGTATATCTTTTTTGCCTGTTCTTCTTCTTTGCACTTCCCTTATTTTTGTAAGGTTAGTCACGTCAACTAACAAATATTTACCTTCACAGGGATAACATTTGCAGTGTGCAACTGAATATACACTTTAATTCCCTTAGCAGTAAGTTCTGTGATTATATATCGTGTGTAATTGAAGTATAGCTTCTTCACTTCGCTTCACTTCACTTACTGCTAATTTTTTTCTGCTTAATTTGATGCCAGTGATGGAACTGCCCAATCCCTTCAAAGAAATCAGGTTTGATTCTTAACTTTTCCACTATTTTATTTCAATGATGACTTAATCACCTTCTCAAACTCTGATTTTAACCTAATTTAGATTTCAACTCTCTATTTGAGTTTGCGCAAGTCTCTATTTTAATTCCCAAATCAATTTCAAGCTGCTGTTTGTTTCTTAATCAACCTTAACTGAATCCATATTTTTCCTTTTGATCCCTAACATTTTCTTGAGTAGGGTGACTCTCAAAAGAAAATAGTCAACCCTTCATCTTTTTTTTTTTTTTAATGGACAAATTTCATATTGATGATAAGTCTCAGTGTGTTGTTTCAGATGTGCTGTTGTGACAGGAGCCAACAAAGGGATTGGATTTGAGATATGTAGGCAGTTAGCATCTAAGGGAATTACAGTCATCTTAACTGCTAGGGATGAGAAAAATGGGATTCAAGCTGTTGAAAATCTTAAGATTGATGGATTGTCAAATGTATTTTTTCATCAACTCAACGTAAATGATTCTACTAGCATAGCTTCTTTGAAATGTTTCGTCCGAACCCACTTCAGGAAACTAGATATTTTGGTGAGAAACAAATTCATTTGTTAGTCATGTTTTGTTCAGATTTCCCTTTTAATGGTTTTCTGATTGATGTGAAAAACTTCTCTGCAGGTGAATAATGCTGGGGAACATGGGCTTATAAAAGACATGGAAGGATACAACAAGTTCAGACTTGGAGGGGGGATTGTAAGTATTTCTTGCTTGGATATTGATGTTCAAAAGAGTACAGGGTGTGCTTTAAGGTTGTATTGTACAACACCTAATGCATCAAGGTGTGCTTCAGTATAATACCTTAACTTAAAGTACAGTTTGTAGCATTTCCATACATTTTTGTTTATTTAGCAATGTTCTACTTGCTTATTTAGGAGGATGTACACTAAAGTGGAAGATTAGGATTAAGTTGTGCATGAATTCTTGGTTATATACTCTTGACTGTCTCGATGATTACGGTATGCCAAAGGATTAGAATCTGAAAAATAGATTATTGATGGAAAAAAAGTAGATTTCATATGATTCACACTGCAAGGCCGGGCTACCAACACGCTAAGCGAAGCCAAAAACTTGACTGCTCAAGTGTGGCTGCCAAGTCATTTGAGCTTAGAACTGCATGAAACGAGCTTTTAACCGAGTGGAGCTGAGTAGGTTGATGTTTTCTTTAGACTTCATGTGATTTAGAGCATATAACTGAGAACACTTGATCCATCTAGCTTGAAAACATATTTAAGCTTGATTTGTTATCCTAATAGCCAATCTCAAACACTTTTATTTATGGCCAAAATTACGTTTACCCCCCTAATGTATCCACCAAATCCCACTTTGCATCCCAACTTGAAAATTGGGTCTGTTTGGTACTTTAATTTTAAAATCGTCCCACTTTGCCCCCTACATGACTTGACCAAGGGTAAAATGGGACGATTTGGAAAGTGTCGGGGGTAAAGTGGGATTTGATGGATACTTTGGGGGATAAATGTAATTTGGCCTTCTATTAAAACACGTGCTGCAGCCCTGTTGCTAAACAAGGACCCCCTTCGTTTGAAAAAATTATTAAGATCATCTATTTCCCTCAAATAACCATCATTTGCACTTCTCAATCTAGTAGCTACAACTGTTGGTCCCAGGTTTTCTATATATGTCAAATGGTACCCGATGCAACCTTCCTGTACTACCTTATGAGCCCTTCCCTGACAATATCCTGGCTTCGATAACGAACGGTGTTTAGCTGTACCAATAACTAGGACGACAAACTTGTCACTCTCATGTGGACCTAAAATCACTCCATTCCATGCAGGTGACAGATGAGAATGTTGACCAGGTCAATAAATTTCTCAAGCAGACATACGAGAACGCGGAAAGTTGTGTTAAAACAAATTTCTATGGTACTCAACGAGTGACCGAAGCGCTTCTTCCTCTCCTTCAACTCTCCACATCAGCAAGAATAGTGAATATCTCATCAAGAAACGGACTACTAAAGGTACTTGAACAATAATTAGAAGAATGCTTACACAGCTATGAGCATATAACAAGAACAAATAATTTATGCTATTTTGTTTCAGCATATCTACAATGAAAAGGTTAAAGAAGAGCTTGGAAACGCAGAAAGTTTAACTGTAGATAAAATACACATGACACTAGAGCAGTTCCTTAACGACTTCAAGGATAATAAGCTGAAGGATAATGGTTCGTAAAATTACCATTCCCTTGTAAAGCTAATATAACCTTATTTCGGTTTTGATCAATTAACTTTGGGTCAATACTCAACTGCGAAAACAACATTTATCAATCATTTGCTCAAGTCTGATTACCCAGGTTTGGTTCTTAAATTTTATCAAATTCATTCTCTTCTTTTTTTTTTTTTTTTTTTTTTTGGGGGGGGGTATATATTACCAGTGAAGACATTGTTGTGGGTTATAAAATTTGTTTATTTATGATACAGGAGCTCACATTGGACCAGAGCCAACAACTGATCGGTTTATTGTTGTTATGGTACTGAAGTCATCTTTGTGATTCTATTTTACTTTCTATTTGATTCATGCTAATGTGCTTAAAAAATGGAAATGGTTGCAGGTGTGACAACAATTGGATCAACTAAGTTTGCTGGGAAAAAATATCACACCTTATCTGGTTAATGAACTTGTGAGTTTCTACTACCCTTTCTTGGCTTTTATTTTTCATCTTGGTTCATAATCTTCTACTTAAAACCAACTCTCGATAACTTATATTATCTCCTTTCTCTTGAGACTATCAAAAGTGGATTCAGACTATCGAAAGTGGATCCCGCTGGGAAGGACATAAAAATTGTTGGGAGTTACTTTTTTCTTTTCTTACGTCTTGTAACATTAGATGACTACAGTCATGAGAGTTTAGTTTTTTACATGTCAATTCTTATCCTTGTATTTATATTGACCTAGTAGGATTAGGATGATACATTTTCTTGACAAACCTAGTAGGTTGATTTTTTTTTTTTTGGATTTTGTAACGATGATTATGGTCCATAATATAGTGTTAAATGCAATTAATTTATTAATTTTCATGTTGTGCTAATCAACCTTTCTTTAAATTTTATTCAATTATTAATTATAAATAGGGCTAGTGAAATGGAAAAAAAATATAAATTTAAAGTACCTAAGGCGATTGTATTTGCCGTCTCCTTTTGTTAACCTAAGGCGATTGCATTTGCCATCTCCTTTTCTAAGCTAAGGCAATTGCATTTGCCGTCTCCTTCTTTAAAACCTAAGGCGATTGCATTTGCCGTCTCCTTTGCTGAGCTAAGGCGATTGCAAATGTAATTAAAATAATTAAATAAATAAAATTTAAAAAAACTCTAACGCGATGGAAAAAGCAATCGCGAAAAATAATTGACAAAGGCGACGGCTTTTTTCAGTCACCTTATCTTTTCGCGACAAGGCTTTACGCGATTGCCATTGCGACGGCTTTTCCCGTCGCGTTAGCCTTCCGCGACGGCTTTAAGGGTTTACGCGACGGCTTTTGGCCATCGCAAAAGACCAGTTTTCTTGTAGTGAAATATTTTAGGGTAATGAACCGTTAATGAAACGGGATTTTGAAACTTGAACCGTTAATACTCCGACTGGGATGGAAATATTTTAGGGAAACGAACCGTTAATGAAACGGGATTTTGAAACTTGAACCGTTAATACACCGGCGGGATGGAAATATTTTAGGGAAATAAACCGTTAATGAAACGGAATTTTGAAACTTGAGCTGTTAATACTCATTTGGGACGGAAATATTTTGAGGGAAATAATTGAACTATATCTTTGTGTTGATATGTTTTGTGATTTTGACATGTGCATGTGCATTTTGTGTACGTTATCTTGTAGTAACATACCTTTGTTGTGTTTACTGCGGGGCGAGGGTCGGTTGACGTGTCCACTACTAAGAGTAGGGGAGATGTCGAGGTTGTCCGCAAGCTATGGGAAATGTTCCCAGACATGGCTCATGATGGAGAGAGGAGTCCACGGCAGTTTGTGATAGACTCGGCCTCCCGGCTACAAAGCGAGAATACAAACAAGTATAACTTTCCTGGCATTTTACGGGTGTGGTGCTTTGAGGTGTTTCACCCGCGTCGGTGGACCATTAGGGAGGAGTATGCTCATTTGTTTCTGCCATGTTGACTTGGCAAAAGGCGACTAGGAAGCCGGTGAAGTCGAGGAGAGTACCCGTGTGACTTATTGTAAGTACCCAAATCCGGATCGTCAAAATCCGTTAGAAGTTAGCAGGAATCCGTTAACTGGCCCTTTCCAGGTTAACCGGAACCCGTTAAGCTCCCCGTTCTCAAGCCAACAAGACGTCCCGGGACTGCCCCATGCAACCCAATGTCAAAGCGTACTCAACACACGTTATCACACGTAAAAGTATAGCTTTTCTCAAAAACCGCACTTTTCGGCACTTTTCGGGGGCATTTCGGACATTTTCCGGACAGTTATTTAAAAAACGGATAAAATCGGGAATAACAGGACAAAAACCCTAGCCTAGGTGAGTCACAGGGGCACGTGGCACGCATGCCAAAGCCCACAAATCAACATCAATCAGATTTCAAGGTGAAAAAGACCAAAATGCCCCTGAGATTGGTGACGGTCCGTCAGGACTGTTTTACATGAAACACCGAATTGCCAACAAGTCCCCCAATTTTCCAAAATACCAAAAAACCTTCCCAAATTGAAGAAGAGTCCGTTCGGACTATTTTGCAATTTCACCCTATAAATACAAGGGCTGTCAAACATTTCAGAAAAAAGGAAAAAATAATCTCTTTCACAAAACCCCACGGTCGAAACCAGTTCCAACCCCTCCTGAGCCCCGTTTTGCCTCGATTTGCATGAAAACCTCGTTTTCCGACCAAACACGAACCAAACAAGCTCAAAACACCCTTTCAAACACCAAACCGTATCCCGTATATGTCAACCGAGCCGAAAGAGTCAACCCCTAGCCATAGGTAACACTCTCTCTCTCTAACCCATTCCGTATCGATTTACACGTCAAACGCTATAATCGCTTCGGTCAAAATCATTGAAATGTAGACGTAACGCCGTCTACGGGGTCCGATACGTTTTATCCCAAGATCATCTTCTCTTCCGTAAGAGAAATAATCTCGAGTTAAAACGGCGTTCCGGCCCCGTTCTTTACGTTTATGTTATTTACAGTCCGGATCGTTTGATCCGTTGATTCGCAACTTTACAGTCCGAACCGTTTGGTTCATGATAGGCATTTATAAAGCCCAGATCATTTGATCCGTCGATGTGTCATTTAAATTATGCACCTTTACAAGCACGAGCCGTTTGGCTCGTCGATCGTACCTTTAAAGTCCGGATCGTTTGATTCCGTCGATACCGCATTTTAAATCTTGTCATTTACAAGTCCGAGTCATTTGGATCGTGATAGTATTTATTTATCAAAGTCCGAGTCGCAAAACGATTCGTTGATCACATCTCATTTAATGCCTTTTTCATAAAATTGCTAACAATGTAATGCCCGGTTCAAAACCGGAGTTCGTCATTCGAGCTCCCTTTCAAAACACGCAAAAGTGATGTTTGGCATCCAAACGATCATTTTTAAACTCAAAACCCGACGTTTGACATTCAAACGCTCTTATCTTAAAAGTCAACATTTGACACTTAAGCTAAAGATTCAAACTCGTCACTCACACTTTTTTTCCTAAAAAACTCCAAAACCGACGTTTGTCATTCAAACGCTCGATTTTTCCAAGAATCATAAAATCAGCATTCGACATTCAAATCAAGATTAATCTTGTCATTCAAGCCCCCCCTTTTCAAAAAATGCCACACACACACACGCACACAATTTCGAGAAAGGTAGAAAGACTCGTCATACGAGGCGTTTCGAGTGATCTCAACATACTCTTCCCGAAACGTAACGTGACCTCCAAACCTAACAATCTCTGGTACTAAAATCCATTTCTAAAGTTTGGGCTCAAAATACAAAACGACACGTTTTCAAAGCCATTTCCAAAGTTTGGGCTCAAAATACAAAACGACATGTTTTCAAAGCCATTTCCAAAGTTTGGGCTCAAAATACAAAATGACACGTTTTCAAAGCCATTTTCAACATTTGGGCTTAAAATACAAAACCGCGTGGCGACTCCTCTCCTTCCCGAAAGCGAGGTCCCAAACTCCGCGAAAGACAACCGCTCGCCGCACTATTCCCCCTGCGCGCGATCCGGGTAATTTCAGTTGGCGACTCCGCTGGGGACATGGATACTTTTTCAAAACTACCGTCCTTTTCAAAAAGCATTCTGTGGGTCAAACTTTCATTTACCCTTTCTCGTTTTTGTCTGTGTTGTTCAAAACATCGAACGGTTCTTCGAAGCAAAAAAAAATGTGTTGCATTTTTCATCTAAAATCATAACATGTTCGTGCATTCCCGTTCATACTTGATTTTCATGTTACATTTTGAACTGCGCATAAATTCTTTAAAACACATTCTGAAAATCTCTGTTTTACTCAGAAAGGAATTTAGTGACCGCACACTACTTGCACTGCTGCCTCGGTACACCGCATACTATGCGCACTTGCTGCCTCGGTACACTGCACACTACGACCCGTAACCCGGGATGACCGTTCGATTGCGGCTCGGTTGGTCTACCGAGACACCTTTCGAGCGCGCACGGGGGTCGTCCCAAACAGCCCATCCTAGCCCGTGTAAGCCATGAACTCTTTGTGTCACAGTTTGTCCAAGACCCCGATTGGTTTTTAGCTTAGTACGTGTCATAAAGCCCAAGTGTATGTTTTTTACGCCGGTTTCCCTCACAAGTCAAACTTAAAAGTTAAGACCAAAGGTCGTTCCCGACCCAAAGTCTTAAGCTTTTAAGCCTTGACTTTGACGCGGAGCCCTGCCGAAAAACATACCCGAAGGTTCAATGTGACACCGTGTCACCAAACCCTCAATGTATGCACCGTACCAGCCACAACTTGGCCAACGCCAAAAGCTAAGGCTCCTCGCGCAAGCGAGTCAGGAGAGGTCATGCCGAAATTTTGGCACGATTTCTGCCTTAACTTAAGGATGTTGACTTCGACTGTGGCCCGCATGTTACATAGGTTGGAAGTTTACGTGACCCGGCTAGCCTTAAGTTCACTTTTTTCCTTTGTCGGTGGAACTCGCTTGCCTTATAGGACCCTCGCTTGAGATTGTCCGTCCCGGGAAGACGATTTACAGGTGAAAAATGAGGGGCTTATAAACGTAGTGATGAGATCCACTGATTAGAGCCTTAGGTTAGTTGCGAAAAAGAAGACACGATCTTTTCCAACCGATTAGGACTCTGAGAAAATACGTTTTAAGTAAACATTAATCGGTAAGCGCACATTGTACTAGCCCAAAACCCACAGGCGAATACCCTTTCCGAAGCTTAAACCACGCCTTTCGTTCCACTGCGGCAGCAGAAAATGGTTGAGAATTCAGTCGGCGCCTCGCCCAGTCACGGTTACGGCGGCATCGGAGACGGTTCTTCGATTCCCTTAGTTCCTTCGGCCGGACTCTCCGACATGTCAAGCTCACCGAGAAATCGTGGCGGGAACGGAACCCCGCCACCGTGCTTGGATATGACATTGGAAGAGGCCATCCGGCCTGTGAGGTTCACAAAAGGCGAAAGAAGATCGGCGGAATTTCGTGGTACGGCTTCCGAATGAGCGAGGTATAACGAGATATCCCCAGTCAGATGGTACTTTCGACTTAATCGAGGACAATGATCCTCCACGATCAACTCCTCAAACCTTCAACCAGGTTCCTCCCCCGCCAACTTACGGGATGCCTTCGAACCAAGGAAAGCAATAGGACCTAGGCTTCATGATGCCACCTCTCGAGGCACCCCTATCATATATGGCTAAGCCGGTACTACTCCCATCACTCGGTCTGACAACCGGCGCATTGGACCATCTTAAATAGATGTCAACATCCTCCAATACCCTCCGGGTTCAACCCATTGCCTATACACGAACCTCAAAACAGCTGGGGACAACCCCGTACTGATCCGAAAAAGGCCCCCATATATCCACATATATCAAGCCTCCCACCTCCAATTCGCCACTCATATGGCAAAGACCCGACACCGAGCCCCAAAGTCCACCACCGGACCTGCACCCTAGCCTGGATGGTCAAACATATGAAAGACCTGAAGGCCAGCATAAGCAGCTCGAAGCAAGAAATGCTCAGATCCACAGATCCGAGAATGGTCACGCCTCTCCCTGCCAAGTTCAGAATGCCGAAAATGGACCGATTTGACATAACCGAATGTCCACAGACGCATGTTGACACCTACATTCTCGGCATGAGATCGAAAGGAGCAACCCTTCAGCAAATGGCTGATCACTTCCAGCATACGCTCAAGAGCTCAACGTTACGATGGTTCCTAAGGGTCAAGCCTGTAGATCGCCATACCTGGGATCAGATCAGCAATATCTTCCTAGAGCGGTACAGATCCAACCTAGAGTGGGAAACAAGTCGTGAGGACTTAATCACCACCGAGCAAAAAACAGATGAAAGCGTCAGAGAATTCTACAAGAGGTGGAGTTGCAAACTCTCTGAAATTATGGAACCCCTCTCCAAAGATGAAAAGATGCGGATTTTCAAGTCCTGCTTGAGGCCGTCCATCAGAACGCTCATCAGCCATCACTTCTTCCCTGATCTCCGAGCCATGGTCAATGCCAGCTCACAGTTCGAAAAGGATCTCAAGGAAAAATTGGCCACAGTACAGCCGTACAGATACATATCAGCAGCTACATTCAATCCCGCACCGGCCCCCGGCAAAGGGAAAGATACGTCCATCAACCACATCCATCAGGGAGAGCAGTCGGGCAAAAGAAACCCAGTCCTGCAAAGCAACAACTCCACCCCGAAATAGCCTTTCGTGCACTTCGACAAGTTGGATATGCCTCTGAGTAAGATGCTGAAAGGACTAATCAAGGAAGGCCTCCTCAAGCCTGTTGAAAACTACAAGCCCAGGAATCCCATAGTCAACGCTGATAAAAGCAAATACTGCGCCTTCCACCAGTATCATGGGCACACCACTGACAACTGCGTGGGGTTACGGTACGAGATCAAGAATTTGATAGAGGAAGGAAAATTGGAGCGTCCCCGTGGACCTAATACAGTCGGAAACCCTTTTCCGAACAACAATAGTGTAAACTCCATCGAGTGGGTGCCAAAGAAGATTGCCGCAGAGCCAGTTCCTCCGCCTCTTCCAGCCAGGTCCTCATCAAACGTCCACATCAGTTACGATGTTTGTGACTGCTCCGAATGCCTTGAGTACGAGTTCCAAGACATGATCAGGGGTGATTCTCCTAGAAAGTAGAAGAAGAAGTCTTCTCGGCGAAGCGAAAGAAAGATATGAAGTTGGAGACACCGGCGTGGGTACACTCGGAGATCCATCAGGAAGTTCGATTACTATGTACTCTACTCCGGCCCGGTCCTCCCTTCCTTCAAGCCACGCGGCTTTAGAGCGGAACGAGGGGTGGGAAAGCCGAAAAATCCTGCTAACGCCAAAGTTCGGGCCTCGGGACACCGGAATACCTCAAATCTTGGCAACCTTGCTTGCCCCGGCCCGAAGCCTAATCCCCGCGGGATCAGACAAGGTTCAATTTACCCAACTTCAGAGCACGGGCTGGCAAAGGAAAGTCAAAGTCAACTTGGCACTCGCACTCAATCAACGTGCTGACCAAGGGTGGCCACCACCACAAGCTACCTCAACACAATCCCGAGGCACCACCAAAAGCTTTGCCTCTCAAGAGGAAGACAGGAAACGGATGGCTCGATGACTCTCCCTCTCTGAAAAGAGATTAGATCTACGATTCCCAGTTGTATGGCAGTATGCTCACCTTCTGTGATGAAGACCTACCGAAAGGGGCCTCGGGGCACAACGAGGCTTTGTACGTCACTCTCCGGCTCAACACCATCTCTCTCCCCAGGGTATTGGTAGACAATGGATCAGCAGTCATCGTCCTCCCTCTCAGCATGATGCGAGCCCTACGCATCGGCGAAGGCCACATGATCCCATCTTCTCGAACTATCAAAGCCTACGACAGCACGTCTCATCCTATCCTGGGAACGGTGACTCTGGAGCTCTGGTTTAAAACCCGAATGGTGCCAGCAGAATTCCACGTGATGGATATCCCGTCCGAATTCTACTACTGTTGGGATGCCCATGGCTACACCACATGAAAGCCATAGCCTCCACTCTCCATCAGTGCGTCAAGTTCATTAACAAGCAAGGAGATCTCGAAGTCATCAGAGGGGACAGTTTCCTCATAGGCAACGAAGTTGAGACAACAGCCAAGCGTGCCCACAGCCAGGCACTGGGGTTACCTCCTTCAAGTCGACTAAGGGACTATTGGGGCAAATCTCATCAGAATCCCTCAGAGTCCGGAGGTGCTAACTATGTCAACGTCCTCGAACAGGCAGATCCTGAAGCAGTCAGATTCATCAAGTTCAACTGCCATTTCCGAAACTTGGACGCAGACTGGAAAGAAACCATGAGCATCGCAATGATGAGGACACACAAACCTCCTGTCTCCGATCGAAGATTTGTCAACATCCTCCAAGCCATCTCTGGCTCCCCGCCCAGTGAAGAAATCTTCGTGATAAAGGTCAACAAGCATCATCACACTCGTGTTGAATGTATGGCAGACATCTGGGATGTCCTACACGAGGAATTGCCCGTCGAGCCCCTCTTCTCAAGCGAAGGGCATGATGTTTTTCTAACAGCTCCAGCTTCACAGCAGGACGCGAGACGTCTTTATGTCTGGGTTGAGCCATCAGACGACAACAAATCAGGACTCTCCGGAGTCGGAGACGCGGCAGACCCGCAGGAAGATCCTTACATACATATGCTCAGTTTTGAGGACGGCACCAGTTCCGATGAGGTCACCTATGACGAGGGCTCCAATACCATGGAAATTGTCAAACTCAACATCTAGTACAGGCAGTTATCCGACGAGTGGAAACAACTGGTTGACACGAAAAAGAACCCCTCTGACCATGTAACTGACGACGACTTCGTCAACATTATCTTTTCCAGATATCCCGATGATGCCAAGGATCCGGTCCTTATTATCAGATTCTGCAATGCCAAAGGTTAAAGAAGAGCTTGGAAACGCAGAAAGTTTAACTGTAGATAAAATACACATGACACTAGAGCAGTTCCTTAACGACTTCAAGGATAATAAGCTGAAGGATAATGGTTCGTAAAATTACCATTCCCTTGTAAAGCTAATATAACCTTATTTCGGTTTTGATCAATTAACTTTGGGTCAATACTCAACTGCGAAAACAACATTTATCAATCATTTGCTCAAGTCTGATTACCCAGGTTTGGTTCTTAAATTTTATCAAATTCATTCTCTTCTTTTTTTTTTTTTTTTTTTTTTGGGGGGGGGGGTATATATTACCAGTGAAGACATTGTTGTGGGTTATAAAATTTGTTTATTTATGATACAGGAGCTCACATTGGACCAGAGCCAACAACTGATCGGTTTATTGTTGTTATGGTACTGAAGTCATCTTTGTGATTCTATTTTACTTTCTATTTGATTCATGCTAATGTGCTTAAAAAATGGAAATGGTTGCAGGTGTGACAACAATTGGATCAACTAAGTTTGCTGGGAAAAAATATCACACCTTATCTGGTTAATGAACTTGTGAGTTTCTACTACCCTTTCTTGGCTTTTATTTTTTCATCTTGGTTCATAATCTTCTACTTAAAACCAACTCCTGATAACTTATATTATCTCCTTTCTCTTGCAGACTATCAAAAGTGGATTCAGACTATCGAAAGTGGATCCCGCTGGGAAGGACATAAAAATTGTTGGGAGTTACTTTTTTTTTTCTTTTCTTCTGTCTTGTAACATTAGATGACTACAGTCATGAGAGTTTAGTTTTTTACATGTCAATTCTTATCCTTGTATTTATATTGACCTAGTAGGATTAGGATGATACATTTTCTTGACAAACCTAGTAGGTTGATTTTTTTTTTTTTGGATTTTGTAACGATGATTATGGTCCATAATATAGTGTTAAATGCAATTAATTTATTAATTTTCATGTTGTGCTAATCAACCTTTCTTTAAATTTTATTCAATTATTAATTATAAATAGGGCTAGTGAAATGGAAAAAAAATATAAATTTAAAGTACCTAAGGCGATTGTATTTGCCGTCTCCTTTTGTTAACCTAAGGCGATTGCATTTGCCATCTCCTTTTCTAAGCTAACGCAATTGCATTTGCCGTCTCCTTCTTTAAAACCTAAGGCGATTGCATTTGCCGTCTCCTTTGCTGAGCTAAGGCGATTGCAAATGTAATTAAAATAATTAAATAAATAAAATTTAAAAAAACTCTAACGCGATGGAAAAAGCAATCGCGAAAAATAATTGACAAAGGCGACGGCTTTTTTCAGTCACCTTATCTTTTCGCGACAAGGCTTTACGCGATTGCCATTGCGACGGCTTTTCCCGTCGCGTTAGCCTTCCGCGACGGCTTTAAGGGTTTACGCGACGGCTTTTGGCCATCGCAAAAGACCAGTTTTCTTGTAGTGAAATATTTTAGGGTAATGAACCGTTAATGAAACGGGATTTTGAAACTTGAACCGTTAATACTCCGACTGGGATGGAAATATTTTAGGGAAACGAACCGTTAATGAAACGGGATTTTGAAACTTGAACCGTTAATACACCGACTGGGATGGAAATATTTTAGGGAAATAAACCGTTAATGAAACGGAATTTTGAAACTTGAACTGTTAATACTCTGACTGGGACGGAAATATTTTGAGGGAAATAATTGAACTATATCTTTGTGTTGATATGTTTTTGTGATTTTGACATGTGCATGTGCATTTTGTGTACGTTATCTTGTAGTAACATACCTTTGTTGTGTTTACCTGCAGGGGCGAGGGTCGGTTGACGTGTCCACTACTAAGAGTAGGGGAGATGTCGAGGTTGTCCGCAAGCTATGGGAAATGTTCCCAGACATGGCTCATGATGGAGAGAGGAGTCCACGGCAGTTTGTGATAGACTCTGGCCTCCAGCTACAAAGCAGATACAAACAAGTATAACTTTCCTGGCATTTTACAGGTGTGGTGCTTTGAGGTGTTTCACCCGCATCGGTGGACCATTAGGGAGGAGTATGCTCATTTGTTTCCTGCCATGTTGACTTGGCAAAAGGCGACTAGGAAGCCGGTGAAGTCAAGGGAGAGTACCCGTGTGACTTATTGTAAGTACCCAAATCCGGATCGTCAAAATCCGTTAGAAGTTAACCGGAATCCGTTAACTGGCCCTTTCCAGGTTAACCGGAACCCGTTAAACTCCCCGTTCTCAAGCTAACGAGACGTCCCGGGACTGCCCCATGCATCCCAATGTCAAAGCATACTCAACACACGTTATCACACATAAAAGTACAGCTTTTCTCGAAAAACGCACTTTTCGGCACTTTTCGGGGGCATTTCGGACATTTTCCGGACAGTTTTTAAAAAACGGATAAAATCGGGAATAACAGGACAAAAACCCTAGCCTAGGTGAGTCACAGGGGCACGTGGCACGCATGCCAAAGCCCACAAATCAACATCAATCAGATTTCAAGGTGAAAAAGACCAAAATGCCCCTGAGATTGAGTGACAGTCCGTCCGGACTGTTTTACATGAAACACCAGAATTGCCAACAAGTCCCCCAATTTTCCAAAATACCAAAAAACCTTCCCAAATTGAAGAAGAGTCCGTTCGGACTATTTTGCAATTTCACCCTATAAATACAAGGGCTGTCAAACATTTCAGAAGAGGAAAAAATATAATCTCTTTCACAAAAGCCCACGGTCCAAACCAGTTCCAACCCCTCCCGAGCCCCGTTCTGTCTCGATTTGCATGAAAACCTCGTTTTCCGACCAAACACGAACCAAACAAACTCCAAACACCGTTTTAAACACTAAACTATATCCCGTATACGTCAACTGAGCCAAAAGAGTCAACCCCTAGCCATAGGTAACACTCTCTCTCTATAAACACCCGTTCTGTCTCGATTTACGTGTCAAACGCTATAATCGCTTCGGTCAAAATCATTGAAATGTAGACGTAACGCCGTCTACAGGGTCCGATACGTTTTACCCCAAGATCATCTTCTCTCCCGTAAGAAAAGTAATCTCGGGTTAAAACTGCGTTCCGGCCCCGTTCTTTACGTTTATGTTATTTACGGTCCGGATCGTTTGATCCGTTGATTGGCAACTTTACAGTCTGAACCATTTGGTTCGTGATAGTCATTTACAAAGTCCGGATCATTTGATCCGTCGATATTGTCATTTAAATTATGCACCTTTACAAGCCTGAGCCGTTTGGCTCGTCGATCGTACCTTTAAAGTCCGGATCGTTTGATTCCGTCGATACCGCATTTTAAATACTGTCATTTACAAGTCCGAGTCATTTGGATCGTGATAGTATTTATTTATCAAAGTCCGAGTCGCAAAACGATTCGTTGATCACATCTCATTTAATGCCTTTTTCATAAAATTGCTAACAATGTAATGCCCGGTTCAAAACCGGAGTTCGTCATTCGAGCTCCCTTTCAAAACACGCAAAAGTGATGTTTGGCATCCAAACGATCATTTTTAAACTCAAAACCCGACGTTTGACATTCAAACGCTCTTATCTTAAAAGTCAACATTTGACACTTAAGCTAAAGATTCAAACTCGTCACTCACACTTTTTTTCCTAAAAAACTCCAAAACCGACGTTTGTCATTCAAACGCTCGATTTTTCCAAGAATCATAAAATCAGCATTCGACATTCAAATCAAGATTAATCTTGTCATTCAAGCCCCCCCTTTTCAAAAAATGCCACACACACACACGCACACAATTTCGAGAAAGGTAGAAAGACTCGTCATACGAGGCGTTTCGAGTGATCTCAACATACTCTTCCCGAAACGTAACGTGACCTCCAAACCTAACAATCTCTGGTACTAAAATCCATTTCTAAAGTTTGGGCTCAAAATACAAAACGACACGTTTTCAAAGCCATTTCCAAAGTTTGGGCTCAAAATACAAAACGACATGTTTTCAAAGCCATTTCCAAAGTTTGGGCTCAAAATACAAAATGACACGTTTTCAAAGCCATTTTCAACATTTGGGCTCAAAATACAAAACCGCGTGGCGACTCCTCTCCTTCCCGAAAGCGAGGTCCCAAACTCCGCGAAAGACAACCGCTCGCCGCGCTTTCCCCCGCGCGCGATACGGGTAATTTCAGTTGGCGACTCCGCTGGGGACTAGGATACTTTTTCAAAACTACCGTCGTTTTCAAAAAGCATTCTGTAGGTCAAACTTTCGTTTGCCCTTTCTCGTTTTTGTCTGTGTTGTTCAAAACATCGAACGGTTCTTCGAAGCAAAAAAAAATGTGTTGCATTTTTCATATAAAATCATAACATGTTCGTGCATTCCCGTTCATACTTGATTTTCATGTTACATTTTGAACTGCGCATAAATTCTTTAAAACACATTCTGAAAATCTCTGTTTTACTCAGAAAGGAATTTAGTGACCGCACACTACTTGCACTGCTGCCTCGGTACACCGCATACTATGCGCACTTGCTGCCTCGGTACACTGCACACTACGACCCGTAACCCGGGATGACCGTTCAGTTGCAGCTCGGTTGGTCTACCAGACACCTTTCGAGCGCGCACGGGGTCGTCCCAAACAGTCCATCCTAGCCCGTGTAAGCCATGCACTCTTTGTGTCACACTTTGTCCAAGACCCCGATTGGTTTTTAGCTTAGTACGTGTCATAAAGCCCAAGTGTATGTTTTTTACGCCGGTTTCCCTCACAAGTCAAACTTAAAAGTTAAGACCAAAGGTCGTTCCCGACCCAAAGTCTTAAGCTTTTAAGCCTTGACTTTGACGCGGAGCCCTGCCGAAAAACATACCCGAAGGTTCAATGTGACACCGTGTCACCAAACCCTCAATGTATGCACCGTACCAGCCACAACTTGGCCAACGCCAAAAGCTAAGGCTCCTCGCGCAAGCGAGTCAGGAGAGGTCATGCCGAAATTTTGGCACGATTTCTGCCTTAACTTAAGGATGTTGACTTCGACTGTGGCCCGCATGTTACATAGGTTGGAAGTTTACGTGACCAGCTAGCCTTAAGTTCACTTTTTTCCTTTGTCGGTGGAACTCGCTTGCCTTATAGGACCCTCGCTTGAGATTGTCCGTCCCGGGAAGACGATTTACAGGTGAAAAATGAGGGGCTTATAAACGTAGTGATGAGATCCACTGATTAGAGCCTTAGGTTAGTTGCGAAAAAGAAGACACGATCTTTTCCAACCGATTAGGACTCTGAGAAAATACGTTTTAAGTAAACATTAATCGGTAACTGCACATTGTACTAGCCCAAAACCCTGAGCCAAATACCCTTTCCGAAGCTTAAACCCTGCCTTTCGTTCCCTGCAGCGAGCAGAAAATGGTTCAGAATTCCAGGTCAGCGCCTCGCGTAGTCACGCTACGCAGCATCGTACGTTCTTCGATTCCCTTAGTTCCTTCAGCCAGACTCTCCGACATGTCAAGCTCACCGAGAAATCGTGGCGGGAACGGAACCCCGCCACCGGTAACAGATATGACATTGGAAGAGGCCATCCGGGCCTGTGAGGTTCACAAAAGGCAGAAAGAAGATCAGCAGAATTTCGTGGTACAGCTTCTGAATGAGCGAGGTATAACAGATATCCCCCAGTCAGATGGTACTTTCGACTTAATCGAGGACAATGATCCTCCACGATCAACTCCTCAAACCTTCAACCAGGTTCCTCCCCCGCCAACTTACGGGATGCCTTCGAACCAAGGAAACAGCCGACCTAGGCTTCATGATGCCACCTCTCAAGGCACCCCTATCATATATGGCTAAGCCAGTACTACTCCCATCACTCAGTACAACCAGCGCACCGCTGGACCATCTTAAATAGATGTCAACATCCTCCAATACCCTCCCGGGTTCAACCCATTGCCTATACACGAACCTCAAAACACTGGGGACAACCCCCGATACAGTCCAGAAAAGGCCCCCATATATCCACATATATCAAGCCTCCCACCTCCAATTACTGCCACTCATATGGCAGCACCCGACACCGAGCCCCAAAGTCCACCACTGGACCCAGCCCTAGCCTGGATGGTCGAACATATGAAAGACCTGAAGGCCAGCATAAGCAGCTCGAAGCAAGAAATGCTCAGATCCACAGATCCGAGAATGGTCACGCCTCTCCCTGCCAAGTTCAGAATGCCGAAAATGGACCGATTTGACATAACCGAATGTCCACAGACGCATGTTGACACCTACATTCTCGGCATGAGATCGAAAGGAGCAACCCTTCAGCAAATGGCTGATCACTTCCAGCATACGCTCAAGAGCTCAACGTTACGATGGTTCCTAAGGGTCAAGCCTGTAGATCGCCATACCTGGGATCAGATCAGCAATATCTTCCTAGAGCGGTACAGATCCAACCTAGAGTGGGAAACAAGTCGTGAGGACTTAATCACCACCGAGCAAAAAACAGATGAAAGCGTCAGAGAATTCTACAAGAGGTGGAGTTGCAAACTCTCTGAAATTATGGAACCCCTCTCCAAAGATGAAAAGATGCGGATTTTCAAGTCCTGCTTGAGGCCGTCCATCAGAACGCTCATCAGCCATCACTTCTTCCCTGATCTCCGAGCCATGGTCAATGCCAGCTCACAGTTCGAAAAGGATCTCAAGGAAAAATTGGCCACAAGCATGTACTGGCCATGCATACATATCGCCAGCAGCTACATTCAATCCCGCACCGGCCCCCGGTAAAGGGAAAGATACGTCCGTCAACCACATCCATCAGGGAGAGCAGTCGGGCAAAAGAAACTCAGTCCTGCAAAGCAACAACTCCACCCCGAAATAGCCTTTCGTGCACTTCGACAAGTTGGATATGCCTCTGAGTAAGATGCTGAAAGGACTAATCAAGGAAGGCCTCCTCAAGCCTGTTGAAAACTACAAGCCCAGGAATCCCATAGTCAACGCTGATAAAAGCAAATACTGCGCCTTCCACCAGTATCATGGGCACACCACTGACAACTGCGTGGGGTTACGGTACGAGATCAAGAATTTGATAGAGGAAGGAAAATTGGAGCGTCCCCGTGGACCTAATACAGTCGGAAACCCTTTTCCGAACAACAATAGTGTAAACTCCATCGAGTGGGTGCCAAAGAAGATTGCCGCAGAGCCAGTTCCTCCGCCTCTTCCAGCCAGGTCCTCATCAAACGTCCACATCAGTTACGATGTTTGTGACTGCTCCGAATGCCTTGAGTACGAGTTCCAAGACATGATCAGGGGTGATTCTCCTAGAAAACAGAAGAAGAAGTCTTCTCAGCAGAAACTGAAAGAAAGATATGAAGTTGGAGACACCAGCGTGGGTACACTCGGAGATCCATCCGGGAAGTTCGATTACTATGTACTCTACTCCAGCCAGTCCTCCCTTCCTTCAAGCCACACAGCTTTAGAGCAGACAGGGGTGGGAAAGCCGAAAAATCCTGCTAACGCCAAAGTTCAGGCCTCAGGACACCGGAATACCTCAAATCTTGGCAACCTTACTGCCAGCCAGAAGCCTAATCCCCCGCGGGATCAGACAAGGTTCAATTTACCCAACTTCAGAGCACGGGCTGGCAAAGGAAAGTCAAAGTCAACTTGGCACTCGCACTCAATCAACGTGCTGACCAAGGGTGGCCACCACCACAAGCTACCTCAACACAATCCCGAGGCACCACCAAAAGCTTTGCCTCTCAAGAGGAAGACAGGAAACGGATGGCTCGATGACTCTCCCTCTCTGAAAAGAGATTAGATCTACGATTCCCGACTGTATGGTAGTATGCTCACCTTCTATGATGAAGACCTGCCGAAAGGGGCCTCGGGAAACAACGAGGCTTTGTACATCACTCTCCGGCTCAACACCATCTCTCTCCCCGAGGTATTGGTAGACAATCGATCAGCAGTCATCGTCCTCCCTCTCAGCATGATGCGAGCCCTACGCATCGGCGAAGGCCACATGATCCCATCTTCTCGAACTATCAAAGCCTACGACAGCACGTCTCATCCTATCCTGGGAACGGTGACTCTGGAGCTCTGGTTTAAAACCCGAATGGTGCCAGCAGAATTCCACGTGATGGATATCCCGTCCGAATTTACAGCTCTGTTGGGATGCCCATGGCTACACCACATGAAAGCCATAGCCTCCACTCTCCATCAGTGCGTCAAGTTCATTAACAAGCAAGGAGATCTCGAAGTCATCAGAGGGGACAGTTTCCTCATAGGCAACGAAGTTGAGACAACAGCCAAGCGTGCCCACAGCCAGGCACTGGGGTTACCTCCTTCAAGTCGACTAAGGGACTATTGGGGCAAATCTCATCAGAATCCCTCAGAGTCCGGAGGTGCTAACTATGTCAACGTCCTCGAACAGGCAGATCCTGAAGCAGTCAGATTCATCAAGTTCAACTACCATTTCCGAAACTTGGACGCAGACTGGAAAGAAACCATGAGCATCGCAATGATGAGGACACACAAACCTCCTGTCTCCGATCGAAGATTTGTCAACATCCTCCAAGCCAACTCTCTGGCCCTGCCAGGCGAAGAAATCTTCGTGATAAAGGTCAACAAGCATCATCACACTCGTGTTGAATGTATGGCAGACATCTGGGATGTCCTACACGAGGAATTGCCCGTCGAGCCCCTCTTCTCAAGCGAAGGGCATGATGTTTTTCTAGCAGCTCCAGCTTCACAGCAGGACGCGAGACGTCTTTATGTCTGGGTTGAGCCATCAGACGACAACAAATCAGGACTCTCCGGAGTCGGAGACGCGTGCACTCCAGAAGATCCTTACATACATATGCTCAGTTTTGAGGACGGCACCAGTTCCGATGAGGTCACCTATGACGAGGGCTCCAATACCATGGAAATTGTCAAACTCAACATCTAGTACAGGCAGTTATCCGGCGAGTGGAAACAACTGGTTGACACGACAAAGAACCCCTCTGACCATGTAACTGACGACGACTTCGTCAACATTATCTTTTCCAGATATCCCGATGATGCCAAGGATCCGGTCCTTATTATCAGATTCTGCAATGCCAAAGTTACCCTCGACGATTGCCTGCTCATGGTAAATGAGGCCCTGGCCAAGCGAGCTCAAAGCTCATCATCACTTCCAATTACCAGCCCCAGTGGCAACCGGCCCGTGCCGTCAGTCAAGCTTACAGCCAAGAGCGCCGCCAAGGCCAAGGGCATCAGCGAAGGAGACAGAGCTCCTCACCCTGCTACAAATCAGATCAACCTCGGGAACGCTTCCAGCAGCCACCCTGAAAACATCTGTAAGAGTCTTCCCCGCAAGACAGATCAAGCTTCCGAAGAAAGGAATGATCACCTCAGCATCAACATGCTCAAGTTCGACCCTGCTCCCAGCCATCACGGCCACGGATTCAGGCATCCCGCCAGCAAACTGCTAGCTCTGATAGACTTGGCTATCCAGCGAGATCACGAGACCATCAACATCATAGAATTCAATACCCCCGTGGGTTTAATCAAATAGATATGGGCAAACTTCTTGGTAACCGAGATCAAGGAAGGCCGCATGGAATGTCCCAGCCCGACTTCCTTCATCAATATAATCCAAGTGTTTCCGCCATTTGGGGATTTGGATGTGATTACAGTTCTAGACACCAGTCAGACGGCGCGCACCTACGGAGACTGTTTAGCTCTCGCAAGGAAAACCCTCCTGGAACTAGCTGCTCAAGAGAATCGCCTCTGGGATGAGAACAAAGCTCAGCAGACTCACAGGGACCAATCCCTTAAAGCGTCACAAGTAGTTTCAGACATCAAACTAAAGGCCACTCTAGACCAGTTCGACCTCGACTTCCTGGACTACTATCACTTCTCATCAAACCCCCTCTGGCAAGGGAGGGCGGACAACGGTCTCGACGACCTAGGAGATGGAATGGCATAGCACAAGGAATACCTAGCCAAAAAGCATGAAGAATACAAGCGCTTATCTTCCCGAGAAAAGCAAGTCCTCTGTGAAAGCGACGACGAAGACGATGAAAACCATTCTCTTCCAAGCCGGTCATGAAGTCAACAAAACTAGAATCCCAAGGGTTCTGGGAGGATGGGAGCGGATCATTTCTGCTCTCAAGTTAAAAGGCCAACTGAAGGAGGAAGGTCTATTCAAAAAGAAAAGAAAAATGGAAATACATCCCCAGCAACTACTAAGGGAGATTCCACAGACTACGGCATTCGTTTACGGAAACGATCAACTGGGATAGCAGCCAGTTACCTGGGCAGACATTCGGGAAGCCGTGTACTCATCTTTCGACATACCCGCCACTCAGTTAAAGCAGAAGAGAAAGCTCTCCCCGATGGAAGTTTATCTAGACTGCCGCATACAGTTCAAGGAAGCACTGGCTATTCTCACGTGGGAAGAAACGCGGGCGCTAACTCTCGACGTAGGCTCTACTTCAAGAGAGCTGATCTGGGCTAAAAGTGGAGGAAAATTAGCAAACCATGACGGTGAGTAAGCCAATCCAATTCGCGACCCTTTTTAGGTGCATTTTAATATGATAAAATTGCACTAGGGGCGTTTTGGTAAATTCCCAGTCTATTACGAAACTTTCGGGAGCTTTTTATAAGTTTCTCACTATGAAAGGACCTACAAGGAATTATTGGCTTTGGACCTTTAAGGAATCAGCCCGGAATGTTCCAGAACCAGTTGCTGGCGCCAGAAACGATTATTGACACGTTATGTAATTATTGGCTTTGGACCTTTAAGGAATCAGCCCGGAATGTTCCAGAACCAGTTGCTGGCGCCAGAAACGATTATTGACACGTTATGTCACGCGACAGATTAAGCAATGGAAAAGTGGAGCAGGAGGTCGTACGACATAGTAAAGCCCATTCCCAAGTCAGCGTTAAATACCAAATTCTTTCATTTGTTAAAGGAGGGGTCTCTCACAAAAACAAAAACTCTCTCTCTCTAACCGCAAGCTTTCTCTCACTAAATGCAAATCACTATAGCTCACTCCTCACCATCGTTCCTCACCAATCAAAATCAACCGGCGACCAAGTCCCCTGAATCTCCCTCACCGGTGACCCAATTCCCCTCAATCCTCCTCACCTTTCTCTCTATCTCCCTACCTCCAACAATGCCAAACCCAATCAACCTTCATCGCCGTTCTCTCCCTCTCTCTACCCAAACCGAAGTCCTCCTTCTCTGGCCAAGCTCACCGTTCTCTCTCTCTCCGGCCAAATTCACCACCGCTTTACCGTTCTTCTCTATCCCCAAAACCGATCACCTTCTTCCCCTGTTTACAGATCCCAAGCCGTGCACTACCACCGCTTCCCAAACAGCGCCAACTATAGCCCTAAGTCGTTAACCACCATTGATGCACCGCCAATTTCCATTTGCCATCTTCCCCTGTTCAGAGTCCAAGTCCGTTCCACTCACATACACAGACGTACTTGAAGCTTCACCGCTACTTCAAATTTGAGAATTCGAATTTGTTTTCTGAAGCCAATTTGAAGGCCCTCTATACCGACGTGGTATAGAGAGCGTGGACACTACGAGGGTAACGAATCCTAACCCTCTCCCTCTCTCTCTCTCTCTCTCTCTCTCTCTCTCTCTCTCTTTCTCTCTCTGTGTTTGCTGCGTAGTGCAATTTCCATGTTAAAATGCTTGTAGTGTATAACTGAGTATCCTGGTTTTGTTGTAACTTCATTTTAGTATGTAGTATACTCTGAGTTGTTTGGATATTCTGATCATTGGATTTGTCGTGGTGAGTGATACTTGTTTTGTTCATGTGATTGTGTGCGTTGTGCACAAATCACGCTAAGGTGAGCGTGGATCGTCACATATCCACGTTCATCTAAGCTTGGATCTCTTTGAGGTCGTTGGGACCTGTGTTTCGTACATTTTTCGTGGTGATTATGCATACTCTTGTATTGATGTCGTGCGTTGGGAATGAATTGCTAAGGTGAGTGTGGATTATTCCATATCCACACTCATCTGCAAATTGATCTCTCTGAGGTCGTTGGGACCTGGTTTCTATTGTTGTTAATCTCGGATTGTCATTTATTGTCTCTGTAATCCATCAGTTGTAATCTGTTTTATCCTCGTTGTAATTGGGGCGTGGCCTCTCGGAATAAAAGGTTCACAAGTTGTATTTCCCTTTGTTAAGCAATAAAATGAAGCATTAACAAGCATTTTATACATATCTTGTCACACACAATTGCACACACATTTGGATGTTTTGAATGTTGAATGTTGAAAGACTCGTCTACGGACGAGGCGTGTTGGGTGAACTCTCGGTTCTTCCCAACACGTAACCTGACCCCCGGACCCATTTTCTCTTTCAAAAGGTTTTCAATGTTTCCTTAAAAATGGCGTGGCGACTCCTATTTTTCCTATTTTTATTTTTTCGGCGAGCGCACATTCAGTGGCGACTCTGCTGGAGACTTGAAACTTGGTTTTCAAAAGTGGGTCAAACTTTCATGTTTGTTCAACATTCAATTCCTTCATTTGTGTGTGCATTGTTTGTGGCATTATATGTATATAAAGGCGTTTAGTGCTTTGCTTTATTCCTCCCCTTCCTTACTTCCTGATTTGGTGTGCTGATTGCTTGGGGCTGAGTTATCATATTGAGCTTGGAGACTGGGGCTTGTTCTGGCTTGCTATTCAGAATTTTGGAAGTGGCTTCTTCTGTCACGCGACATAATGTGCCTTTGTTGTTCAGCGTCACGCGACAAAAGTGGCCTATTTGCAGGATTTGGTGCTCTGGTTCAGATTGTGATTGTGGGGCTATCCCGTGATCAAATGCATGATCCTTTGCTTATTGTACTCTGTGGGGTGTGTGTGTGTAGTTTTCCTTTTATCCCCTTTTTCAAATAAAAAAAAATAAAAAATCAAAATAAAAAATCATTTTTCTCAAATAAAAGAATATAGTCATCCGCACACTACTTCACGTAGATCTAGAACCCTCGGGTGCGATTGACGGCATCGCGGACGGTGATGATATTCGCCTACGCTTGAGCGCCTAATGTCAAACCCATCCCCCTAGCGCGTTATAGGTGGCGCCACACATTTAAACCTTACCCAAACGGTTGGTTTTTGACACGAAATTTTCAAATACACTAAAATGAGTTGTTTCAAAAATTTTAATAGACCTTCGTACCTACCCCAAACCCTAGCACGTGTTGGCATGTTGCCAATGCAACATGGTTTCACGAAAGGACATGTCACTCCCATGGAATGTTCTAACGAGATATCATGTCGCCTTGTCAACGTGCACCGACGAGAGGTCATGCCGGATTTTTCCTTGAATTTCTTCAGGAATACCCGTTATGCTGCCCAAATTTCTCCAGAAATTGGGGCTGCTCGTCCGTCCCATAAATGCTTTGGTTTTATTTAGGTATTATTGCCTATTATTAATTTTGAATCAATACATTTGGTATATTTTTGGATGATGTGTCACTAGGTTCCCCGAGGTCTAGATTGCGTGAAAAAAGGGTTAGCCTTTCCCAACTGTTCCTAGGACTTAAAAGACACCGATTTTTACTTGAACATTAATAAGATGTTGCATGAGTCCATCTCCTTCCGTACTCTTCCCTCTCTCATACCATCTCAAATTTCTCTATCCTCCATCTATACACCCTCTTCACCTCTGCAAGGCTATGACAAGTTGGGTGTGTGCTCCCGTTCTCGGCGCTCACTGGTCTATATTCCCGAGGCGGAAGCAGTTCAAGTGCCTGAGTGGTCATCCATCTGATTCGGAATCCAAAATGCTCGGTGCAGAGAAGATTATGGCCCACCAGCCTGGATGTTCATATCCCATGGGTCAGCAGAGTGCAAATGGTGTGTCCATCAAAAAGTGGCGAGCTAACCTTGAAGCTGTTTTTCCTCGCGAGCGGGAGGCCCGGTTGCTTGCTCAGATTGCTCAAGCTGAAGAAGACGACTTGTGAATGACAAAAGATTGAGAAGGTTCCTCGCCCCATCGCTATCAACAATGCTCTTCCTCCCATCCGAAGTTGATACAGTCAATCAGTCCTCGTAGGATCTAGAATGTCCGCTGTCGGACACGAGTCTGTCGAGTCCGCTTCGGACCAATTTTTGCTTTGCGGTAATAAAAGTTTTGTTTCTCTTCTTGCTAGACTTGAGACACCACTAGCACACCCACGTTACACTCGGTTGAAATGGTCTTATTCCACATGATCACTTGTGTTTCTCACCGACTAATGCTTCAAAATGACTAATGTTTAAATTGATCGGAGTGAGAAAGTCGACTGACATCCTTCTCAAATTGGGGCTCACCAACTCCCCATCTCGCGTCTCCTGTGCTCACATATCTTCCTTCGTCCTCACCATCCCGTTGCTCGATGAATTTGCATGGATCTTCCTCGAAGTAAGCTTAAGCAAGCAGTGAAGACTCAATCTCGTTCGGATCATCCGGTAGGGACTGCGGTTGAAACCTTTCACCCATAGGGAAACCATTACCTCACCCTCACTAAACAATACCCCTTCGGTTCAAGATCGGCATGTTTTGAAACCCATTTAGCCATCGCCAGAAGAAGAGGGACTATCCTTGAGACTCCCGTGATTCAAAGAAAGATCGACCGGCTCCAAGCTCAAGAACGACGGAAAGCAATGATCCATCCTGGGGACTAGCTGAAATTCTCCTCTCAAAAACAAAATTGAAAAAAAAAAGAGAGACAAAAATACAAAAAAAAAAAACAAAAACAAAAAAAAAGAGAGAAAAAAGAAGAGAAGAAGAAAACAAAGAGAGCATAGTCCCTAGCGATCCCCCAAAAGCAAAAGTCAAAGGATTCGGTCGTTACTCAAGAGGAATCTCAGAGTGAGTAAAGAGACAGCACGGATATCCCTCACCACTACCTTGACCAATCCCAAGCCATCCTCTCAATTTTAGAGGATATTCCCATTTCCATTACCTTTGCCCTTGGCAAAGCCAAGATTGACCTCTCATTCTTAGAGGCAAATCGATTCCCCCACCTTAGAAATCCCAAACACATACCCAAAAGCCAACCTCTCATCTTTAGAGGTTCATTCAGCAAAAAGCCTAGCCGATCTCTCATTTTAAGAGGTCATGATATCCCGAATCACCAGAAGACCGATCAAAATCCCGAAACCCAGTCGCAGTTCCTACTGGATAGCAGTTCAAGCCAACAAGCAAAGATTGTGCAAATTCCATCCATTCGTTCGATGGTTCATGTGAGCATATTTCGTTTCTCCTCCGCAAACACTTGTCGTGGACGTCCCACTGGGGCTTCACATCCGTGTCTCCCATCGACACTCCAAGAGGACATGTTCTTTCAATTCTCAAAATCCTCAAAGGTCCTCAGATCCTCGAATTCCAACGTTCATTCTCTTCATTCGGGATAAGCCCGAACTACGGCGACCTGAGCTCCTCCCAAGGAGGGGAACGTAGGCAACCATAACTGGTTCGGTCGAAATCACAAACAGATCTAAGAAAATCCGGTCTCCTCAAGGACCATTCCCATACACTTTCCATCGTCCGAAATTTGATTCTCGATATCAGTGGGCTTTCTCCTTGGGATTAATTAAAATATTTGTTCATATCGGCTTTGGTGGTTAAACAACCCGAACATCAATAAAGGGTTTTAAGCAACCTTGTGATCATCACGAATAAGACAGGTTTTCAAGTGTCTCAGCAAGTCTTCTTCTCTACATTTTTAGGGATGTAGAGCTAAACACTGTATTTATGTCAAGCAGAGGCTTCCATACACTATCCACACCTTGTGGTTCTTATACTCTCCCAAAAGAGTTAAACCCAAAAGCGAGAGTGTCATACACGAATTCGGGATCTATCCCCACCTTCGAAGGATGTGCCCCTGCACGTAAACATTTCCGAGTCTTGTCCAGCGACTGATTGACTGCGGTTTGAAATGATGAGTTGCCTCTTTGGCCACAAGATGACTCTGTCTGCGATAAAGCTGCATGGAATTTCCTCGAGCTGGGGCTTTGGTTAAGATATCCCTCAGGCTCTCCTTACCAGACTTCCCTCTAGGTCCGCTTTGCACTATCAATTGGGGCTTCACCAAGCTGGGATCATTCTCTGCACATTCTCTGCTGCTTGCCTCCTCGGGTGCGCGACACACTTTGTTCTCATCAGCAACAACCAACCTACTGCAGCCAGTACCCCCGGGAGCGTCCCCGACTTGCCTAACCTGCACCATCCATACACCATCACTCATACATTTTCCCACCTCATGGGAGAGGGTCCACCCCATCATAAACACTTTCATTCCATACACAATCCATCATAGCACAACTGCTACATACATATATGCTCGTCAAGCCGTGCAAAATCCTCACTCCATTTCCATCCCAGCTGAGATGGACTTGTGCACCAAAAGATTAATAATGCATAAGCAAAAATTCAAGTCAAATAAAATGCAAATTTCCTAGAGTGTTGTGTTCCCCCCGCAGGGTACAATAATCAAAGTGATCATGATCTGATTATGGGAGTTGTTCCTCAATCACAATCTGGACAAGGATTCCAAATCCTGCAGGTGGCATACCCCGCCTTTATCATCGTCATCAGTCTCGGCTGCCCCAGTCTCCAAGCATTGCTCATCAAAAGGAGTTTCAGATGCCTCAATCTTCAAGAAATAATGCCCATCAGCTTCGACAAGTTATAATCCATAGCCCGTGTTGGACGGAGGATTAGCATTTCCCGTGTTGGACGGAAGGATTATAATTTCCCGTGTTGGACGAAAGGATTATCAAATGCCCGTGTTGGACGGAAGGTTCATTATCAGTGCCCGTGTTGGACGGCGGATTAGCATTGCCCGTGTTGGACGGAAAGATTATCATTTCCCGTGTTGGACGGAAGGATTATCGTTTCTCATGTTGGACGGAAGGATTATCATTTCCCGTGTTGGACGAAAGAATTATCATTTCCCGTGTTGGATGGAAGGATTATCGTTTCCCGTGTTGGACGGAAGGATTATCATTTCCCGTGTGGGATGGAAGGATTATCATTTCCCGTGTGGGACGGAAGGATTATCATTTCACGTGTTGGACGAAAGGTTCTTATCAAATTGCACGTGTTGGACGGAAGCTTCCTCATCAAATCCCGTATCAAACAGCAAGTTACCATCAATGCCCGTGTTGGACGGAATATCATCAAGAGCCCGTGTTGGACGGAGATTGATCATCAGCAAATGCCCTTGTCAGACAGCCGTAGCATCAGTCCCTCTGGCAGCTACAGGTAAGCACAGCAAACGTATGAAAGCACATCTCTACCCTTTCTTGCTTCTTGTTAGTTTCATTTCTGAACTACGATTTGGCTTGATTCCCTCCCCGGGATACGTAGGAATCCTTTCTCTAAAGGTCCAGCCATCCGATCTCATCAATCATTTTTCACCATCCGCCATATCCCCCAGCTGCTCATTGGGATTGGGTCCTTTCTATCGACAACCTCACTTCTTCCATAAGTGACGTTGCCAAGGGGCTCTGTGAGTATGCCAATCCAATTCGCGACCCTTTTTAGGTGCATTTTAATATGATAAAATTGCACTAGGGGCGTTTTGGTAAATTCCCGGTCCATTCCGAAACTTTCGTGAGCTTTTTATAAGTTTCTCACTAAGAAAGGACCTACAAGGAATTATTGGCTTTGGACCTTTAAGGAATTAGCCCAGAATGTTTCAGAACCGATTCTTTGGCGCCAGAACCGGTTATTGACACGTTATATCACGCGATAGATTGAGCCATGGAAAAGCGGAGCAGGAGGTCGTACGACATATTAAAGCCCATTCCCAAGTCAGCGTTAAATACCAAATTCTTTCATTTGTTAAAGGAGGGGTCTCTCACAAAAACAAAAACTCTATCTCTCTATCCGCAAGCTCTCTCTCACTAAACGTAAATCACCATAGGTCGCTCCTCACCATCGTTCCTCACCAATCCAAATCAACCGGCGACCAAGCTCCCTGAATCTCCCTCACCGGTGACCCAATTCCCCTCAATCCTCCTCACCTTTCCCTCTATCTCCCTACCTCCAACAATGCCAAACCCAATCAACCTTCATTGCCGTTCTCTCCCTCTCTCTACCCAAACCGAAGTCCTCCTTCTCCGGCCAAGCTCACCGTTCTCTCTCTCTCTCCGGCCAAATTCACCACCGCTTCACCGTTCTTCTCTATCCCCAAAACCGATCACCTTCTTCCCCTGTTTACAGATCCCAAGCCGTGCACTACCACTGCCTCCCAAACAGCGCCAACCATAGCCCTAAGCCGTTAACCACCACTGCTGTACCGCCAATTTCCGTTTGCCGTCTTCCCCTATTCAGAGTCCAAGTCTGTTCCGCTCACATACACAGACGTACTTGAAGCTTCACCGCTACTTCAAATCTGAGAATTTGAATTTGTTTTCTGAAGTTGATTTGAAGGCTCTCTATACCGACGTGGTATAGAGAGCGTGGACACTACAAGGGTAACGAATCCTAACCCTCTCTCTCTCTCTCTCTCTCTCTCTCTCTCTCTCTCTGTTTGATGCATAGTGCAATTTCCATGTTAAAATGCCTGTAGTTTAGAACTGAGTATCTTGGTTTTGTTGTAACTTCATTTTAGTATGTAGTATACTCTGAGTTGTTTGGATATTCTGATCATTGGATTTGTCGTGGTGAGTGATACTTGTTTTGTTCATATGATTGTGTGCGTTGGGCATAAATCGCGCTAAGGTGAGCGTGGATCGTCTCATATCCACGTTCATCTAAGCTTGGATCTCTTTGAGGTCGTTGGGACCTATGTTTCGTACATTTGTCGTGGTGATTATGCGTACCCTTGTATTGATGTCGTGCGTTGGGCATGAATTGCTAAGGTGAGTGTGGATTATTCCATATCCACACTCATCTGCAAATTGATCTCTCTGAGGTCGTTGGGACCTGGTTTCTATTGTCGTTAATCTCGGATTGTCATTTATTGTCTCTGTAATCCATCATTTGTAAAACCTCTGCAGATGGCGGAGTATGTCCCGCGACACAACTGGCCATTCACGGTCCTGCGTCATGCGACATACTTGGCCTATCTGCAGCTGGTTATTTTTCAGTTGTAATCTGTTTTATCCTCGTTGTAATTGGGACGTGGCCTCCAGTAATAAAAGGTTCACAAGTTGTATTTCCCTTTGTTGAGCAATAAAATAAAGCATTAACATGCATTTTATACATATCTTGTCACACACAATTGCACACACATTTGGATGTTTTGAATGTTGAACGTTGAAAGACTCGTCTACGGACGAGGCATGTTGGGTGAACTCTCGGTTCTTCCCAACACGTAACCTGACCCCCGGACCCATTTTCTCTTTCAAAAGGTTTTCAATGTTTCCTTAAAAATGGCGTGGCGACTCCTATTTTTCCTATTTTATTTCGGGCGAGCGCACATTCAATGACTATCGCCTAACCCAACTCAAGAATGCCCTGAGCATGCTCAGCAAAAAGGAAAGAAGTGCGGTATACCGTGAAGAGATCAAAGAGACCGTTCGCTTGAACCAAGAACTCTCTAACTTCCCCGGTCGACAATGACGGTTCGGTTACAGCAACCACTTTGCAGCGCGACGTTTGAACAGCTGCGGCAAACCATAGACTCCCTCCCCGCGAAGGCACCCAAACCAGTATCCTGGGACAGAATCCGGAAAGCTACCGAAGCCCTTGGGAATGCGTCTACAGTCAACGAATTGAGAGAGGGCATATGGCCCTATGCTTCGAGAAATCCACCTCTGACTATGGCTCAGCTCAGAGCGACCTGTTCACAAGGGACCATGCCTGATGTCAGTGTCCTGACCCGATAGGGTCAAATCCATGTATTACCACCTAAGGCCACCAAAAAGCCAACGGAGCCAGAACCGCAACCCGGCCTGCCCGAAGACACAAGTTCCGTGAAGGAGGACTCGATCCTCACTCAGCTCAAGCAGACCTAGGCAAACATTTCCCTTTGGTCCCTGCTCACATCTTCATACCCTCACAAGCTCAAGCTAGAGGATAGTTTGGCCCGCACCATGGTCCCCGTGGACGCAACTCCAGACGATGTAATTCAGATGATCGGCAACATCCACTACGGCAACATCAACACCTTCACAGATTTGGACCTGCCAAAATTTGGGGCTGATCACAATGAGTCGCTCTACATCACAGTTCGAGTGGACGGCGTCGCCTTCCCCGTGTCTTTGGTAGACGGAGGTTCCGGAATGAATGTCTTGCCCGCTAAGATGATGGACACCTTGACATCAAGCCCACGGTTTGAAGCCTTCGATCCACACTATCAAGGCTTATGACTCTACTTCCCGCATAATTCTCGGGGTTGCTACTCTAAATATTTGGTTTGGCAAGCGGATGATCCCCACCGAATTTCAAGTGTTGGACATTCCTATCACTTTTACAGCCATCCTGGGCGACCATGGTTGCATCAAATGAATGGCGTGGCATCTACCCTTTATCGATTAATGTCAAGTTCATGCAAGGCAATGAGCTAACAACGATCTATGGCGACAGGCGTCACCACCGAAGGGACCAACACCAACGACATTCCGGTGTTAGAGATCAAGCATGATGATGATATGGCATTAAGCTTGGATTCACATTGGAGACCTCCAAGATCCAAATATGCAGCGTGGACCTTCCACTTTGTTTCGGGACAAAATCCCTCCCGCCATGAAGATGTTGAAACTCATGAACTTCATCCCGGGACTAGGGCTCGACAAAAGGTTACAAGACCAACACCAAGTTATTGAAGTCGAGGACCACTACGGTCCAGGGGCTCGGTTACGTGCCAACACCGGGTGATATCAAAGAAAACAAAAGGCTCGCCAAGCACCAAGGCAACGGGCCCGCAAAGGGGAACCTCCAACGGCACACCCAACCTCCGACCTTACAGTTTCGACCTCGCTCATTACCTCATCAAGGGAACCGACGGAAGCGAGGGCGAGGCCGACAAGGAATCGGCAATGACGGGCGGGAACCGATAAACGGGCGAGGGGACCGAAAGTGAAACTGATGAAGATGAGAAAGAATCAGGGAAAGTCAGCACAGAGACTACAAAAAGGATAGGAAAGCTAGCACGGGACCTCGAGCGTTTCAGAGGACTCAAAGCTAATCTGATAAGAGGATCATTCCTCGACATCACAGCTCTACCTGGACCAATTGCCACCACAGTTCAGCATGAGTACACTTTCAAAGGAATCCCAGACATAGAAGAACACATTTCGAGACACTCTCTTCGGAGGAAATAGGCTTGGGTCAGCCTCCGGGGCCACATTCGAGACAGTAACTCCAAAGCAGAAGGAACCGAAATTCATAGAAGACGCTCTCAGTGGACCCGCTCTATAGAGTCTTTTTGAAGAAGTCATGGAGGTGCCAAACCTGATTGACCTGGGCTCCGAAAACAACATGATCGCCATGATCGAGACAGTAGAAGCCAAGCCTCTCGAACCCTGAACCCTTACCAAGCATCCAGCAATGCCACTGAAAAACTGGGTAACTTTCACCGGACCAAGGGCAAGCCAAACAGAAATGGAAGACAAGCTGGGCCTGCACCCACATCTCCCTAAACCCGGTCTCAAACCCTCTGAGTCAGTCATTGTCAAAGTCCGGTCCTGCGAGTAGTCCAACGGCCTCACACCGGAAGACTATGATAATGTAGCCAACAATGTATTTACGTTCTCGTTTAATGAAAATTCTGACCTTTCGGATTATCCCCTCATTGCCACTTTAACAACTGATAAGTTAACAAACAACTTAAAAGGCGTTAATAATGACTCACTTGATAAAGAAGCAGACACACTACATGAACAATAAATTAAAGAAGTTCTCAAGCGTGTAGTAGACCGAGAGGACAATCAGGCCCAAGTTGCCGAAGAGGTTATGACTAAAGTGAACCTGGGGTCGGTGCAAGAGCCTAAAGAGACACAAGTGGGCGGTTTCTTCGCCGGTGCGAGAAAGAAGCCCCTGATAAATCTCCTCAAAGAATATGTTGACGTGTTCGCCTGGTCATATCAGGACATGCCAGGACTCGATCCCTCAATCGTGGAACACAAAATTCCTCTGGATCCAGAATCCAAGCCTATCAAGCAGAAATTGCGCAAGATCAAGCCAAAGTGGTCCTTGCAAGTGAAAGAAGAAATTGAGAAGATGCTCCACGTCGGCTTCATTAGAGTAATTGAGTACCCGACCTGGCTCTCATACATTGTGAAGGTCACCAAGGCCAATGGAAAGGTCGGATCTTGTGTGGATTTTACGAGATCTCAACAAGGCCAGCCCTAAAGATGATTTCCCACTGCCCAACATCGACATGCTAGTCGACACCACGGCAAATTTCGAGGTAAAATCCTTCGTGGATGGGTTTACCGGATACAATCAGATCAAGATGTCCGAGGAAGATCAAGCCAATACTGCTTTCACCACTCCGTGGGGGACATACTGTTACACGGTCATGCCGTTCAGTTTGAAGAACGGGGCTACTTACCGGCGGATCTGCAATGACTCTCTTCCATGACATGATTCACAAGGAAATCGAAGTATATATCGACGACATGATCATCCACTTCGAGGATCGGACATGCGGCACATGATAAATGCGAAAGTTCTTCAACAAACTCAGAAAGCACTCCATGAGATTGAACCCTGTGAAGTGCACCTTCGGCGTCAAGCGAGGCAAGGTACTGGGGTACATGGTTACAGAAAGAGGTATCGAAGCCGATCCCAAGAAAATCAAGGCCATCATCGACATGAAGCCGCCTCAGACACTGACAGAAGTGAAAAGTTTTATGGGAAGACTTCAGTACATCAGCCGCTTCATCAACCAGTTTACATCTCTCTACGAGCCAATGTTCAAACTAATGAAGAAGAATGCCGACATCAAATGGGACTCCGAGTGCCAGACAGCTTTTGAGAAAATCAAGACATACTTGGTGAATCCCCCAATCCTGTGCCCACCACATGAAGATAAGCTGTTAGTCAAATATATGCTTAGGTTTAGAATTGCTTAAACCCAATCACAACAAGCATTAATGTGGACCCCTAATTTTAATAAGACCCAATAGAATTTTTCTATGTATGATAGGTCCCCTTAATGCTAGTGCCAGTGTTTTTATTTCATGTAATTTTCTCAAGACCTTGAAGACTTTGAAGGTGTGAAGATTTGCTCCCATGTTGTTTTTGTGAGTTACTCAGTTTGGTCACCTAACCGGTTGAGCTCCTAACCGATGTGTCAACCGAACCCGTTGCCCTATCTAGCGGATGTAACCTTCACAGGTTATATCCTATCCTTTGCCGGTTAAGGCTTCCTCAGCAAGCTTTCCTCAGCCTAGCCTAACCGAAGCATTTATTGCTCCCAACTACCCAGCAACCCCTTTAGCTAAAGTTGGTAAGGCAAGCATGCTGAATAGACGCTGAAGTGACATTCCTGCGGCTGTCAGAAGCTCAAAATAGATTGTCAAAATGACCCGGTACTCACATCCTTTCAACCACTCAAGGAAAATCTTCTCTCTCCTATCTCGGGCATTTAATGCAAAGATCCTTCAATTCAAAGGCATGCACGATCAAGTCATCATTGCAACCTCTTCAAAGACAATGGCTCCTTTTCAAAGTTCACTATAAATAGCTTCCCTGGAGCATTGAAGAAGGTTGGTGCATTTATGATTCTTGAGAGTGAGTTGCTCTGAACTACCATCCTGAAAACTCTATAGTTCAAGGCATTCAATTCAGTCCTCTTATTCACTAGACATCTCTGTAGGACTTATACCTTTGTGCACCTCAATCAATATTGTAGTGTTCCTTCATTAGATTACATTTGGAACACATTGATTGATTCACACACAACACCCTAGAGAAATCGGCTCAACTTGTGAGCACATCTCTAGAAAACACCGAGTCTTTATTGTAGCACGATCCGTTAGTGGTCACCTTTAGTTTGGCGACCTTCAATCATTGGCTTGCAACTTGTAATAGGTAGATACCATTAATATAGTAGTGCACTTTCACAAATCCAAGTTCGACCAAACTTGGTAGAGGACGTAGGATTATTTAACAATGTGAACCTCTTCAAACAATGTGTCATTCTTACTGCGTGTTTGTTTATTTTACGTGTTGTTGTAAGCTGGTTGACATTCTCTCAATGGTCACAACCTATTGACTCAACCTCTTGCTCAACTTGTTTGTCTTACTTGGAAATATAATTTGTCTTGTTTGCATAAGGATTTTTAACGTCTTGCTTTTGAAACTCTACCTAACCGGTTGTAAACCTAGCCTAACCGTAATTCATGTGCAAAACTAATCTAACGGTTAGCAAGTGTGTTTCCTACAACCTTTTTCAAAGACTAAGAGTTTTTAAGCAAAAAGTTTTAATCGGGCTATTCACCCCCTCTAGCGATTCCTACCATTCGAGGACCTAACAATTGGTATCGAGCCAACAATTTTCGAAAATTATTTTTCCAAGCTTAACCGCTTGAATTGCCAATTCCGAAATGGCGGGAAAAATCATGCAAACATACAACTTGACATCCGTTCCCATGTTGAACGATAACGAATTTCCAGTATGGAAAAACAGAATCATGCGGTACTTGGATTCAATAGATGATAGGTTAACTCACGTAGTCGAGAGATGGTCCAATGACACCCACGAAAATCAATCTTGCAACAAGAGCACCCAAAACTCCTCTCATGGATCATGCGGATAGAGAGTCTCGAACAAGACTTTGAGGGTTATGAAACTTATGTGCCAAAACCAAGAGAAGAATGGGTGAGGATGACAAACTTTGTGATTCCTTGGACCGAAAAGCCTTGCACATCATAACCTCAGGACTTGATGACAGACTGTACAAACAAGTACAATGCTATGAGACCGCTCAACAAGTATGGCAAAGTCTTCTCAGATACTTTGAAGGAGATCAAGTGGCCAAGGACAACAGACTCTACAAAAGCGTTGCTGAGTTTGAGTCCTTCAAGAAGAATCCAAATGAGACAATGAAGGAAACGTACGACCGATTCTGCGAGGTGAGTAACTCTTGTGCATCTTTAGGTAGAGTCTATACCATGAAAGACCTAAACATGAGATTCCTCAATTCTCTTGGAGACTTGTGGCATGTGAAAGTCGCTATTTTGAAAGAATGCCGTGATTTGAACACTACTCATATCCAGAACATTGTGTCTACTTTGTTTCTATATGAGGAAGAGCTCAACCGGTTGAGTGGAGTTCAAAAACAATTTAAAAATCTATCTCTGCCAGCTCAGACCGAGATCTTCCCTGGTTCTTCTATGCTTACCAGCCAAATTACCACCAATGACTCTCCCTCAACATCTCAGCCTCAACCAACTCTAGCCAATACCTCTTCTAACACACCTCTTGAGGTAGAGGATGAATTTCTTTGCATTCGCCGAAACTACGAGAAAGTTTAAGGATTTTAAGAAATCCCACAGCAAATCATTTCAACCCAAAGCCTCATCCTTCCATAGATCTGGGAACTTCCAAAAGAAAGGCCAAACCTCAACCTCAACCGACGGAAAGAATGCCCAAGGTGAGCTTGTGTGTTACAATTGTAGAAAACCCGGCCATTTTGCCTCCAAATGCCCTCAACCTAAATATGAATTTTTGAGGAAGAAACCATTCAAGATATTCCCTAGATCTAAATCTAAGAGCTTAGTTGCCGAGGATGGGCTGAAAAAGCTATGCCGGTTTGGTTTTGAGACCGACTACGAGAATGAAGAAGCTGACTATGCTGACTCAGATGAAGATGCTGATGTCAGTTTTGTTGCTATGGATGGAACCTATGAAAAACCCATCTCCCTGCAAACTCCTGTTTTTAGACACCCCAATTCCAATGAACAATCATCCTATGTTGATCAGACTCCGCCTATGAGATCTCCCTTGACATTCTTTGATGAACCCATTTCAACTCCCAAGGCAGATGCAGGTAACCCCTATAATTTCAAAATTCAAAACATAGGTGGATCCCTTTATGGTCTGTCCAAAACCTTGCCCACTCTCGGACCGGCTGATGCAACCAATCCAACCGAGCCTATCAAGCTCCAAGCCTTGCCGATTGCTTCCTATCAACCGACGCTTGAGACCCGACCGATTCACTTAAAGCCTCTAACCGAACCTAGCCCTCAACCGATATTTTCACTACCAAATTTTGATCCCAATTTTGAACCATCATCCTCTTCCTCTCGGCCCTCTTTTGTTGACCCTATGCCCAATATGTCAAAGTGCGAAATGGCAGAGGTGATGAATGAAGCTCTTCTCCGATTTTGAAAAATTAAAGGAAGCTCACAAAATCATGGTTGATAATTTTAAAGTAATCACTACTGAAAATGATTCTTTGAAAATTTGAAATAAAAACTTTGAAAGAAAGTAAGCTAGAGTCGGATCGGTTGAAGAAGGACAATCAAGAACTCATTTGAGAGACTAAACATTTACATTTGTCAAATTGCTGATCTTGTGTCAAGAAATAACTCTCTTCATAAAACAATTGACACGTTTTCAAAATCACGAACTCTTTGTGGAGACCATCATTCAAGATCGGTTATCTCCTAACCGAGATGTAACTGCTTGGTATAAGTTTTAACTCCGGCGGTGATGACATTGACGGCAAAGACAAACCGATTAAGGAGTGTCTCTGAGAACTTGATAGGCAAATTTGATGATGCTCAATCCAAAATGATTAAGAAGGAGTTAACCAAACCTTTCAAATCATCCCTCACACCTATCCTAATGGACGGAGTACGAGATGAAAGCCTATACGAGCAAAAACAAATCTCAATGGACCGAGGTAGGCGATCACTGAGTTAGGACAATATGTCCCACTTAGTGATGGGAACGGCAAAGGTGGAATTAAAATTGTTGATCATGTTGCGGGTCGGGAATCCTCAGCCGGTAAGGTAACCGACACCGGTAAGGGTATGACCGATCGAGACAACGATCGCGAGTCACCCAACCGGTAAAGGCAACCTAACCGGTAAAGCCATTCCTAAACCGATGCAACGAGGTTAACAAAGGTAAATCCATCACCTTCGTCCCCAAAGGATCTGTCTCTGCTCAATCGGTTAATCCCTACGAAGCATTGGCAAAATTGAACATCAATTCATCTAAGCCTCCTCGGCCATCTTCTAATAAATGTGTAAATTGTGGTTTTATTGGTCACAAGGCTTATGAATGCCTCTTGAAGCACCTATCTGGACCCCTGAGTCTAAAAGCTCGGGTGGTGGCCGGGTATAGGCTGCCAAAGAGGAACTAACTCTTTGGACCCAAAGAATAAGGGGGACCATAAGCTTCTTGTTTTATTTCGGGAATGCTTAATGGCCTCAACCGATGCCGGTAAGGATGTTTGGATTATGGACGGTGGATGCTCTAGGCATATGATTTGGTCATGCCGATCTCCTAATCGATGCGGAAGAAGCATCTGGTCCTCCGGTTGTCTTTGGTGACAACGCAAAGGGTAAAATTATCGGTCGAGGATCCATCAAAGAGGTACGGTAATTGTACGAGAAGGTATCTTTGGTGGATGGTCTAAAACACAACCTTCTCTCTATTTCACAATTTTGTGACAAAGGTATGCATTGTGTTTTCAATTCTTCGACTGCTATGTGAAAGACATTGCTACGGTGAAACACTTCTCCTTTGGATATAGAAAAGGTAACGTATATGCTATAGATTTAAACAATGTCTCGAATGTTACTAATGTTTGTTTTGTAGCTAAGAACATAAGTGAGAATTCTGGCTATGGCACAAGAGACTCGATCACTGAACTTCAAATATCTATCCAAGGCTGGCCAATAAAAATCTTGTCGCCGGCTTACCTCGGAGTGTCTGTGGCGATCATGGAAGGAAATGTAGAGCACACTTGCCAATTGGGAAAACAACATAAAGAATCTTTCCATGAAGCCCTGCATGTCCACTTCTAGGTGCCTCCAGCTGCTACATATGGATCTGTTTGGCCCCACAACAACTGCCAGTTTGGGGGGTAGCAGATATGCCTTGGTTGTTGTAGACGATTTCTCAAGATATACCTGGGTATAGATGTTTGCTTCAAAAGATGATACATATGAAGTTGCTACCAGATTATTCCGTCTACTTCAAACCCAAAAAGAATTTGATATCATCAGTATGAGATCAGATAATGGAACGGAGTTCAAAAATCTTGGAATCGCTCGATCTTTGTGATGATCACGGAATAGACCATAATTTCTCAGCTGCTGGTACACCGCAACAAAATGGTGTAGTTGAGAGAAAGAACAGGACATTGATCGAAGTTGGAAAAACAATGATATCCGAAGCTAGGCTCCCCAAGTATTTTTGGGCCGAAGCTATACATACAGCTTGCTTCACCCAGAATAGATCTTTGATAAACAAGTTTCACAACAAGACCCCTTATGAGCTTTGGCGTGGTAGAATTCCCAATATTAGTTTCTTCAAGATCTTCGGCTGCAAATGCTATGTTCTTTACAACGGAAAAGAACGTCGAGGTAAATTTGATGAAAAAGCTGATGAAGGCATTTTTGTGGGATACGCCAAGCACAGTAAGGCATTTAGAGTTTTTAATAAACGGTTGTTGAAAATTGTTGAATCTGTTCATGTTACTTTTGATGAATTTGATTTGCTAGAGTCGACAAGGCTCCAAATAGTGCTTGATAGTTACGGTGTTTTTGAGACAGGTGAAACGAGATAATCAAAACTCTAATCAATCCACCAGCATCAACGCAAATCAGTCTCCAGCTCAACCGTCAGCCTCTAGTGGTGTAACCTATAGAGACCTAGTTGATGACTCCTTCTTTCCTCAATCGGTTAGGCAATCAATTAGTCAATCTCGGCCCAGTAGATCCCTTACCAACTAGTCCTCATATTACAACTCCCAATTCATCACTGAAGCCGAACCAATTTCACCCATCAACTTACCATTTCCATCTCCAATTATCGATCACCATCATCGGTCACCCTCACCTAACCGATCACCTCAACCGATCTCCTCTCCCTCAACCGATTCCACTCCTCCCATAGAAACCTTAAGACGGGAATCGGTCGAGGCAAGACCTACCTAGGGAAGTGAGATCGAGTTAGAAATCATCCTTTAGAAAATGTTATTGGTGATGTCTTTGGACCTAGAATGACAAGAGGCCAATTAAGAAACTTAGAAGAACAACATGGTTTATTTTCCTCTGCTATGGTCTCCAACATAGAACCAAAGAAGACCGATGAAGCACTTGATGACCCCAGTGGGTAGAAGCCATGCAAGAAGAGCTTAACCAAGTTTGATAGATGTAAAGTTTGGGAATTAGTGCCTAGACCTAGTGATCAAACAGTGATTGGAACGAAATGGGTTTATAGAAATAAATTGGATGAGTCTGGAAAAATTATAAGAAATAAAGCCGGATTAGTGGCAAAAGGATATAGACGAGGAGGAAGGAATAGACTATGATGAGACTTTTGCTCCCGTAGCTAGATTAGAAGCCATTAGGTTATTTCTTGCCTATGCGGCCTACAAAGAATTTAAGCTATATCAAATGGATGTGAAAAGTGCATTTCTCAATGGTGAACTTCAAGAGCTTGTTTATGTAGATCAACCTCCCGGTTTTGAAGATCCTAAGAAGCCTAATCATGTCTTCAAATTAAATAAAGCTTTGTACGGCCTCAAGCAAGCACCTCGAGCATGGTATGAAACTCTCTCCAAATTCCTACTTAGTGAGAAGTTTGAACGAGGTAAAATCGACACCACCTTATTTATTGCAAAGCATAATGGTCATTCATTGTTAGTTCAAATATATGTTGATGACATAATTTTTTGGATCTACTAACGAAAAATTATGCAAGAGATTTGAGAAGCTTATGCAGAGCAAATTTGAGATGAGCATGATGGGTGAGCTAACCTTTTTCCTTGGACTTCAAGTTAAGAAAACCCATGAAGGTATTTTCATCAATCAAGCCAAATATACCAAAGATCTAATCAAGAAATTTGGACTTGATTCCGCTCATCCTCAAAGCACTCCTATGGCCACAAATGTACACTTAGACAAAGACGAATCCGGTAAGAAAGTAGATATGACACTCTACCGAGGTATGATAGGTTCTCTACTTTACTTAACCGCTAGTAGGCCAGATATCATGTTTGTTGTATGTGTATGTGCTAGATTTCAAGTGACCACTAGAGAATCTCATTTGCAAGTCATCGAAAAGAATCATCGGATATCTTGTGGGAACTGCTAACTTAGGTTTGTGGTATCCGAAAGATTCATCATTTACACTAATTGGTTATTCAGATGCTGATTTTGCAGCTTGTAGGGTCACCAGGAAAAGTACTAGTGAAACTGTCAATTTCTAGGTAACCGGTTGGTTTCCTGGTCGTGCAAGAAACAGGGCATCAATTTCCACTTCTACGACTGAAGCTGAGTATATAGCCGCTGGAAGTTGCTGTTCACAAATTCTATGGATGAAGCAACAAGCGGTGGACTATGAAATCCCTCAAGAAGTATGTCCTATTTATTATGATAATACCTCAGCAATATCAGTCTCCAACAATCCTGTGATGCATTCTAAGACCAAGCACATAGACATCAAGTATCACTTCCTCAAGGATCACGTTGAAAAGGGTAACATTGTTCTTTTAAAAGTCCATGCGATTATCAACTAGGCGATATTTTGACAAAACCATTGGACATTAAAAGATTTGAATTCCTCGGAGGAGAACTAGGCATGATTGATATTCGTTAATTTATTGTGCTAACCTTGCTGTCTGTAAAAGCTCTCAACCGATCATGATGGTGCCTCATTTACTTATGCTCAACCGATGCTCTTGTCCTACTCTCAACCGGTATGTAAGATATCCTAACCGATTAAAAGCATCCCCTAACCGATGGTCCCTAACCGATGCAAAAGCCTTCTATCCCAACCGACCAATTCTCATTGTCTAACCGATCATATCCTTGATCGGTCAAGCCTAATGTAGTGACGCCAGCTCAACCGATTGATCATTACCTAGCCGATAAGTCCCATCAATCCCGTCTACCGCCTTACCCTATACCGACAAAGCATCATTCTTTGTTCCCACTCCCTCCTACTACCGTCCTTTTTGTACTTGATGATTGGTCAAATTTAAAATTTTGTGACCAAAAAGGTAACTTCGTATCATTCCAGTTTATCAAAAGGTTATCTTTTTGTCATTATTGCATTATGGTTTAAGCTACTTTGCACACACGTACCTAGTTTTTATCCCTCATATTTAAAATCGTGTTCAATATCTTTTTAAATATACATGCCATGCGGTTGAAACGTTTTCTTTATTACAAGAAACCTTTTCATCTTCTATCTCTCTTCTATATAAGGAAATACAACTCTTCATTCAAGCTTTCCGTTTTCCTCTCTCTCGCAAAAGCTTTGAACTTTCAAGAATTCAAAATCCATTCTCTCTTTGTTCTTCGAACTCTAATTCTTTACGGTAAAGTTTTTCTAAATACTCAAATTCTTTTTAACTTGAAGAACTAGAACTATTTTCAAAATCATAACCTCACTTACATTGTTTTCTTTTTGAAATGTGTTCTAACTTAGAATGTTTTTGATTCTTAAATCTTTTGACAGATGGCTCCCAAACCAACTAAGAAAGACATTTTCGGAGGTTACATTCTACCAAGCTTCTTCGAATCTGAAGAAGGGAAGATCCTCCAAGCCATGCTAGTTGCTTCCGGGTTGTTGCCGTTCTTGATGCCAGAGGGGAATGATGATATTCTGTATGAGCTTGTCAATGAGTTCTTCAACAATGGCGTAGTTGATGATAATCCCAAGCCCGGTGTTGTTTCTCACATTACGTCTTCAGTTGGTGGTTTTTCTTCGTTGATTTCTCCCCATCCACCATAGCCGAAGCTTTCCCTACTCTTCCATCAACCGGTTCCTCTTCTGTCACTTCGAAGGATATGGAAGCCGCCTGGGCTACCGTCCGTGGAACCGATCCATTCGTGACCGGTGAAGGGAACAAGAAAGCTGATTTGGACGCTGTTCATTATGCCCTAACCGAAGTCATTGACCGATGTGTGATTTGCCGGTCTGGTTCTCATCATTGTATCACCATGATACAATGGGAAGCCATGGCAGCCGTTATGCTTCAAAGGAGATTCAACTGGTGCTCCTTCATCTATCGTGTTATCCTAATTGCCTTCAAGAAATTCCAGAAGGAGAAGCCCTTGTCCAGATCTAACAAGGCCAAGCCAATCCATTATCTTCTGATGAGTAGAATTCTCTTGAGAATCCCTTCAATCTTTACTATTTCTGGTGGTCAACCTTCAGTTCCTAAGTCCTTTGTCAAAGCTTTTGACAAGGCCGATCAAGCAAGAATTCTTAGAGAAGCCAAACCGATGGCCCCCATTGCTGCTCCAATCGAAGCCCAACCGGTTAAGAAGAAGACCTCTCAACCGAAGAAGAAGCCGTCAACCGATTCCTCCAAACCGGTCTCTCAACCTCAGCCTTCTCAACCGATCCCTTCTCCGGCTAAAAGAAAATCCCCGTAACCTCCGATATCAAGACAGAGAACCCATCTCCACTGTTATCCGACCTAAAAAGTCTGCTAGAAAATCCTCCAAACCAGTTACTCCTCCTCCAGCCACTTCAAAATCAAAGCCAATCCCAAAAACTCCTTCCCAAATAGCCAAGGAAAATGCAGAAAGAAGAAAGAGAATTGAAGCCGATATTTCTTCATTCATACCCTTTATCCCTAACCGATTACTTAGCCATGATACCTTGACCGATGACATACCTATCACCGGTCACGCCTCTAATCCCTCTTACCGACGATGCCAACCGATCAGAAATCCTACCTTCCACATTTTCCACAACAATCCATGGGCTATCAACCCTCAGTCTGCTCCCTCTCCTAGTTGGGTTTATCCTATTGATCATTTGCCGCCGTTTATTCGGAAGTTGCTTCAATTCCATGAAATCAACAAGTCTTCCGTACCGGCTGGCAACATCCAAGACTATATTGATTTTGGAAACCGACATATTGAGAAGGGTGTTTATTTCAGCAGACCTTGCCGTCTCAGAGACTGTGATCTTTCAGCTTCCAGGCGTAGTCTTATCAAGCAATTCAACAAATTTTTTGATCAGCTTCCCCTCAAATGGAATGCTGTTTTCTTAGCTCAAGATAGGATGAGGCAGGACATGATGGTCCAAGCTGTATGGGCTGATTTTGCTATTCTCTATGGAGCTGAAGATACCTTGATTGAAACAGATTTTTACCGATGCAGGAGATATGAAATGGAGTTTGACTCTCTCCCAAACTTTGACTCTGAACCTGTTTGCCTTGGCCCAAGGAAGAATCAGCTTATCAGGAATGTGATGGATGTGTTGGATAATTTACTAGATATGGACAATGAATTCAATGCGGCTGGAAATATTTCCTTAGCCGATTTCTTTTCTGCAGTACAGTCCACCTCTACCAAATGGCCTACGGTTACTGATGAAGAGATTGATGCCATGTTTGAAGATGAGGAGGAAGAAAAAGAAAAATCTGAAGAGGTTGTTGAATCTATTTCCAGTTCAAGTTCTGATGATGATGATGAGGACAAACCTGACCGGATGGAGAGCTCGAATCAAGCTTTTACCACTCCCAAACCGATGGCAACGGTTAGAATCTTGGGAGGAGGCATTACTGATACGTCACCAGTTACCCCTTTGGGAGGAGGCTCTACCGACATCCCAGCCTCTACTCAACCGATGATGCCTCCACCGGTTTCAATCCCTCCAACCGTTGTATCTTCTGAACCGGTTAGAGTTTCTCAACCGATTGATCCTGATGATGTCCTTCTGCAGCAAGCTGTGGCTGTTAGCCTATTTGATATAGAGGAAAAGCGGCTACAAGACCGAGCCGATGCTCTTGCCACTGCTCAAGCTCTTCAAGCTTCAATTCTTGACAGTCAAGTAAGAGAAATTCAGTCTATGCTTTCTAGCCCTCCAAGAGTTGAGGAGGAGACTCGGTCCGTACCTCCATCCTCTACTATTCCTACTTCGATGCTCCCGATGGAGATTACGATTTCTTTGTGGAAGAAATTTCGATGAAGAAGAATTTGATATCTTGGATCCTGCTGTCCCACCGGCTTATGCTGATCCTTGCGTTCTTCAAAAAGACATCTTCTCTCCCTTAAACTATTATACAACCATATCTTCCATTCCTCGAACCCCCCATGGTATTCCACTCTTTGAACCCCATGAGAAGATTATTAGCCGTGCTGAGTATAAGTTGGTTTCTGATCCTCCTCCATTTTCCCAAGAACTCAAAAAGTTGAAAGAAAAAGAGGTTGATGTTCCTTTCTATCTGTCCAGAACCGTTGACCCTGGAGAAACAAGTTCCAAAGCCCAGAAACCGGTTGCACTCAAACTTCGTCTTCGGTTTCCTCCACCAAAGGGTCAATCGGTCAAGCCCTCCAAAACCGATCAACAGTTGATCACCAAATTCCCTTCCAAGCAGAAACCGACAGTCTCTCCTTCCAAATCTCAAAGGCTTCGTCATATCAGAATTCAAGGTGGAGTGGCTCAACCTGCCTCTGGACCAGATGAATGCACATTTTCCTCTCCCAACATTTTCATGCGTTATCTTTCGGTCAACAACCGTATTATTCAGGTTTTGGAGCTACGTATTGTGAGATGGTGCTACGAGGTTACTCACAGAGTTGGGTTAATGCCAAATGTGCCTCAGCTTTCTATTTTGAGAAATGGCAATCCTAGGCCATGGAGCAACATTCGGCAAGCATCCCTTCTACTCCTAGCTCTCAGGGTTATTCCTTTAATTCGATCAAGGCAACATGCTTTATCATTGGCTCCCTCTTGCTGCAGATCGATTGCTTCGCTTTTGATGAAGCTCATGATATTCGTAATGCCATCACTCTTAGCCTTGAATCGACTCCCGATCTCTTCTCGACCCCAATGATTTCCTTGTGTTCGGTCCCTCTATTGCTTCTTCCGTATCTGTTGATGAGGAGATTACATTTTCTCCAACCGGTCAAGTCTCTAGGATCGGTCCAGTTCATGTCAGCTCTCCAACCGAATCTTCAACCGATGCCTCAACCGGTTCTCCAATTACATCTCTTACCGGTCGCTCTATTCCCCTCTCTGCACATCTAACCGAGAAGCCTCCTACCGTTGCCCTTTCTCCACCAAATCCTTCCCTAGCCATCCAAGTGTTCATTCCCCAACCGGTTCAAGCCTTGACAGTTGTTACTGCTCCTCCAACTGATCCTCCAGCTATATCAGTCAGCTCTTCAACCGGTGATTCCTCTTCTGATAATGATGCTGTAGCAGATGCTGATCCTTCACCTGATGCTCCACAACCAGTTCCTGAGGATGAACTCAACCGACCTGTTGTAGTTCGTGATCTTTGTGAACTTTATGATGCCCTGGTTGCGAGTATGGTTAAGTCCAATCAGGAGGAGGAAGAGAAGAGGTTAGACAGAATGGAGCACGGTTATGCAAAGGACCTAGCTAACTATGTGGCCGATTTGTTTGATAAAGATGCCAAGATAACTGATCTCTCCACTCGCCTAGGTGCCTTGACCCGGTTGAACAAGGAACTCCCGAACACCGCCAAGGATGCCCAAACCGATCTCAAGCTTGCAACCGAAGAAATCAAGAAGCCGGGAATCGAAGCTAGCCGATCAAGCCTCATTATTTAGAAAGACCAACACTGATAGGATCAAGCTTAAAACTGAAAATGAAGTCCTCAAGAAGATGCTAGCTGATCGTGATGCAGAAAAGTCTGCTAGGAAGAAAAGGAAGAGAGATGAAAAGGAAGCCAAGAAGTCAGCCAAGAAATCTCGCACTCAACCGGCCGGTCCATCGGCTACCCCTCCTTCGTACCCCAAGGATTTCCCTCCAACCGATGATCCCGCTTTGCCCCGGCCTAGAATGTAACCGATGAGGAACTTGTCTTTCCATCTTTTGCTTAACCGGTTGAAGACTAATCAATGAGCTTTCCTTAACCTCAAACTCGTTGATTTGAATGACTTGTCTTTCCTTATTGTCTTTTAATTATTTTTGAATGTTTAAACTATTCTAACTATTTCATTTTGCGAGTTTTCTCATTCAAAAATATTTTACTTTAACTTGTTTTAAATTTCTAAGCTTTCACTTTATCTGTAAGCTTTCTTAGGTTACATCTATGATGTTACTTGACTTAGGGAATGACACATCTAAAAGATAAATCTTTAGTCATTCTTTTACTAAGTCAAAGATGATGCTAACCTAGGGTGATTGGACTTAAGCAATTAGGAGGAGATTGTTAGTCAAATATATGCTTAGGTTTAGAATTGCTTAAACCCAATCACAACAAGCATTAATGTGGACCCCTAATTTTAATAAGACCCAATAGAATTTTTCTATGTATGATAGGTCCCCTTAATGCTAGTGCCAGTGTTTTTAATTCATGTAATTTTCTCAAGACCTTGAAGACTTTGAAGGTGTGAAGATTTGCTCCCATGTTGTTTTTGTGAGTTACTCAGTTTGGTCACCTAACCGGTTGAGCTCCTAACCGATGTGTCAACCGAACCGGTGGCCCTATCTAGCGTATGTAACCTTCACAGTTATATCCTATCCTTTGCCGGTTAAGGCTTCCTCAACAAGCTTTCCTCACTTAGCCTAACCGAAGCATTTATTGCTCCCAACTACCCAAAGAACCCCTTTAGCTAAAGTTGGTAAGGCAAGCATCTTGAATAGACGCCGAAGTGACATTCCCGCGGCCGTCGAAGCTCAAAATAGATTGTCAAAATGACCGGTACTCACATCCTTTCAACCACTCAAGGAAAATCTTCTCTCTCCTATCTCGGGCATTTAATGCAAAGATCCTTCAATTCAAAGGCATGCACGATCAAGTCATCATTGCAACCTCTTCAAAGACAACGGCTCCTTTTCAAAGTTCACTATAAATAGCTTCCCTGGAGCATTGAAGAAGGTTGGTGCATTTATGATTCTTGAGAGTGAGTTGCTCGAACTACCATCCCGAAAACTCCATAGTTCAAGGCATTCAATTCGGTCCTCTTATTCACTAGACATCTCTGTAGGACTTATACACTTTGTGCACCTCAATCAATATTGTAGTGTTCCTTCATTAGATTACCTTTGGACCACATTGATTGATTCACACACAACACCCTAGAGAAATCAGCTCAACTTGTGAGCACATCTCTAGAAAACACCAGGTCTTTATTGTAGCACGATCCGTTAGTGGTCACCTTTAGCTTTGGCGTACCTTCAATCATTGGCTTGCAACTTGTAATAGGTAGATACCATTAATATAGTAGTGCACTTTCACAAATCCAAGTTCTGACCAAACTTGGTAGAGGACGTAGCAGTTATTTAACAATGTGAACCTCTTCAAACAATGTGTCATTCTTCTGCGTGTTTGTTTATTTCTGTGTTGTTGTAACTGGTTGACATTCTCTCAACTGGTCACAACCTATTGACTCAACCTACTGCTCAACTTGTTTGTCTTACTTGGAAATATAATTTGTCTTGTTTGCATAAGGATTTTTAACGTACTGCTTTTGAAACTCTACCTAACCAGTTGTAAACCTAGACTAACCGTAATTCCGCTGTGCAAAACTAATCTAACGGTTAGCAAGTGTGTTTCCTACAACCTTTTTCAAAGACTAAGAGTTTTTAAGCAAAAAGTTTTAATCAGGCTATTCACCCCCCCCTCTAGCCTGATTCCTACCATTCAGGACCTAACATAAGCCACTCCTCCTGTACCTAACAATGACAGACACGTCAATTAGGGCTATGTTGGCGCAAGTATAGAAAGATTCCAGAGTTGAGCATGCAATCTACTTTGTAAGCCGAAAGCTTCACGGAAGTGAACTCAGCTACTCAGCATTAGAGAAAACTTGTACCGCCTTGGTATGGGTAGTCGGGAAACTGAAACACTACATGCAGTCACATTCCGTGCTCCTGGTCTCCAAGATGGACCCTGTCAGATATCTCTTCAATAAGCCATCTCTATCAATGAGACTAGCCAGTGGTCATTTTTCCTGGCCGAATTCGACATCAAGTACATGACCAGAAAATCAACAAAAGATCAAGTAATGGCAGATCAACTGGCAGACTTCCCAAGCAGTGAACTCAAGGGTCCTGATCCGCAGCTTTTGGATGACGGGATCTTCTCACTCTACAACAAGAAACCGCCGGCAACTCTTCTTCAATGGGCCAGCCAACAAGAAGCGGAAATGGTATTGGAATGCTTTTGGTCGATCCTAAAGACCAAAGACACTCCCATAGCCATCAAACTCGAATTTTGAAGCAACCAACAATGCGACGAGTGTGAAGCTTGCGCACCGCCTAGAAGCCGCTTGTAGTAACCCGAAATTCTGTTAATTATTTTTATTTATTAATTGATTTATTTTCCTTTCTTTTAATTAATTATTGTTTACATTTATTTGAGACGGAGGAAGTATTAGTTTTGATTGGTAATTAATTTGGGTCAAATTATATTCTAAATGAAATGAAAGTGGGCTATTTAGGTGAAATCGGTGGGAGAAATAAATGGGCTTGACCCATTTTGGGAAAAGGCCCTTAAGAAAGTAATTAGGGTAGAAATTGTATAAGTATATCTTTCCTAACCCTAGTTGCTAATTAAGAATCAAAAAGAAAGAAATAAAGAGAGAAGAAGGCGGCACATGCTAGAGAGAGGGCCGTGAGTATGGTGAGTATTGAAGAAGAAGGTGGCGACAAAGAACTTGGGGAAAAGAAAAAGGAAAAAATTATCAAAACTAGGTAAGTATTCGCTCCGTCTAATAATTATTGTTCTTAAATTTAAAGCCTAAAAAACCCTAGAAATACTTGAGATTAGATTGGGGTTTTTATTATGAATATATTATGTGATAGGAAAATATAAATCCTATAAAAGATTATTGAAATAGGATTGTGTATGAATTTTTGAAAATTTAAAATTAGGTTTGTTCTTGGATGATCATTCTTAGGATTTTAAATATTCAATCTTAGGGTTAATTGATAACTTGAGAGGATTAAAATGATGAGGAATTGAATGTTATAATAATATAATCATAATTCAAAATTCTTCTTGAATTTAGAATAAAAAGAATGTAGATTTAAAATAATTAATGTATTTAAAATTATTTTGATTAATGAGTATATGAGTTAAATTAATTGGTTAATGTTTAGAAAGTAAAAAGAAGAATCAAAGCAATGATTAGAACCTGTTTAGGCTCGGCTGAATGGCCTAATGGTGTTTGAATATGTTTTTGTTTAATTCGTTAAGCTTTTGGTTTATCTTGAAAAGATTCGGTTAGTTTTCAAACTGAAAAAGGGCTAAATTGAATAGTTATAAGCTGAAACCATTAGAATTCTAACTGTACAGTCAGGAATTAGATGGAGAACTTAACTGAAGGACTAAACTGTAAAGTTAAAACTGTAGAAGTACCAAACTGTAATTAATTAGAAGTTGAGGGACTATTCTGTAATTAATTGAAAGTCAAGGGACTAATTCATAATTACCTAAAAGTTGAAGGACTGTTTTGCAAATATTTAAAAGTTAAAGGACTGTTTTGCAAATATTTAAAAGGTGAAGGACTGTTTTGCAAATACCTAAAAGTTGTAGGACCTTTTAGTAATTAACCAAAAGTAGAAGGGCTTACGTGGAAATCTTAAAAGAGGAAAGTCTACTTTAGAGTTAAGATTTATGAAAAGCATAGAAAAGAGAACAACCCTAAATAAATCAACCTATAATTAGGGAATTACAAGTTCAAGAATAAGGAAATTCCCAAATATGGAAAGAAATTAAATTATAACGCATAGGGTTTAACTAAGTAGAGATAGTTAACGACAAATGTGAGATACTAAATTACTCTTACGTGGTTGTAGATACGCACGGGAAGAGCTGTTCAAGAAGCTAGACCAAGGTAAGGGATTATACATCTTTAAGTTAATTGGTTTCCGATCCGTTTCATTGTTTAGGCTTCCGCATATTTCTTGGCGATGTACGTTCCTTTGATACGTAAAAGCTGACCTCACGTCAGTATTAGTTTTGACTCCCTCGTTTACCGTTATTTGCTAATCTTTTGTTATTCGTTTGCTATATCATTCTTTTGGTTTCGTAAATACAGAATTTTGTTATTATTGTGAAAGTTCGTATTCTGTATAAAAAATGAGTTTTAATGCGATGTGATTTTTGTTCCATTAATGATCACTAAGTTAGACAACCTGCTTCGGCGGGGTATATTTGATATTTTGGCCTTCGGGCAAACTTAGTTCACCGCTTCAATGTAGTAGGGGTGGAGTGTTCCGGATACACTATTTAGGAATCTGCGGAGTCAACCTTAGTGCTCCTTGTGGGCTTTTGTTCCCTTTATGGGATTTTGGTTTGATAAGGTCAGTGGACCACTTATGTGATCATGATGTATGTGAATGATTTGATTATCTACAGCTGGTATGGGACAGTTGTAGATAACTAGATCATTCGAGTCAACTTTGTTCAGCTTATCAGTCCTTTGAAATTCCTAAAAATCTGTGAGTGGTTTAGTTAGTTAAAGCTGGTATGGGACAGTTTTAAATAAGTAAACCATTCGAGTCAATTTGAATCGATTTCGTCATCATTTGAAACTCCAAAATATTTGTCAACTCAGTTTGTGAAACCGTTCAGTTTGTGAAACCATTGAGGTTTTGAAAGACATTTGGTTTGAGATTTGGTAAATAACTATTTTGAAATTGTGTTCTATTATGTATTCGATTGTTATTGGACATTTGTATCGTTTGATATTCCTTCAGGTCAACTCCTCCTTAGTAACCGGAGGGGTTGTATATGAACTTACTGGGCATTGTTCGCTCACCCTTTCATCTTCTTTTCTTCCAGATTTCATATAGGAAGAATGTGAAACGGTTGGGGAGCAATTCATAAGGAGTTCAAAGATCGTTTTAGCCCATTTCATTTTAGACTCTTTAGTCAGTTATTTGAGAGATTGTTAGACTTTAAAGATTTTGTTGAGCTAGTGGATTGTACTAGCCGTTGAAATTGTTACCGTTATCCGCATTTAAGTTATATTCAAATTTTGGTTAGTGTTTTAATTATGGTTTTAGTAGCCGTTGGAGGTTATTTTATTATCAATTAAGTATTATTATTGTTGTGGAAATTCGGGGTCGTTACAGTTGGTATCAGAGCTTTGGCTTTAGATCCTTGGGAGTTTAGGATGTATGAAGATAAGTTTGATTTTGGCTTTAGATCTTTGGGAGTTTAGAATGTGTGAGGATAAGTTTGATTTGAGCCTTAGGTTTGACCTCAGTGTCATTCTTGGAGTATTTAGTGTAGATTGATATGATAAGATTAGTTGCTTCATCGAATTATGAAAGTTTAGAGGACTAAACTTCTTTTAAGGGGTAAGAATGTAGTAACCCGAAATTCTGTTAATTATTTTTATTTATTAATTGATTTATTTTCCTTTCTTTTAATTAATTATTGTTTACATTTATTTGAGACGGAGGAAGTATTAGTTTTGATTGGTAATTAATTTGGCTCAAATTATATTCTAAATGAAATGAAAGTGGGCCATTTAGGTGAAATCGGTGGGAGAAATAAATGGGCTTGACCCATTTTGGGAAAAGGCCCTTAAGAAAGTAATTAGGGTAGAAATTGTATAATTATATCTTTCCTAACCCTAGTTGCTAATTAAGAATCAAAAAGAAAGAAATAAAGAGAGAAGAAGGCGGCACATGCTAGAGAGAGGGCCGTGAGTATGGTGAGTATTGAAGAAGAAGGTGGCAGCCAGCAACTTGGGGAAAAGAAAAAGGAAAAAAAATTATCAAAACTAGGTAAGTATTCGCTCCATCTAATAATTATTGTTCTTAAATTTAAAGCCTAGAAAACCCTAGAAATACTTGAGATTAGATTGGGGTTTTTATTATGAATATATTATGTGATAGGAAAATATAAATCCTATAAAAGATTATTGAAATAGGATTGTGTATGAATTTTTGAAAATTTAAAATTAGGTTTGTTCTTGGATGATCATTCTTAGGATTTTAAATATTCAATCTTAGGGTTAGGATTTTAAATATTCAATCTTAGGGTTAATTGATAACTTGAGAGGATTAAAATGATGAGGAATTGAATGTTATAATAATATAATCATAATTCAAAATTCTTCTTGAATTTAGAATAAAAAGAATGTAGATTTAAAATAATTAATGTATTTAAAATTATTTTGATTAATGAGTATATGAGTTAAATTAATTGGTTAATGTTTAGAAAGTAAAAAGAAGAATTAAAGCAATGATTAGAACCTGTTTAGGCTCGGCTGAATGGCCTAAGGGTGTTTGAATATGTTTTTGTTTAATTCGTTAAGCTTTTGGTTTATCTTGAAAAGATCTGGTTAGTTTTCAAACTGAAAAAGGGCTAAATTGAATAGTTATAAGCTGAAACCATTAGAATTCTAACTGTACAGTCAGGAATTAGATGGAGAACTTAACTGAAGGACTAAACTGTAACGTTAAAACTGTAGAAGTACCAAACTGTAATTAATTGGAAGTTGAGGGACTATTCTGTAATTAATTGAAAGTCAAGGGACTAATTCATAATTACCTAAAAGTTGAAGGACTGTTTTGCAAATATTTAAAAGTTGAAGGACTGTTTTGCAAATATTTAAAAGTTGAAGGACTGTTTTGCAAATACCTAAAAGTTGGAGGACCTTTTAGTAATTAAACAAAAGTAGAAGGGCTTAAGTGAAAATCTTACAAGAGGAAAGTCTACTTTAGAGTTAAGATTTATGAAAAGGATAGAAAAGAGAACAACCCTAAATAAATCAACCTATAATTAGGGAATTACAAGTTTAAGAATAAGGAAATTCCCAAATATGGAAAGAAATTAAATTATAACGCATAAAATTTAACTAAGTAGAGATAGTTAACGACAAATGCGAGATACTAAATTACTCTTACGTGGTTGTAGATACGCACGGGTAGAGTTGTTCAAGAAGCTAGACCAAGGTAAGGGATTATACATCTTTAAGTTAATTGATTTCCGCTCCGTTTCATTGTTTAGGTTTCCGCATATTTCTTGGCGATGTACGTTTCTTTGATACGTAAAAGCTTACCTCACGTCAGTATTAGTTTTGACTCCCTCGTTTACCGTTATTTGCTAATCTTTTGTTATTCGTTTGCTATATCATCCTTTTGGTTTCGTAAATACAGAATTTTGTTATTATTGTGAAAGTTCGTATTCTGTATAAAAAATGAGTTTTAATACGATGTGATTTTTGTTCCATTAATGATCACTAAGTTAGACAACCTGCTTCGGTGGGGTATATTTGATATTTTGGCCTTCGGGCAAACTTAGTTCACCGCTTCAATGTAGTAGTGGTGGAGTGTTCCGGATACACTATTTAGGACTCTGCGGAGTCAACCTTAGTGCTCCTTGTGGGCTTTTGTTCCCTTTATGGGATTTTGGTTTGATAAGGTCAGTGGACCACTTATGTGATCATGATGTCTGTGAATGATTTGATTATCTACAGCTGGTATGGGACAGTTGTAGATAACTAGATCATTCGAGTCAACTTTGTTCAGCTTATCAGTCCTTTGAAATTCCTAAAAATCTGTGAGTGAATTATTTAGTTAAAGCTGGTATGGGACAGTTTTAAATAAGTAAACCATTCGAGTCAATTTGAATCGATTTCTTCATCATTTGAAACTCCAAAATATTTGTCAACTCAGTTTGTGAAACCGTTCAGTTTGTGAAACCGTTGAGGTTTTGAAAGACATTTGGTTTGAGATTTGGTAAATAACTATTTTGAAATTGTGTTCTATTATGTATTCGATTGTTATTGGAAATTTGTATTGTTTGATATTTCTTCAGGTCAACTCCTCCTTAGTAACCGGAGGGGTTGTATATGAACTTACTGGGCATTGTTCGCTCACCCTTTCATCTTCTTTTCTTCCAGATTTCATATAGGAAGAATGTGAAACGGTTCGGGAGCAATTCATAAGGAGTTCAAAGATCGTTTTAGCCCATTTCATTTTAGACTCTTTAGTCAGTTATTTGAGAGATTGTTAGACTTTAAAGATTTTGTTGAGCTAGTGGATTGTACTAGCCGTTGAAATTGTTACCGTTATCCGCATTTAAGTTATATTCAAATTGTGGTTAGTGTTTTAATTATGGTTTTAGTAGCCGTTGGAGGTTATTTTATTATCAATTAAGTATTATTATTGTTGTGGAAATTCAGGGTCGTTACACCGCTCTTGAGCGCAACATCTCAGAACTGGAAGTATACGGAGACTCAGCATTAATCATCAATCAAGTGTCCAACAAATGGAAGACAATAGATTCTGGCATCCAGAAGTACCACGCGTACATGGAGGAACTCATTGCTCAGTTCAAGGACATCTCTTTCCACTACTTGCCAAGAGACAGGAACCGCTTCACAGATGCCCTGGCTACCCTAGCATCTCTTGTCGAAATTCCCGAAGGGAAATCAGTAAAACCCCTTAGAATAGGCAGACGGAAAACCCCCGCTTATTGCTGTAAGATCGAAGTTGAACATGAACCGATCGACAAACCCTGGTACAATCAAGTCTACCAGTACCTCCAATACGGAGAAGCTTCCTTCACAAATGAAGATAGAAAATACAAAGAAGGGATCAAAGCCAAAAACATGATGGCACTAAAATGCCTGGCATCCCATTTCATCCTTCTGGGGGTATGTTGTACAAGAACCGCCACCAAGGACCACTCCTCCAGTGTGTAAATAAAGAAAAAGCCAGCGAGCTAATGAACGAAGTTCACAACGGAACCTGCGGTCCGCACATGAATGCCAGAGCAGTGACACATATCATCCTCTGTATGGGTTGCTATTGGGTATCAATGGAAACAGATTGCATCCAGTTCATCAGAAGCTGCGACAAATGTCAACGGTTCTCCAACCTCAATCACATTCCTCCTCACGAGCTCTATTGCATGACTACGCCATTGCCTTTTGCCACATGGGGAATCGATGTCATCGGCAAAGTCACTCTGCCAGGGAGCAATGGTTACGAGTTCATATTAGTCGCAGTTGACTACTTCACCAAATGGGTAGAAGCCAGATCATACAAAGTATTGAATTCTAAGAAGGTGGCCGAGTTCATCAAAGAGAACATCATGTGCAGATACGGGGTGCCAAACGAGATCATATCCGACAATGGGACCCACTTTGAGGGAGATTGTGACCAACTGTTGACCGAGTTCAGAATTACATGCCACAAGTCTTCTCCCTACTGCACTACGTACTAATGGTGCAATAGAGGCAAGAAACAAGACTCTCGCAATGATAATCGAAAATGGCCGTCAGAGGTCGGGATTGGCCCGAGAAGCTACATCTAGCGCTCTGGGATACAGAACATCAGTCAGAACCGCCACATGGGAGACTCCTTTCGCACTTACATACGAAATGGAAGCAATGTTAACAGTGGAATTGGAAATTCCATCCCTCCGAGTCCTCTTGGAAAACGGAATCAATGAAGTCGAATGGCTCCAGTGCCGTCACGACGAACTAGCTTTGCTCGACGAACGCAGATCGAAAGCCATGGAGCATACTCATTCCTACCAAAGCAGAATGGCCCGAGCATTTAATAAGAAAGTCAAGATGCGAGACATCAGAGAAGGCGACTTGGTGCTCAAGGAAAAGCCTCCTACGCAGACCAATCCCCTTGGAAAGTGGGAGCCTACCTGGACAGGCCCATTCGTGGTACAAAGAATCTTCTCTGGAGGAGCCATGAAGTTAGCAGATTTGGACGGGAACCCTTTCGTTAACCCCGTGAACGGAAGCAAGCTCCGCAGATACTTCGTTTGAGGAAGAACACGAGTCAACTCTCCTTCCCCATACACCACCCCTCAGTAAAATTAAAGTGCTAAAAGAGTAATACCCAACTGGATACATTCCCGATAATGATCCTGGTAAGAAATAGGGTCGCACTTCTTTTGTCATTTTTCTCAAATTTCACCTAAAGTGTCGAACTACGGTGACCTGGGCCCCTTAGTCCAATTGTAAAAGGGGAACGTAGGCAGCCATCATTAGTTCGGTCTCAAAAACAAATAAAAAAATATAAGCACCAATCGCTTGCGTTTCAAAAAACTCTTTAAATTAACCTACAGATTAATGACGGTTAAAACAATCTTTGATGAGTTCAAGCACGGTCAACTCTTGACTCGCTACACGCTAGCAAAACTACAATAAACATTAATCAATTAATGTGTCTGCAATGACAGTGGGGGGATACTCCGGACAGCAAGGTCAACCTAGTCCCCTGTACTCGGTCCTTCGTCTTTCTTCTCCTTCCCTTATCCACGACGGGTATTCTTCACCTTCACAGGGAATATCCCCGTAGTCCTTCTACCTGGCTCTGGGACCCTTCCCTACGCCTCCATCAAACCTGCAGCTGCCAATGCAGCCCTTTCCCTAGCTCTATCATGAGCTGCCTCTCTCTGAGTCATCATATCCATGCTCTGATTGGCCGCTCGACTAGCATTGGCCTCATAATCAGCCATGTCATCCCCAGTACAATCCTGAGGGTTAGCCGCCGCTTCGGCCCTCCTCAAAGTCGAGCTTTCAGGGTAATCAAGACCCAACAGCTCCCTCCATCTCCACAAAATAGCCATATGTGTCTCCCCCATACACTCCTCATACCAGTTCAAATACTGAGTGGACAGAACAGTGCCCCCTCTACGGTGAAAGAGAACCCTGGCAGGAAAGGAAGTACATTGCCACAACCGCGTGAGAAGCAATGACGTCGAAGGATCTTCCATCAGAAAAGATCCCACCTCGAAGGTAGCAAAGATTACCCAAACCCGCCAACGGCACTCGCTCCAGCCCAAATCACGCAGCAAAGACTCAATGTAATATAGAAAGAAGTCTCGGGACACCCCGGATCGCGACAACAAGAAGACCCTCCTGAACGGTCCGGCAAGTTTGTAACTTCCAATGAGGAACCCACCATCGCAAATGATGCATGCGGAGTTTGGCCATCCAAAGCTCCAGTTTAGCCTGATCGCCCCCTATCGCCAAAGGACGTTGAGAAAAGGACCAGGGACCACATGACACTGGCACCTCGGGTACCATTTTCAATCGCTCCCTCAACCACAGAGTAAGCATAGCAGGACTCCCTCCCCACATGTATCGGCTACCGGTTGCCATCTGACCTATGCCAAGGAACGTCTCGCCCAAGATCAAAGGCACGATGTCTCCTCCATTCCCAAGACCGCCTCACCAGTCCAAGACACTCGATGGCACACACCCAGGGATGTGAACGTGAACAAAGTGGCGATTGCGCACAGAGCAAAAGAGTCCCACACGGAAACGCTCCCCTCAACACCGGCAAATTTATCGGGCAGCCCCGAAATGTCAACGTAATCTGTGTTCGGTATTATCATCCCGCATGCTTCTTCGGCTGAGACGCCAAGCAAGGACACTAACTTCTCAATGGTGGTCAGGCCGCCCGTTAAAGGAAGAACCAGTTGTCCGCTTCAAGTCCTCCAAGTATGGCCCGGAAATCTTCAAATGTGGGCGTAATCTCATTGTACGAAAAGCTATACATGTGCCTCCTTACGTCCCAGAAGCGAGCCGCAGCTCTCAAGAGATCCCAATCCGGCATGAGCTCCTTCAAGGCCCAAACCGCTTTCATTCTATAACAGCCCTCAAAAAATCTCTTGCTTTGCCTCGTATGGCGTCGTACCCACAACTGGAAACTATCCAAATATCGCTCTTGCATCTGAGACGATAACTGGGGAAATGAAGCAATATATAACAAAGGAAACCTCTAAAAATTTGAAGGAGAAATCAGCCTTGATCAGAAGCAAGCGTAGTGTTTTCAAAATTGCAGAAACTGGACTGCAATTTAAAACAATCTGGAACTGAAGCCCAGTCCAGCCGGATTGTTTTTCAAGTTGACTTGGTCAACTCTGCAGCCAGCTGCCTCAAAACTCAGGAACATTTCCAAACAGCCTCCTGTTCAAGCCTTATCTAAATTACATGCATCTGTATGATTAATCATCCACTGCGGACACCACATCCGCCCCGGGCTCGTGCAACAGTGCAATTAATTAAATAACAGTGCATACAGATATAAATTTTGAACAGTTCGAATTTTTATGCATGTCCCATTATTATTTATTTTTGATCAACCTACTTGCTTATTTGCCAAAAAATAAAGGAAGGTAATCACTAAATAAATATTCAAAATACAAGGGTTCACCTCAAAAGCCCTTTCAATTACAAATCAAATTGTTTGGGCAATACCTCTAATTGTCAAGAAAAAAAAAGAGGACTACTCAGATTCCTGTTCGTCATCCGAACACTCGTAATACTGCCCCGCTGCAGCCGGATCCACAGAGGACAGGTAATCCCCAAATTCCTCAAGGCGGGAATACGAGAAGTGCCGACTCTGCGCATGTGTACCCGAGGACTCTCCTCGCTCGTGTCCCAAATATGAAGAGTGACGAGCTCCGAACCCCGCCGTCTCACCAGAGAACTGACTGAATCCCTGCGTAAAATCTGCCCCACCAGTCGTGGAGGCAGACGAGTCTCTCGCTGCAGACGGCCTAGACGGCATCGGCTCAAGCACAGCCGCGTTCCTCCGAGAACTACACCGCAGGAACTCCACGAGCCTCCTGGCATAGTTGGTAATCCCATCCAGACATCTCACGGCCTAGTTGTAAGTACGGCCAGACACCTGCAAATCAGGAAAGCCATCAAAAGACAAACAGACAGCACAGATGCAACATTTGCAGAATGCTACTATCAAGTACAGGAAGGCAAAACAAAGCACTCACCGAAGCCTCGGGATCCACTCTGTACCGAGGCCTCGCCTCCTCCGGAATGGTAACCGTCAGTCGCCTACGGGAACCATCAGCACCCTCATACGCCAGCCGAGTGCAAGGGAGTGGGTAGTCCCGGGGATATACAGGGCCCATGCCCTCTCTGTGCAACACCTGCGGGCTCCTCAGCCTCGTCCTCCGGAAGACATCATAATCAGCATCCTCTATGATAAATTCGGTATAGGACACCCTGCCTGTACCGCTGCAACTCCTCCATCGGTATCAGCATAGGACGCTGCATGTGAGGAGGCGGGTCCATCGGAACCAAAGGAAGGGACCCCAGACCGTGCTGATAAGTCACCCTCTCACCCAAGTACATCGCGTCTGAAATTACCCGGGATTTCGCGCGGACGCGAAACGCGGTTGTCTTTCGCGGAGGGTTGGTGTCTGAGACCTCGCTTCGTGGGAAGGAACAAAATGAGGAGTCGCCACGCGGTTTTTGTATTTTGAGCCCAAACGTTGAGAAACGGCTATTGTGAAAAGGTGTCATTTTTATTGGTAGCAAAAACATAGGAAAAGGCTTTTTTGAAAAAGGGGATCATTTTTATTGGCAGCAAAAACGAGTAAAAAGCTTTTTTGTACCAGAGATTGTTAGGTTCGGAGGTCAAGTTATGTTTCGGGTAGAGTATGACGAGATCGCCCGAAACGCCTCGCATGACGAGTCTTTCTACCTTTCTCGAAATCGTGTGTGTGTATGTGTGTGTTTTGAAATGGGGGCTTGAATGACAAGCTTAATCTTGGTTTGAATGACAAACGTTGATTAGGTGACTTTGTTTGAAAAGACGAGCGTTTGAATGACAAACGTCCGTTTTGAGTTTGAAATGAGCGTTTGCGTGGCAAACGTCGATTTTGAGTTTGAAATGAGCGTTTGCGTGGCAAACGTCGATTTTGAACCGTGCGAGTCATTGTTAACGATTTTTACGGGAAAAATGCGTATTAAATGATTTTAAGTGTCAAATGGCGGCTTTGAGTTTGAAGATGAGCATTCGGAGGCCGAACGTCATTTCGCGCGTTTTGAAAGAGAGTTCGACGGACGAACTCCGGTTTTGAACCGGGCATTACATTGTTAACGATTTTTACGGGAAAAATACATATTAAATGACATGCGATCAACGAATCGGGTTGCGACTCGGACTTTGAAAAGTAAATACTATCACAATCCAAACGGATCGAACTTGTAAATGACGTGATGATTAAAGCGGTGTCAACGGAATCAAACGATCCGGATTCGTAAATGACGATCAACGAGGCCAAACGGCTCGGAATTGTAAATGACGATCAACGAGGCCAAACGGCTCGGAATTGTAAATGACGATCAACGAGGCCAAACGGCTCGGAATTGTAAATGACATGAAAGTAAACGGAACGGGGTCGGAACGCCGTTTTAACTCGTGATTACTTCTCTTACGGAAAGAGAAGAGGATCAAGGGGCTAAAACGTATCGGACCCCCGTTAGATAGAAAGAGGCGTCTACATTTTGATAACGGACGTTCGAAATGCTTATAGCGATCGGCGCATAAACCGAGACGGAACGGAAGATTCAGAGAGAGGGAGTTATACCTATGGCTAGGGTCGACTCCTTTGGCTCGGGAGGTGTGTACGGGACACGGAAAGTGATTCGAAAGGTTGTTTCGAAGTTGTAGGGTGCGTATTTGATTGAAATACGAAGGTTTCACGTGAATCGAGACAAAACGGGAGCTCGGGAAGGGTGAAAACCAGTTTGGACCGTGGGGTGGTGATTTTTTGGTGTGAAAAAATCCTCCTTTTGCCTTTGACAGCAACTTCTATTTATAGGGTGAAAATTGCAGTAGGAGTCCGGCCGGACTTGACCGAATTTCGGGGGTTTTGGGAATTTTGGAAATATGGGGGACTTCTTTGGCAATTTCAGAAAAGTGCACAGTGAGTCCTACGGACTTGGCTTGCAAACCAGGGCATTTTGGTCTTTTTCCTCCGAAATTGATTGAAGGGTGACTAGAGGGAGGTGGCATGGCCGCCACGTGCCCTGCGAGTCACCAAATGAGGTGGGATTTTGTCCCTCGGTCCCGGTTTTGTCCGTTTTTTAAAATAACAGTCCGGGAAATGTCCGAAACGCCCCCGAAAAGTGCCGGAAAATGCGTTTTTCAGGGAAAGCCATACTTTTACGTGAGATGTCACGTGCTAAGTACGGTTCGACGTCGGGATGCTGCAGGCAGTCCCGGACGTCTCGTTGGCACAAAGAACGGGGAGTTTAACGAGTTCCGGTTAACCTGGAGCGGGCCAGTTAACGGATTTCGGTTAACTTTCTGACGGATTTGGATGATCCGGATTTGGGTACTTACAGCGTCGCAATGAAGCCCCACCAGCAGCTTCCGCCGACATGTAACATCCCTAGCGGCATGCACCACAAAAGCATCAATCCGACTCCATCAAGTCAGCTGGATCCGTGGAGAAAAGTCTCGGTCCATGGCCAAAGACACCTCCTCATAAGACAAGCCGAGTACTCTCCTCGACTTTGCCGGCCTCTCGCCGCCACGCCAAATCAACATGGCAGGGAACAAGGGCGCATACTCCTCCCTGGTCTCCCACCTCTGCGAGTGGAACACCTCCAAGAACCACACCTGTCAAACACATGGAAAGTTATATCAGCTACAAAGCAGATACATACGAGTACAAACGAGACAAGGAAGAGAAAAAGAAAGGAACTCACATCCAAGGCAAACTGAAAATAGCCTAAAGTGTTCTCCTCCCCCCGAGAGAACCTATCCAAAGCATGATAGAGCTCGGCTAGACTGGCCTCTCCCCAAGCAAACCCTCTCACGGCCTCCAGGTCGGTCAGTGAGCCGAGCAGAGGAAAATGACATGACGTGTCGCAGTGGGAAACGGGGTAGCTGACAAAGCGAACCATAAAAACCCTCGAGCCAGGTGCTCTGCTGTCATCCTCAGGGACCCCGCCAAATACGCCTCAATGCCCCTCCTCATATGAGCCTCCATCGGCCCGTACCGAATACCCAAGCCCTTGGCATCGGTAATGTCAAAACCAAGCAGCTCCGACAACTGCTCCTGGGTGTAGCCATCCACCCACACAAAAGTATTGCCCCATAATGGCAACCTAGTAATCGATGCAAAATCAGTGGGAATCACGGTCGCCTCCCCCCCCCCACCTAAAATGGAACGTGTGGGTCATATCCCACCAGTACTTGCTCAGGGCGACGTGTAGAACCCTCGCCCTCTGCGTCGAAACCATCGCGGCTACCGCGCTGATGAATCCTGCCATACTGGAGTCAACCACGAACTGCCGTGGACTCCTCTCTCCATCCCGAGCCTTGTCTGGGAGTATCTCCCACAGCGCTCGGACCGCCTCAAAGGCTCCCCTACTCTTCAAGTTATGTACATCAATCGGCCCTCGCCCCTGCAGGTGAACACGGCAAAAGTACGTTACTACAGACATAACATCCAGAAAATGCACAGGCGCATATCAAGATGATGAAACACAGATATAGCTATTTTCTCCTAAAAATATTCATGTCCCAGTCAGAATATTCACGGTTCAAGCTTTCAAAACATTTCAAAAATTCCGTCGAACTCGAAACTTTCAAAACATTCCGAAAAATCCGTCGAACTCGGAACTTTCAAAACATTTCGAAAACTCCGTCGAACTCGGAACTTTCAAAACATTTCGAAAACTCCATCGAACTCGGAACTTTCAAAGCATTTCGAAAACTCAGTCGAACTCGAAACTTTCAAAACATTTCGAAAACTCCATCGAACTCGGAACTTTCAAAACATTTCGAAAACTCCGTCAAACTCGGAACTTTCAAAACATTCCGAAGAATCCGTCGAAATCGGAACTTGAAAAACCTTTCAAAAACTCTGTCGAACTCGGAACTTTCAAAACATTTCGAAAACTCCGTCGAAATCGGATCTTTCAAAACCTTTCGAAAACTCCGTCGAATTCGGAACTTTCAAAATATTTCGAAAACTCCGTCGAAATCGGAACTTTCAAAACATCTCGAAAAATCCGTCGAAGTCAAAACTTTCAAACATCTCAAACATTTCAAAGAATTACTCCGTCCCGAATTAAACTTGCTTTAATTTCGAAAAACACTCCTAGACATGGAATTTTGCCACCAAAATTTTTATGTTGTCTACCCGTATTGTCAATTGAACTAAGCTCTAGTCAATTTCGACAAAGGCACATCGCAAAACCAAAAGCCCTAACTCAATTCTAATCAAATTCCTAAAATTCAAGAATGCACATTCTGAAAATTAACGGAATTTGGAGGATGCTTACCTGTCTCGCGATCCCTTCCTAGGATTTATGAGTGTCCCGAGCCAGATAAAACTCGGTTGGATCCATGGGAAGAGCGGTGGTTCGTACCGTCCTCCTCAACCTCTCCCTCACATCATCAGTCCTCCTGTGACGAGCCCGTGGCCCTAATCCGGCGTCCATAATGATTATCCCGCGAAGATTCGAACAAAACTCGCAAAAAGGGGAATAAATTTCTCTCTTTTCTCTCTTCTCTCTTGCCTGAAATGGAGGATTTGGTCCGGGTTGGCATCGTGCGGTGCTGATTAAAATCTGTCCAATTTGAAGAAGGGTCCGGCCGGACTCTTTTGCACCCTAAAAGTTTCTTTGCCACTTTGGTCCCTCAGCTTCCCATAATTTCGAATTCACCCCTTTTGGCCCTCAAAAGTGTAAAAATTCCCCAGTTAGACCTTTCTAACACCCCCTCCCCCGAGGTTAAATCACAGTTAGACATTTCTAATGCTCCGTCTCCAGACGGTAAATTTTCTGTTAGTTCTCACTAATGTTCCATCTCCGGACGTTAAATCTCAAACCGTCTACAGACGTTAAATCTCAAACCGTCTTCGGACGTTAAATCACAATTCCGTCTTCGGACGTTAAATCACAATTCCGTCTCCAGACGTTAAATTTCCTGTTAGTCCTCACTAACATTCCGTCTTCGGACGTTAAATCACAATTTCATCTCCAGACGTTAAATTTCCCGTTAATCCTCACTAACATTCCGTCTCCAAACGTTAAATCTCAAACCGGCTCCAGACGTTAAATCACAATTCCGTCTCCAGACGTTAAATTTCCCGTTAGTCCTTACTAACATTCCATCTCCAGACGTTAAATCTCAAACCGGCTCCAGACGTTAAATCTCAAACCGTCTTCGGACGTTAAATCACAATTCCGTCTCCAGACGTTAAATCCCTCTTCGGCCGTACTAGTAAGCCTGAATATCTTTTTGCTCCAGCAAGTGAATGCTCACCTCTCCGGTCGTCAATCGTAAGCCCAACCATCCCATTTCAGCGGCCATCAAGGTAAGCCCGCACAACAATCCCTCTTCGGCCATCATCGTAAGCCCGAACACCATATCCCCAGCAGGCAAGACACGAGCGGCCAATCAACGTAAGCCCGCACAACGACCTTTCAAGAAAGCATTTCCGTCAAACCCGAAATAGTCTCACTTAGGTTCAGATGCCTCACAACAGTCTCGCTTAGGTTCAGACGCCTCACAACAGTCTCGCTTAGGTTCAGACGCCTCACAACAGTCTCGCTTAGGTTCAGATGCCTCACAACAATCTCGCTTAAGTTCAGACGCCTCACAACAGTCTCGCTTAAGTTCAGACGCCTCAAAACAGTCTCGCTTAGGTTCAGACACCTCACAACAGTCTCGCTTAGGTTCAGACGCCTCACAACATTCTCGCTTAGGTTCAGACGCCTCACAACAGTCTCGCTTAGGTTCAGATGCCTCACAGCAGTCTCGCTTAGGTTCAGACGCCTCACAGCAGTCTCGCTTAGGTTCAGACGCCTCACAGCAGTCTCGCTTAGGTTCAGACGCCTCACAGCAGTCTCACTTAGGTTCAGATGCCTCACAGCAGTCTCACTTAGGTTCAGACGCCTCACAGCAGTCTCCCTTAGGTTCAGACGCCTCACAGCAATCTCGCTTAGGTTCAGATGCCTCACAGCAGTCTCGCTTAGGTTCAGACACCTCACAACAGTCTCAGTTAGGTTCAGATGCCTCACAACAGTCTCGCTTAGTTTCAGACGCCTCACAACAATCTCGCTTAGGTCAAGGCCCCCACGAGCGGTCCTTGCACCTACGAATTACGATCAGCTTGATTCCCGCTCGGGATACATAGGAATCCTTCCGCTAAGGGTCCAGCCAGCTGACCTCTCAGGTCTCTTCAAAGTAAGGCATCCCCCGATTTGGATCCTTATCTTTTTTGACAACCCCACTTCCTTCGAAAGTGACGTCGCCGAGGGGCTACTATAATTACCCAAATCCGGATCGTCAAAATCCGTTAGAAGTTAACCGGAATCCGTTAACTGGCCCTTTCCAGGTTAACTGGAACCCGTTAAACTCCCCGTTCTTAAGCTAACAAGACGTCCCGGGACTGTCCCATGCATCCCAATGTCAAAGCGTACTCAACACACGTTATCACACGTAAAAGTAAAGCTTTTCCCAAAAAATGCACTTTTTGGCACTTTTCGGGGGCATTTCGGACATTTTCCGGACAGTTATTTAAAAAACGGACAAAACCGGGAATAACGGGATGAAAACCCTAGCCTAGGTGAGTCACAGGGGCACGTGGCACGCATGCCCAAGCCCACAAATCAACATCAATCTGATTTCAAAATGAAAAGACCAAAATGCCCCTGAGATTGAGTGACAGTCCGTCCGGACTATTTTACATGGAAAATCAGAATTGCCAACAAGTCTCCCAATTTTCCAAAATACCAAAAAACTGCCCCAAATTGAAGAAGAGTCCGTTCGGACTGTTTTGCAATTTCACCCTATAAATACAAGGGCTGTCAAACATTTCAGAAGAGGAAAAAATATAATCTCTTTCACAAAAGCCCACGGTCCAAACTTGTTCCAACCCCTCCCGAGCCCCATTTTGTCTCGATTTGCGTGAAAACCTCGTTTTTCGACCAAACACGAACCAAACAAACTCCAAACACCCTTTCAAACACTAAACCATATCCCGTATACGTCAACCGGGCCAAAAGAGTCAACCCCTAGCCATAGGTAACACTCTCTCTCTCTATAAACACCCGTTTCATCTCGATTTACGCATCAAAATGCTATAATCACTTCAGTCAAAATCATTGAAATGTAGACGTAATGCCGTCTACGGGTCCAATACGTTTTACCCCAAGATCATCTTCTCTCCCGTAAGAGAAGTAATCTCGGGTTAAAACGGCATTCCGGCCCCGTTCTTTACGTTTATGTTATTTACGGTCTGAATCGTTTGATCCGTTGATTTGCAACTTTACAGTCCGAACCATTTGGTTCGTGATAGTCATTTATAAAGTCCGAATCATTTGATCTGTCGATATTGTCATTTAAATTATGCACCTTTACAAGTCCGAACCGTTTGGCTCGTCGATCGCACCTTTAATGTCCGGATCGTTTGATTCCGTCGATACCGCATTTTAAATACTGTCATTTACAAGTCCAAGTCATTTGGCTCGTGATAGTATTTATTTATCAAAGTCCGAGTCGCAAAACGATTCGTTGATCGCATCTCATTTAATGCCTTTTTCATAAAATCGCTAACAATGTAATGCCCGATTCAAAACCGGAGTTCGTCATTCGAGCTCCCTTTCAAAACACGCAAAAGTGACGTTTGGAATCCAAACGATCATTTATAAACTCAGTAAACGACTGTGTTTTGAATTCCAAGGATTTGCGTTGACTGTTGACTCTAAGGTGAGGCACGACTCGTGACTATTGCCATGACTCGTGACAAAATCCAGCACGAGTGCAACTTTTATCACGAGGCATGACACGACTGAAATTGGCTTGGGATCACTCGTGATTGTCAAGCACAACTCGTGGTACGACTCGTGCCCAGGAGCACGAGTCGTGCCCTGGGCGAATTTTGGTCAGTCTGCGCTTTCCTTGGATGGATTGGATTAGGCTTCCTAAGGACTTCTAACCTATTATGACTAGGGTTTATATATGATATAAATATAAGTCCTTGCAGCAATAATTCTTTTTTACACACATCATAATTCTAGGTTTATGAAACTCTAGATTGATTTTGATTTTGAATCAAAGGTTCCCAAATTATTGCATAGTTTTGGCTTTGATTATTGAATATTGATTCAATAATCAAGAGGATCATCTAGAAATCCAACAAGAAGGTGTTCTTGGATTCGTTCGCGTGTGGATTACCGATAGAAGGTGATAAGTTAATCACCAAGAGCTTGAAGCCATCGTTCGTTGATTCAGCACAAGTTTTTGAACAAGGTAGAAGAAGATCCGTTTCGACATCAAAATTCCAAGTCTTGAATTTTGTGATCTACTTTGTTAAACTTCATCACATTCAAGGTATGTAAATTCTATCTCATATAAATTTCTAATCTCTTCATACTAGACGGATCATAGGGCTAGGGTTTTGATGTTATTTGTAAATCTTCCGCTGTATTTGTAACCCCAAAATCCAACAGATTGTTCTTCCTTTGATGGTGGCCTGACCACCGTTGAGAAGTTGATGTCCCTGCTTGGCATTTCTGCTGAAGAAGTAGACGGGATGCTGATATCGAATACTGATCATGTTGACATTTTGGGGCTGCCCAATAGGTTTACAGGTGCTGATGGGAGCATTGCTGCGTGGGACGCTTTTGCTCTATGCGTGATTGCTAATCTGTTCACATTCACGTCCTTGGGGGTGTGCCACCACAGTGTTCTGGACGTGGTGAGGCAGTGGCAGAGCGGAGGAGATATCGTGCCTTTGATCTTGGGCGAGACATTCCTTGGCATAGATCGGATGGCGACCGGTAGTTGATACATGTGCGGAGGAAGTTCGTCCTTTGTGGTTGAGGGAGTGGTTGCAAGTGATGCCCGAGGTACCAGCAACATGTGATCCTTGGTCTTTCTCTCGGTGACCCTTGGTGATAAGAGGCAGTCAGGCTGACTTGGAGCTTTGGATGGCCAAACTCCGCACACATCGTCTGCGATGGTGGGTTCCTCACTTTGGAGATTCTGCACTGTCGAACCGTTCGGGAAGGACTCTTCATTGTTAGAGTTCCGGGGCTGTCTCGATCTTCTTTCTATATTCCATCATTGGTGTTGTGGCGGTTCGGGCTAGAGCGAGGTTCCGTTGACGGGCTTGAGTGATCTTTGCTACCTTTTAGGTGGGATCGCTTTTCATGGATGATCCTTGATATTCGAACTGGTACGAGAAGTGTATAGGGGAGACACAAATGGCTCTTCTGTGGAGACGAAGTGAGCTATTGGGACTTGACCGCCGTGACAGCTCGACTTTGAGGAGGGCCAAAGCGATGGCTAACCCTCAAGGTAGTACTGGGGATGATATGGCTGACTATGAGGTCAATGCTAGTCGGTTGGCCGATCAGAGCACGGATATGGCGACTCGAAGAGAGGCAGCTCGTGATAGAGCTAAGGAAAGGGCTGTGTTGGCGGCCACAAGTTTGACAGAGGCGTTGGGAAGGGTCCCAGAGCTAGGTAGAAGGACTACGGGGATATTTCCTGTGAAGGCAAAGAATACCAGCCGTGGGAAAGGGAAGGGGAGGAAAGATGAAGGACCGAGTACGAGTTACTAGGTTGACCTTGCCGTTCGGAATATCCACCCACTGTCATTGGAGACACATTAAGTTGATTAAGTGTTTTGTTGTTGTTTTTTCTAGCGTGTAGCGAGTCAAGAGTAGACCGTGCTTGAACTCATCAAATATTGTTTTAATCGTAATGAATCTGTAGGTTAAATTTAAGAGTTTTTTGAAACACATGTGATTGGTGTTGTATTTGAAATTTTATTTGTTTTTGAGACTGAACCAATGATGGTTGCCTACGTTCCCCTTTTACAAATGGACTAAGGGGTTCAGGTCACCGTAGTTCGACACTTTTGAGAAATTTGAAAAGAGACGAAAAGTGTGACCCTGTTTTTTACCTAGATCATTTTCGGGAATGTATCTAGATGGGTATTACTCTTTTAGCACTTTGATTTTGCGATTGGCGGTGTATGGGGAGAGAGAGTTGACTCGTGTTCTTCCTCAAACGAAGAATCTGCGGAGCTTGCTTTCGTTTACTGGGTTGACGAAAGGGTTCCCGTCCAAATCTGCTAACTTCATAGCTCCTCCGGAGAAGATTCTTTGAACCACAAAAGGGCCTATCCAGGTAGGTTCCCACTCTCCGAGGGGATTGGTCTGTATAGGAGGCTTTTCCTTAAGAACCAAGTCTCTTTCTCTGATGTCTTGGATCTTGACTTTCTTATCAAATGCTCGGGCCATTCTGCTTTGGTAGGCACGAGTATGTTCCATGGCTTTCAATCTTCGCTCGTCGAGTAGAGCTAGTTCGCCGTGACGGCTTTAGAGCCATTCGGCTTCATTGATTCCGTTTTCGGATATGATCTCATTGGGCACCCCATATCTGCACATGATGTTCTCTTTGATGAACTCGGCCAACTTCTTGGAATTCAGTACTTTGTATGATCTGGTAGGGATGGCCAAACATGACTGAAATCAGAAAACCGGACCGGAACCGGATCGGAAAAGCCCAAAACTGCCATGAACCACCACGAAAACCGAAACCGAGGTAACCAGAACCGGTTTGGATAAGGGCCGGTTAAGGGTCACAAAAATGGTGAACCGGACCGGAAAAGCCCAGAACCGGAGCAAACTGGGGATAAAATCGAAACCGGAGTAACCGGAACCGTGATTAGGCCGGGCCGGTTTAGGGTCACCCTTTTGCCAAACCGAAACCGGCGGTTTTCGAACCGGAACGGGGCCCGGAACCAGTTTGGCCATCCTTATGATCTGGCTTCTACCCATTTGGTGAAGTAGTCGACTGCGACTAATATGAACTCGTGACCGTTGCTCCCTGGTGGAGTGATTTTGCCGATGACGTCAATTCCCCATGTGGCGAAAGGCCATAGTGTAGTCATGCAGTAGAGCTCGTGAGGAGGAATGTGGTTGAGGTTGGAGAACTGTTGACATTTGTCGCAGCTTCTGACGAACTGGATGCAGTCTGTTTCCATTGATACCCAGTAGTAACCCATACGGAGGATGATCTGTGTCAATGCTCTGGCGTTCATGTGCGGACTGCAGATTCCGTTGTAAACTTCATTCATCAGCTCGCTGGCTTTTTCTTTATTTACACAGCGAAGGAGTGGTCCTTGGTGGCTCTTCTTGTATAACATACCCCTCAGAATGACGAAATGGGATGTCAGGCATTTTAGAGCCATTATGTTTTTGGCTTTGATCCCTTATTTGTATTTTCCATCTTCATTTGTGAAGGAAGCTTCTCCATTTTGGAGGTACTTGTAGATTTGATTGTACCAGGGTTCGTCAATCGGTTCATGTTCAACTTCAATCTCACAACAATAGGCGGGGGTTTCCCGTCTGCCTATTCTGAGGGGTTTTACAGATTTCTCTTCGGGAATTTCAACAAGAGATGCTAGGGTGGCCAGGGCATCTGCGAAGCGGTTCCTGTCTCTTGGCAAGTAGTGGAAAGAGATGTCTTTGAACTGAGCAATGAGCTCCCTCATGTACGTATGGTACTTCTGGAGGCTGGAATCTATAGTCTTCCATTTGTTGGATACTTGATTGATGATCAATATTGAGTCTCCGTATACTTCGGTTTCTTTGTGGATCATGTCATGGAAGAGGGCAGTTGCAGCCCGTTGATAAGTAGCCCTAGCATTCTTTAAACCAAACGGCATGACCGTGTAACAGTATGTCCCCCTCGGAGTGGTGAAAGCAGTCTTGGCCTGATCTTCTTCGGACATCTTGATCTGATTGTATCCGGCGAATACATCCACAAAGGATTTTACTTTGAAATTTGTCGTGGTATCGACCAGCATGTCGATGTTGGGTAGTGGGAAATCATCTTAGGGCTGGCCTTGTTGAGATCTCAGAAATCTACACAGCATCTGACCTTTCCATTGGCCTTGGTGACCGTACAATGTTAGAGAGCCAGGTTGGGTACTTAATTACTCTGATGAAGCCGACGCGGAGCATCTTCTCAATTTCTTCTTTCACTTGCAGAGACCATTATGGCTTGATCTTGTGTAGTTTCTGTTTGACAGTCTTGGATTCTGGATCCAGAGGGATTATGTGCTCCACGATTGAGGGATCGATTCCTGGCATGTCTTGGTATGACCAGGCAAACACGTCAACATATTCTTTGAGGAGATCTGTCAGGGCTTCTTTTTCTGCACCGGCAAAAAAACTGCCCACTTGTGTCTCTTTAGGCTCTTACACTGACCCCAGGTTCACTTTAGTTATAACCTCTTCGGCAGCTTGGGCCCGATTGTCCTCTTGGTTAACTACACGCTTGAGAACTTCTTTAATGTATTGTTCATTTAGTGTGTATGCTTCCTTATCAAGTGAGTCATTATTAACTTCTTTTAAGATGTTCGTTAACTTATCAGTTGTTAAAGTGGCAATGAGGGGATAATCTGAAAGGTCAAATTCTTCATTTATGAGAAACTGGAATACATTGTTGGCTACATTATCACAGTCTTCTGGCGTGGGGCCGTCGGACGAATCAAACGACTGGACTTTGACACTGACAGACTCGGAGGGTTTGAGACTAGGTTTAGGGAGATATGGGTGCAAGCCCAGTTTGTCTTCCATTTCGCTCTTGCTTGCCCTTGGTCCGGTGAAAGTTACCCAGTTTTTCAGTGGCATTGCTGGATGCATGGTGAGGGTTTGGGGGTCGAGAGGCTTGGCTTCTGCTGTCCCGATCAAGGCGATCATGTTGTTCTCGGAGCCCAGGTCAATTAGGTTTGGCACCTCCATAACATCTTCGAAAAGATTCTGTAGAGCGGGTCCACTGAGAGCATCTTCCACAAATTTTGGTTCTTTCTGCTTTGGAGTCACTGTTTCGAATGTGGCCTTGTAGGTTGACCCGAACAGTCTATTTCCCATGAAGAGTGTCTCGAGCTGCTCCTCTATGTCTGGGATCCCTTTGAAGGAGTACTCATGCTGAACTGTGGTGGCAATTGGTCCAGGTTGAGCAGTGATGCCGAGGAATGCTCCCCTTATCGGATTAGCCTTGAGTCCTCTGAAATGCTTGAGGTCCTGTGCCATCTTTCCCATCCTTTTTGTAGTCTATGTACTGACTTTTCTTGTTCCTTTCTCATCTTCATCAGTTCCACTGTCGGTTCCCTCAGTTCTGCTGTCAATTCCGCTGTTGGTTCCCTCAGTTCCGCTGTCGGTTCCCTCAGTTCTGTGTTGGTTCCTTTGACAAAGTAGCGAGCAGGGTCGAAACTGTAAGGTCGAAGGTTAGGTGTGCCGTAGGAGGTTCCCCTTTTGCGAGCTGCTGCTTTGGTGCTGGCAAACCTCTTATTTTCCCTGATGTCAGCTGGTGTTGGCACATAATCGAGCCCCTGGACTGTAGTGTGGTCCTTGACTTCGATGACTTGGTGTTGGCCTTGTAACCTTTTGCCGAGCCCCAGTCCCGGGATGAAGTTCATAAGTTTCATCATCTTCATGGCAGGAGGGATTTTGTCCCAGAATAGTGGAAGGTCTATGCTGCATATTTAGATCTTGGAAGTCTCCAATGTGAATCCAGTTAATGCCATATCGTCGTCATGCTTGATTTCTAATAATGGAATGTCGTTGGTGCAGGTCCCTTCGGTGGTGACGCTGCCGCCGTAGACTGTTGTCAGCTCGTTGCCTTGCATGAACTTGATACACTGGTGAAGGGTAGATGCCACGCCGTTCATTTGATGTAGCCAGGGTCGTCCCAGGATGGCTGTGAAAGTGATAGGAATGTCCAACACTTGAAATTCGGTAGGGATCTTTCATTTGCCGAACTAGATGTTTAAAGTAGCAACCCCGAGAACTGTGTGGGAAGTAGAGTCATAAGCCTTGACAGTGTGGACTGAAGGCTTCAAATCTGTGGGCTTGATGTCAATCAGGTCCATCATCTTGGCGGGCAAGACATTCATTCCGGAGCCTCCGTCTACCAGTACGCGAGGAAGGCGATGCTCATCTAACTGAACCGTGATGTAGAGCGGCTCATTGTGATTAGCCCCAAATTTTGGTAGGTCCAAATCTGTGAAGGTGATGATGTTTCCATAGTGGATGTTGCCGATCATCTGAATTACTTATTCTGGAGTTGTGTCCACGGGGACCATGGTATGGGCCAAACTTTCCTCTAGCTTGAGCTTGTGAGGGTATGAAGATGTGAGCAGGGACCATAGGGAAATGTTCGTCTGGGTCTGCTTGAGTTGAGTGAGGATCGGGTCCTCCTTTCCGGAACTTGTTTCTTCGGGCAGACCGGGTTGTGGTTCTAGCTCTGTTGACTTTTTGGTGGCCTTAGGCGGTAGCACATGGATTTGACCAGATCGGGTCAGAACGTTGACGTAAGGCTTGGTCCCCTTTGAATAGGTTGCTTTGAGTTGAGCCATAGTCAGTGGAGGATTTTTCAAAGCACAGGGCCATATGTCCTCTCTCAATTCGTTGGCTGTTGATGTCTTCCCGCGGGCTTCAGCAGCTTTCCGTATTTTGTCCCAAGATACTGGCTTAGGTGCCTCTGCAGGGTGGGAGCCTATGGTTCGCCGCCGATGTTCGAATGTCAGTGCGCAGCAGTGGTTGCTAGGATTGAACTGTGTCTTATGGGGAGGCTAGAGAGTTCTTGGTTCATGCGAACTGTTTCTCTGATCTCTTCAAGGTATACTGCGTTTTTCTCCTTCTTACTGAGCAGGCTCATGGCGTTCTTGAGTTGAGATAAGCAGTAGTCATGGTTTGCTAACTTTCCTCCGCTTTTAGCCCAAATCCGCTCTCTTATAGCCGAACCTTCGTCGAGAGCTAGCGCTTGCGTTTCTTCCCAGGTGAGAATAGCCAATGCTTCTTTAAACCATATGTGGCAGTCTAGATAAACTTCCATTGGGAGAGTTTTCTCTGTTGCTTTAACTGAGTGGCGGGTATGACGGAAGGTGAGTACACGGCTTCCCAAATGTCTGCCCATGTGACTGGTTTTTGTTCCAGTTGATCGTTTCTATAAACGAATGTTGTAGTATTTGGAATCTCCCTGAGCAGTTGTTGGAGATGTATTTCCATCTTTCTCTTCTTTTTGAATAGACCTTCCTCCTTCAGTTGGCCTTTTAGCTTGAGAACGGAAATGATCCGTTCCCATCCTCCCAGGACCCTTGGGATTTCGGTTTTGTTGACTTCATGATCGGCTTGGAAGAGAATAACTTCATCGTCTTCGTCGTCGCTTTCACAAAGGACTTGCTTCCCTCGGGGAGATAAGCGCTTGTATTCCTCATGCTGCTGGGCAATGTATTCCTTGTCTTATGCCATTCCATCTCATAGGTCGTTTGGACCATTGACCGCCCTCCCTTGCCAGAGGGGGTTTGTTGAGAAGTGATGGTAATTCATGAAGTTGCCGTAGGAAAAACCTTTGAGGTCGAATTGGTCTAGAGTAGCCTCTAGTATTCTGTCTGAAACTGCTTGTGACGCTTTAAGGGCTTGGTCCCTGTCAGTCTTTTGAGCTTTGTTTTCGTCCCAGAGGTGATTTTCTTGTGCAGCTAGTTCCAGGAGGGCTTTTCTTGCGAGAGTTAAGCAGTCTCCATAGGTGCGCGCTGTCTGACTGGTGTCTAGAACTGTCATTACATCCAAATCTCCGAATGGCGGAAACACTTAGATTACATTGATTAAGGAAGTCATGCTCGGACATTCCATGCGGCCTTCTTTGATCTCGGTCACCAAGAAGTCTGCCCATATCTGTTTGATCAAACTGACGGGCGTGTTGAATTCTGTGATGCTGATGGTCTCGTGATCTCGTTCGAGAGCCAAATCTATCAGAGCTAGTAGCTTGCTGGCGGGATGTCTGGATCCATGGCCGTGATGGCTGGGTAGGATTGAACTTGAGCATGTTGATGCTGAGGTGATCATTCTTTTCTTCGGAAGCTTGATCTGTCTCGCTGGGAGCACTTTCGTAGATGTTCTCAGGGTGGCTGCTAGAGGCGTTCCCGAGGGTGATCTGACTTGTAGCAAGGTAAGGAGCTTTGTCTCCTTTATCGATGCCTTCGGCCTTGGCGGCACTCTTGGCTGTGAGTTTGACTGATGGCACGGGCCAGCTGAGGCTGATAACTAGAAATGATGATGAGCCTTGAGCTCTTTTGGCAAGGACCTCATTTACCCTAATTAGGCAATCGTCGAGGGTAACTTTTGCATCGCAGAATCTGACAATAAGGATTGGATCCTTGGTCTCGTCGGGATATTTGGAGAAGATGATGTTGACGAAGTCGTCATCGGTTACATGATCAGAAGGATTCTTTATCATGTCCACCATTTGCTTCCATTCGCCGAATAAATGTCTGTACTGGACATTAAGTTTGACAATTTCCATGGTATTTGAGCCGTCATCATAGGTGACCTCGTCGGAACTGGTGTCATCCCCGAAACTGAGCATGTGTATGTAAGGATCTTCCTACGGATCTGCTGCGTCTTCTACTCCGGAGAGTTCTGATTTGTTGCCGCCTGACGGTTCAACCCAGATCAAAGGACGTCTCGTGCCCTGTTGCGAAGCTGGTACTTCTAGGAAAACTTCATGTCCTCTGCTTTAGTAGAGGGGCTCGGTGGGAAATTCCATGTGTAAAACATCCCAGATAACTGCCATGCATTCTTCAGGAGTGTGCCGGTGTCTGTTGAATGACAAGCTTTAATCTTGGTTTGAATGACAAACGTTGATTTTGGTAAAGGAGCGTTTGAATGACAAACGTCGGTTTTGAGTTTGAAAAGGAGTTCGAATGACGAACTGGAATCTTTAGTTTGAATGACAAACGTTGATTTTAGTAAAAGAGCGCTTGAATTACAAACGTCGATTTTAAGTCGGAAATGAGCATTTGAATGACAAACATCGATTTTGAGTTTGAAATGATCGTTTGAATGACAAACGTCAATTTTGAGTTTGAAAAGGAGTTCAAATGACTAACTGGAATCTTTAGTTTGAATGACAAACGTTGATTTTGGTAAAAGAACTTTCGAATGACAAACGTCGATTTTGAGTTTGTAATGAGCGTTTGAATGACAAACGTCGATTTTGAGTTTGAAATGAGCGTTTGAATGACAAACGTCGATTTTGAGGGGTTTTGAAAAGGAGTTCGAATGACGAACTTTTGGTTTTGAACCGGGCATTACGATGTTACCAATTTTTATGAAAATGGTGGTAAATGAAATGCGATCAACGAGTCATTTTATGACTCGGACATTTGTAAGTAAATACTATCAACAAACCAAACGGCATGGACTTGTAAATGACAGTATTGAAATGCGGTATAAACGGATCGAACGATCCGGACGGTAAAAATGCGATCGACGAGCCAAACGACTCGGATTTGTAAAGGTGCGTAAAGTAAATAGCAATATCAACGGATCAAACGATCCGGACTTGTAAATGACAATCACGAACCAAACGGTTCGGACGGTAAAATTGCGAATCAACGGATCGAACGATCCGGACGGTAAATGACAGACAAGTAAAAAATGGGACTTGAACGACGTTTTAACCCGAAATTATTTCTCTTATGGGAGAGAAGATGATTAGGGACTAAAGCGTGTCAAGTCCCGTAGACGGCGTTACATCTACATTTTGAGAACTTCGACCAGATCGAAAGTAGCGTATGACACGTAAATTGAGACAAAATGGAGTTTAGAGAGTGAGAGTGTTACCAATGGCTAGGTATTGACTCTTTGGCTCAGGAGGACGTATACGGGATACGATTGGTGTTTGGAAGGTGTTTCGGAAGTGATTGGCTCGTGTTTGGTTGGAAAAAGTGGTTTTCACGCAAATTGAGACATTTTCGGGGCTCGGAAGGGTGTTTGGTTGGCTGGAACCGTGGGGTTTTTGATAAGAGTAATATTTTTCACCTTATTTACTGAAGAGGAGGGGCTGTATTTATAGGGGGTGAAAATGAAGAATAGGCCGTCCGACCTAAACTTCAATTTGAGGGACTTTTGAGGTATTTTGGAAATTGCTGGGGCTGGCTGAGGATTCTGGTTTTTCAGGAAGAACAGGCCGGACGGCCTAAGACTCAATTTCAGGGGTATTTTGGACTTTTCACCCTTGAATTTGATTGATAGAGATGGGGGAGGTTGTGCATGTGTGCCACATGTCTAGCTTAGTCCCTAAGACTTGGTTTTTGCTCCGTTAATCCCGATTTTGACTGTTTTCTAAATAACTATCCGAGAAAATGTCTGGAACAGTCTCGAAAAGTCCTGGAAATTACGTACTTCGAGGAAAGTGGTACTTTTACGTGTGATAACGTATGTTGAGTACACTTTGGAATTTGGATGCACGGGACAGTCCTGGGATGTCTCGTTGACTCGGAAAGGGGGAGTTAACGAATTTCGGTTAACTTGGAAAGGGCCAGTTAACGGATTCCTGTTAACTTTTAACGGATTGTAACGATCCGGATTTGGATACTTACACATTCCATCCTCGAATATGTGTTGTAGCCCGTTTATGTCAGGCATGACCCGCGTGCTGGCCGCTTGGTCAGCGTATAAAAACCAAATCCCTCTCTTTTTCACTCTTTACGCACTCATAATATTGAAAGAGAACTTGAGTAAAATTGTGAAGAATTTCCCAGCAACAAAAACTCTACTTACCCTAATCATTCCGACAATCGGATTTCTCATAATTTAAAGCATTTTTATCACTTTCCATCGCACATATCAAAGATATGATTTCAGTTCCTCTCTTTATTTATTCTTTTTCGCTATTTTCTTTTATTATTTTTATTTTTTCTTCAGTACTTCCCCATCCTTATCCATGATTTTCGACGAAATATTGATTGGAGATGGACTTTTGGAAAATTTGAGTCTATCTCTAGTGAGGGTTCTGAGTTATTTTTTATTTTTCCCTTTTTTCAACTTGATCATGCCTCCCAAATTTCCGAGCCATATGAGAGGAGCCAAATACTCATGAAAGTTAATTATGTCTCAAAAATACGTTATGTCTTGCATATAATTAATAAATTTGATTAATTTTGTTAGTGTAAAACGCAGATGATATCCTGAATGATTTCCCAGATTCCATATGATATCTCAGATGATTTCCTGTTCTGAAATTTATATATTTGTACATTTCTTGATTATTTATTTATGTACTAATGTGCTAATATGATCTGTATAGTATATGTTGTATGTCTATATTTCAGGTTGCAATATGATGAAAGAATGAGCTAGAAACGTGAAGGAATTTGGAAAAGAGAAAGTTATGCATAAATGACATTTTATGCATAAACTTTCTAAGAGTTACTTTGTATCAACAAACAACAAAAATGTGGGAAGACTATTTCAAAGGTGTTGTTGCTGATCCAAAGAGAGTACAAGATGGAGAATGCTTGAGAGTATAAGGACGTGAAGCATGGACATGGAGAGCACGATTTGGTTGCTCCAATTATGGGAAGTTGGCACGATTTGAGGAACAAGCTAACCCACTTTACCCACTCTCCCTCAATGACAAGACATGCCAAGGCTGTTTATTTGAGTAGCCTTCAAGTCATTGAAGACTATAAATATGCTTGGAAGATGACACTTGAAGATATGCCAATTACACACTTCACACCTTCAAGCATATAGAGATAGAGTACTTTGTGGTTCGTTTTATCCATCCTCCTTTGTAATTTCGCACTTGATTACCTTGGTATCAAGTTGTGTGTTGGCTAGGATTGGATTTCGTTCTTTATCTCTTGTTCCATAGAGCTTACATTGTATTAGTTATAGGGAACACAATTCGGATTTTGTAATTCTTTTTATAAAGTGATTATAAAGTCTTGCCTAAGAGGCATCCTCAAGTTATATAATTTATATAACTTGAGAAAAACAATTTTGGTGTTATTATTCCGCTGCAATCTCTTTTACAAAATTGTTTTTATTTTCGAAGTGTGTGTGTGCTAAGTCAAGTGCTATCGTTGGTGCTGTTATCACCTTGGATATCATTTGTGTTTCTGGTCGTGACAATTTCAATTGGTATCAGAGCAGGTCACTTGACGATACTAAGTGCTTGGTCTAGATGTCATGGTTTTTTATCCTGCAAATCCAAACCAAAAACGTCTTCCTGTTTTAGATGGTTCAAATTATGCATATTGGAAGATCCATCTTCGCTCACATATCAAATCAATTGATCTTCGAGCTTGGCGATCTGTAGTTAATGGATACTCTCTTCCACTGTTACCTCCTGATGAGGATGGTGACATTCAGGTTATTTTTGGTGTAATGCCCTAGGCTATAGTTATGTTTAACTTGAACCATTATGTATCATCTTTATCATTTATTATAGAGCGTGTTTATTCTGTTCATTATATGTTTGCATGTTTATTATATTGAACTGCGTCCCTAGTTGTTGTGAACAACTAGTATAAGTTGGTAATGGATAATCATAGAGATGATTATATGCATGGAGATGAACATTACACTTATGGATACTTGCTAGAGAACAAGTATTGGGCATGACCTACTTATGAGATTTATGACATGGTCTGTTATCATGATTAAATCTCATGATAGTCGTGTTAATGAATCCTTTGTACCTGAGATTATCATCGTCTTCCACATGATGAAGATCGTGTTTGATATAGTCTAACACTATCTTTAATCGGATAGCAATAAGGGCTATGTTAGCACGTTTGGATTCATGTAAGGAATAATGATAAGTCAAGACGGGATTTGTCCCTCTTATGAAGAGAGATATTTGTTTGGGCCCCTCGATGAATGATGTTGATGAAATGTGTGGCCACACTCAAGTGATTTGATAGAGATCAAATGCATTTGGATTATCAACATATTCGGAATCGAGAAAGCATTGAACGGAATGAGTTATCATAGACTATGACTCATGTTCAATTGGACATCGTGGACAAAGGGATTATGACATTTGATCTATCGAGGAATCAAGCTTTGATGTTATATTAATTGGGTGGATAAAATGGTTTGCTAGAAACCAATTATGTCTTGTGAGGTCATGTTTTGACTCACTACAAACATAATATAATTCCTATTGGGTCACACACAAAGAACGAATTGATTCTGGATTTATTATGGAACTGTGGTGTTGGGCAACCGCCTAGGTTTAGGGTGGGCGACCGCCGAGGTTGGTCATGGGCAACCGCCGAGGTTGGTTTAAGCGACCGCTCACATTGATTTACGAAACCAATGAAAACCTCTGTACATGTGGGCGACCACTGAGGCAATTGTGGGCGACCGCTCACAGTTGATATGGGTGACTGCTGAGGCATGCAAGGGCGACTGCTCAAGTGGTTTACGAAACCAAAGATAAAAGGTTGTACAGCTGGGCGGCCGCTGAGGACCATGTGGGCGACCGCCCAGCCCTATTTTCAGCAATCCGTTTTTGCTTGGAAAAGGACTCTTCTCCCTAAGAGTTAGGGATTTATAACAAGTATAAATAAGGTCCTTTTGTCCCAGCTTTGACATACGAATTTTAGGGCTTGATAAACACAATTATCTTGATTTTGATTACAAATCAAAGATCAAAACACCCTAGATTCAATTCCATATTAGCCATAGATTATTGAAAAGTGTTTCAACAATCAAGAGGATCATCTAGCAATCCAACAAGAAGCGTTTTTGGTTCGTTCGCGTGTGGATCACCATTAGAGGGAGGTTGCTTTATCTCCTAAAGCTTGAAGATCTCTATTGTTGATTTCATTACCAAGGTTGAACAAGGAAGATAGAAGATTCGACATCAAAATTCGAGGCTTGAATTTTTGAGATCTATTTTGACAAACTAAATCGCATTCAAGGTATGTAATTCTATTTCATAGTTTTTCTAATCTCTTCATGCTAGACGAATCTAAGGGCTAGGGTTTTGTTTGTTATTTCTAAGTTCTTCCGCTGCGTTTGTAACCCCAAAACCCAACAGTTGTATCAGAGCCCTGTCTTGCCATGATTAGGATTGAAATTGCATGCTAGATTTAATTTGATTATTTGCTACCATGCTATATGAAATAGATCTAGATTTTATGTGTTTTGTTTTTTTTTTGAAAAACAAGTATATATGATATGCCATGCTCATGATTTATGATGAATTAATTAGATTATTTTATCACATAGGTTATTGATCTATTAATATAATTATTTAGATTTGTAATTTCTCAAAATTGAAATCAAATTGTTTGCATGATATTTTTTGAAGCCCTATGTTCATGATTATGTTCACATGAGATCTATGTTACAACCATGCGATGTTTGTTACAATATGAAAATCTTCTAAATATTTAAGTCTTATGCCATTCCTTGATTAGAACAATTGTGATATTTTAGGGTATTTGATGTAGTTTTGATTCAGTTGGGTGCATCTTATATCTTAATTTGTGATCAATGTGAGATAATGGTTGATATAGTTTTGACTCAGTTAGGTGCATTGTTCCATGTCTCACATGTTTGAAAAAGGTTTTGACTTAATTGGTGCTTTCAAATGAGATTTAACCCAAGGCATAGATGAGATTTAAAACATATTTTTTTGACATATGATGTCTAAGGAAATCTCATAAAAAGATCTAAGAGTCATATAGTGATATGATTGATGTTTCTACCTAAATAGCTTGATTTCGGGCATTGACTCAGTTAAACCAAAATCAAGTGAAATATGGATCTTAGCCTACTATGATTATATGATACATGTTGTATTTGAAGGTGTATAATTTAGTGGGAGTATTTATGAAATACGTTATTTGCTCTTAGATGATAAATGTGTTGATATTGATATATGTTTATATTGTTTGCATATTTTATTGTAGAATGGCTAATCACAATAATCAACCCCTGTCACTGCGATCAGTCCTTGAGAAGGACAAGCTTGAGGAGAGTGGTACAAACTATTCTGATTGGATCAGAAGCCTTAGAATTGTTCTAAATCAAGAGAAGAAACTGTACGTTCTCAATGAACCCATTTCACTTCAACCTGCTGCAAATGCTTCTAGGGCAGATAGGGATGCACATAAGAAACATAATGATGATTCTACAGATGTTGCATGCCTTATGCTTGCCACTATGTCTAAGGCTCTTCATAAGGACCATGAGCACATAGAGACAGCATTTGATCTTGCTGAGCGCTTAAAGGAAATGTTCCAAGTGCAAGCAAGAAATGAGCGGTTTGATGTGGTTAAGGCCCTAACTGCATGCAAGATGCAAGAGGGGCGATCGGTGGGAGCTCATGTCCTTAAGATGAAGTGTCACATTGAGTGTCTCGAAAGGCTTGGAAATCCGATGAGTTTGAAACTCTCCACGGATTTGATATTGAATTCATTGCCTGAAAGTTATGGTCATTTCATTATGCACTATCACATGACTGGCATGGATAAGAATCTCTCGGAATTGCATGCGATGCTTAAGACCGCAGAGAAGAATATCAAGAAGCCGCGAACCGATATTGTGTTAATGGTTAACAAAGGCAAAGAGTTCAAGAAAGATGGCAAAGGTAAAGTGATGAGCGGATTTTATACATATTATTTTACTTATGTTTTCGAATGATTTACAATGATTTTTGATGTATTTAGTTTAGTTTTGATGTATTTGAGTGACATTTTGTTATGCGAGGTTGTGTGATAAAACAATGAATTTTGAGGGTATTTTTGGCTTTTTATTTGTAATTGGTTGTGAAATCTTGTGGAGCGTGCAAATTACTTGTCAGTGGGAAAAAGGGCAGCAAATTGGTCGAGGTTCGAGCTCGGGGTCAAGCACGGTCAAGGGATGAAGGCCAGGTCAAAGCTGAGTCAAAATGGGGCAATTCTGCATTTGGCACGAGTGGAGCACGACTGAAGAAGGCCAGAGCACGACTTGGGAACGAATGGAGTCAAGCCAAATCAAGCAAGCTACTCAGAACGAGTGGACCATGGTGGCACGACTCGTTCTCACGAGTGACAGCCAAGGTGATTTCAAGCATAGCTAATCAGAACGAATGGAGGTATCTGGCATGAGTCGTTCTCACGACTGGAACTGAAGGGCACGACTCGTGCTAATTATCACAACTCGTGCCAGGACGCGTATTGTGACGTCAGCAAGGATTTTAAAGCAGATTTTGATGGATTTTCTTAAATCTTTTTCCTAGTTTATAAAGGATTGCATTAGAGACTATATATATATTGCTACTATTATTATTAGGAGGTACCTTTTGTCTTAGTTTTACTTGCCTAGGTTTTCAAGGATTGTTAGAGTTTATTTTCAAAGTTTTTGCAAAGATTTCAGGTTTGATGTTTTGTTGCTATTCATATTTTGTGATGTCAATCCGGAATATGAGTAGCTAATTTCTTTGTAGTTCACGGATTGGTGTAGCCCGTATTTGAACTTTATGCTATATATTTAATTTTCATTTAATTGTGGAATTAGTTCATCCTAGTATTCTTAATTTTTATTTGGTACAAGTCCTGCACTTGCGTGGGGAATTGTGCATGAACACTATTAGGATGATTAGACTCGATTGACGATCTTGCGTGAATCGATTGAGTCTAGGTTTCATTAATTCTTTTGTGCTTAATGAATTGAGTTGTTGTCAATTTGATCTTGCGTGATAATTGATAACTACTCAATAAAAGAATTGCAATCCGGCAATCGAACCGTCCCAATTCTTACAAAAGTGAAGAAACCCTAAAACCCAATTAATATTTTATCATTCAAAAGGCATAAAGGGATAATATGTGGTGAACCCAATCCGTGGGCTAGTTGTTAAATCCTTGAATTTCGTTTGCGAGCTTGCTTATTTGTTACTTTAGTTGTTTAATTGTCTTGTTTTTCTTTCATCTTTAGTTTCTAATAAACCAAATCAAAAACCCCATTTTGTTACTTTGAGCATTAATTAAATTTATTTGTTAAAACCAACGAGTCTCTGTGGTTCGACCCCTGCTCGTGCATATTGCTACACCGGTAGTGAGTACACTTGCTCGGATTTTATTACTAGAGGAATTTTTCTCCATCATAAAGCAAGTGTTGCTAAACCTAAGGTAAAAGTTGCCGTTGCCGGAGAGGCTCCCAAGGCATCTCAAAAGGATGCGGTTTGCTACCATTGCCAAGAGGTTGGTCACTGGAAGCGCAACTGCAAGGCTTATAAGGAAGGCCTAAAGGCGATTAAGGTCAATACGATTGCTGCTGATTCAGGTATCTATATGATAGATATTTTCCTTTATGTTTCTAGTTCATAGGTATTAGATATCGGATGTGGATCTCACATTTGTTTAAATGTGCAGGGACTAAGGAATAGAAAGCTGCTCAAACAAGGTGAAGTTGACCTACGTGTGGGGAATGGAGCAAGAGTTGTTGCATTAGCCGTAGGGGCATATGATGTAACTTTACCTAGTGGCTTAGTACTTGTTTTGAACAATTGTTACTATGTTCCAGATTTGAGTAGGAATATTATTTCTATTTCTTGTTTGGATAATGAAGGGTATAATTTTCTTATTAAGAATAAGAAGTTTTATATTTATTTAAATGATATGCTTTATGGTATTGCAAATTCATTTAATGGCCTTTATGTTCTTGATGTTGATGAGAAATAAGATAGTGTTGAAAATGTTTATCATGTAAACAAGAAGTCTAAACCGAATGACGTGAACAACTCGTTCATGTGGCATTGCTGGCTTGGTCATATAAACGAGAAATGAATTTCTAAACTCCACAAAGATGGAATGTTAGACTCACATGATTATGAATCATATGAGATATGCGAATATTGGGCAAAATGACCAAACCACCCTACACTAAGAGTAGTGAAAGGGCTAGTGACTTATTGGGCTTAATACATACTGATGTATGCGGACCAATGAGAAGCATTGCTAGGGGAGGATTTCGATATTTCATTACATTCACCGATGACTTATCTAGATATGGCTATGTCTATCTGATGAAGTCCAAAAGTGAATTGTTTGAGATGTTTAGAACATTTCAAAATGAAGTACAAAATCAACTTGGCAAAACTATTAAAGCACTTCGATCCGATCGTGGTGGTGAGTATTTAAGCCAAGAGTTTGACAATCATCTCAAAAACTGTGGAATTATTTCAGAGTTGACTCCACCCGGAACGCCACAATGGAATGGTGTTTTCGAGAGGAGGAATAGAACCCTATTAGATATGGTTTGTTTGATGATGAGTCAAGTAGACCTTCCTATATCCTTTTGGGGACATGCATTAGAGACTGCTACGTTCACAGTGAACAGAGGCCCTACTAAATCGGCTCCTAAGACCCCACATGAGATGTGGCATGGAAGAAAACCTAGTTTGTCTTTCATGAAGATTTGGAGTTGCGAAGCTTATGTAAAGTGACTTGTCTCTAATAAGTTAGCACCTAAATCTGACAAGGTTATTTTTGTTGGTTACCCTAAGGAAACCAAGGGGTATTACTTTTACAACCGCGTTGAGAACAAAGTGTTTGTTGCTCAATATGGTACCTTCCTTGAGAAATAGTTTCTCAACAAAGGAACTAGTAGGATTAAAGTTGATCTTGAAGAGATTCAAGAACCCAAAAATAACATGGAACCAATAGTAGAGACTGAACCAACTCCACAAGAAGTTGTGGAACCGGTTCAAGATCCACAAGTCCATTGTAGATCAAGGTTACGATCCGCACCCGAGAGATATGGATTTCTCGTGTCGGAAAGTAATGAAGTGGAAGTCATTGAGAATGACGAACCTACTTCCTATCAAGAGCGATGTCCGATCCCGATTCGGATAAATGGTTAGAAGCCAAGAAATCTGAATTGCAATCCATGTCGGATAATCAAGTTTGGAACTTGATTGAGCCACCCGAAGGTGTAAAAACCATAGGGTGCAAGTGGGTCTTCAAGAAGAAGACTGACATGGATGGGAAGGTGCATATTTACAAGGCTAGTCTTGTATCAAAGGGATATAGGCAAACTCATGGTGTAGACTATGATGAAACCTTCTCGCCTGTTGTCATGCTTAAGTCTGTAAGAATTTTGATTGCCATAGCTGCATATTATGACTATGAGAAATGGAAAATGGATGTCAAAACTGCTTTCCTTAATGGAAAACTGTTAGAGGATGTGTATATGACACAACCCGAAGGTTTTGTAGATCCAAGAAATTCTAACAAGGTGTGCAAGTTGCAAAGATCCATTTATGGATTGAAGCAAGCTTCTAGGAGTTGGAATCTTTGGTTCGATGAGAAAATCAAAGAGTTTGGTTTTATCAAGAACGGAGATGAACCTTGTGTATACATGAAATTCAATGGGAGTGTTATGCTATTTCACTTATTGTATGTGGATGATATCTTACTCATTGGAAACGACATTCCTGCACTTCAGACTGTCATGTCTTGGTTAGGGAAGTGTTTCTCAATGAAAGATATGGGCGAAGCCGCTTACATCCTTGGTATCAAGATCTATAGAGATAGATCTAAGAGGATAATTGGTTTGAGTCAAAGTACCTACATTGACAAGGTTCTTAGAAGATTCAAAATGGAAAATTCTAAGAGAGGCAACTTGCCAATTGGTCATGGTGTTACTCTTAGCAAGACGTTGTGTCCTAAGACAACTGATGAGCGAAAGAGGATGAATGATATTCCATACGCTTCGGCTATTATTTCTATCATGTACGCTATGATTTGTACTAGACCTGACATCTCGTATGCTTTGAGCATGACGAGTCGATACCAATCTGATCCTGGTCAGAACCATTGGATGGCAGTCAAGATGATCCTAAAGTACTTAAGAAGGACTAAGGATGCGTTCTTGGTATTTGGAGGTATGGAAGAAGATCTTGTTGTAAGAGGTTACACAGATGCTAGCTTCCAAACCGACAAGGATGATTTCCGATCGCAGTCGGGATTTGTGTTTATGCTTAACGGAGGTGCGATATGTTGGAAGAGTTCCAAGCAGAGTACTATTGCTGATTCTACTACTGAGGCCGAATATATAGCGGCATCCGATGCATCTAAAGAGGCAGTTTAGATCAAGAAGTTCATTAGTGACTTGGAAGTTGTTCCAAGTATCACTAATCCGATGGAACTTTAATGTGACAATAATGGTGCCATTTCGCAAGCAAAGGAATCAAGGTCACATCAGCGATCCAAACATATACTTAGACGTTTACATCTCATTCGAGAGTTCATTGATCGAGGAGACGTTAAGATATGCAAAGTATCAACCGATGATAACATTGGGGATCCGCTTACAAAGCCCCTCGCACAAGAAAAGCATGATGGTCATGTGAGGTCCATGGGTATTAGATACATAGATGGAGCCTAGTGCAAGTGGGAGATTATTGGTGTAATGCCCTAGGCTATAGTTATATTTAACTTGAACCGTTATGTATCATCTTTATCATTTATTATAGAGCGTGTTTATTATGTTCGTTATATGTTTGCATGTTTATTATATTGAACTGCGTCCCTAGTTGTTGTGAAAAACTAGTATAAGTTGGTAATGGATAATCATAGAGATGATTATATGCATGGAGATGCACATTACACTTATGGATACTTGCTAGAGAACAAGTATTGGACATGACCTACTTATGAGATTTTTGACATGGTCTGTTGTCATGATTAAATCTCATGATAGTCGTGTTATTTAATCCTTTGTACTTGAGATTATCATTGTCTTCCACATGATGAAGATCGTGTTTGATATAGTCTAGCACTATCTTTAATCGGATAGCAATAAGGGCTATGTTAGCACGTTTGGATTCATGTAAGGAAGAATGATAAGTCAAGACGGGATTTTTCCTTCTTATGAAGAGAGATGTTTGTTTGGGCCCCTCGATGAATGATGTTGATGAAATGTGTGGCCACACTCAAGTGATTTGATAGAGATCAAATGCATTTAGATTATCAACATATTCGGAATTGAGAAAGCATTGAACGGAATGAGTTGACCTAGACCATGACTCATGTTCAATTGGACATCGTGGACAAAGGGATTATGAAATTTGATCTATCGAGAAATCAAGCTTTGATGTTATATTAATTGGGTGAATATAATGGTTTGCTAGAAACCAATTATGTCTTGTGAGGTCATGTTTTGACTCACTACCAACATAATATAATTCCAATTGGGTCACACATAAAGAACGAATTAATTCTGGCTTTATTACGGAACTGTGGTGTTGGGCGACCGCCGAGGTTTAGGGTGGGCGACCGCCGAGGTAGGTCATGGGCGACCGTCGAGGTTGGTTTAAGCGACCTCTCACATTGATTTGCGAAACCAATGACAACCTCTGTACATGTGGGCGACCGCCGAGGCAATTGTGGGCGACCGCTCATAGTTGATATGGGCGACCACTGAGGCATGCAAGGGCGACCGCTCAAGTGGTTTACGAAACCAAAGATAAATGGATGTACAACTGGGCGGCCGCTAAGGACCATGTGGGCGATCGCCCAGCTCTATTTTCAGCAATCCATTTTTGCTTGGAAAAGGACTCTTCTCCCTAAGAGTTAGGGATTTATAACAAGTATAAATAAGGTCCTTTTATCCCAGCTTTGACATACGAATTTTAGGGATTGATAAACATAATTATCTTGATTTTGATTACGAATCAAAGATCAAAACACTCTAGATTCAATTCCATATTAGCCATAGATTATTGAAAAGTGTTTCAACAATCAAGAGGATCATCTAGCAATCCAACAAGAAGCGTTCTTGGTTCGTTCGCGTGTGGATCACCATTAGAGGGAGGTTGATTTATCTTCTAAAGCTTGAAGATCTCCATTGTTGATTTCATCACCAAGGTTGAACAAGGAAGATAGAAGATTCGACATCAAAATTCGAGGCTTGAATTTTTGAGATCTATTTTGACAAACTAAATCGCATTCAAGGTATGTAATTTTATTTCATAGTTTTTCTAATCTCACCATGCTAGACGGATCTAAGGGCTAGGGTTTTATTTGTTATTTCTAAGTTCTTTCGCTGTGTTTGTAATCCCAAAATCCAACAGTTAAACCTGAAGGCGAGTGGACTAATGAAGAGATTGTCCTTGCTAACTATAATGAGAAAGCTCTTAATGCTATTTTTGAGTGGGTTGACATGCACATTTTTAAACTAGTTCAAAATAGTTCCACAGCTAAGGAAGCTTGGGATATTTTACAAAGGTTTTGTGAAGGTGATTCTAGTATGCGTGAAAACAAACTTAGAGGTCTTCTGGCAAGTTTGAAAGGTTGAGAATGGGTGAAAATGATACCATTTCCTCTTATTTTGAAAAATTGTTTGACATTGCTAATGAGTGTCAACTTTTAGGTGAACCTTTTACAAATAAAAAATTGGTTTCAAATGCTATTAAAACTCTCCCTGAGCGTTTTAATATGAAGGTTTCATCTATAGAAGAGGCTCACAACCTTTCTACTATAGACATCAATTCCTTAATGAGCTTTTTAAAAAATTTTGAGTCAAACCTTTCTGAGCAAAGTGAAGCTTCTAAAGGCAAGGGTGTTGCTTTAAAAGTTCAATCCTCTAGTTTATCAAATGAGGAGGATGACGAAATTTTTGATGAATTAGGTGAAGATGCTAGTGTTGCCTTGCTTGCTAGGAAATATAATTCTATGTTAAGGAAGTTTAACAAAGAAAATGTGCAAGTTAAGGAAAAAGAGCAACAAACTAAGGAGTACAATTCAATGCCAAAGAGGGCATTTCCATCTACTCAGAAAGGTGGTCCCATAAGAAGAGAATCATCAGATCAATCTAGATCTGATCTAAAGTACCTTGAATCAATCCAATGTCACGCATGCTCTAGGTGGGGTCATTACTCTAATGAGTGTGCTAACACTCTAAGGAAGATGGGGAAGAACCTATGGGTATCCCTCAGTGACAATGAAGATGAGGAGACCAATCAATCTGAAGATTCAGATCAAACAGCAATGGTGGTCACAAATTGTGACTCGGACACTGACAGTGATACCTCAAGTGATATCCAAGCTGAGATAGCACCTGAGATGTCATACAACAGGTATACCAAGTTTAATTTAATAAATGATGTTTGTTTTGTGGGTTCTATTAACATGGATGCAGGTAGTTCCCAAGAGGGTGAACAAAGTAAGGAGTTCAGCAAGAATGAACTCATTTGCGGTCTTAAGGGCGTTTGCAAAGATTTGCTTGATGAATGGAAGAAAGAGAGCAAGAAGATGGTGTCTCTGTCCAAAGAAGTTCAAGATCTGACTGATGGCTTGACTAGGTTGGAAGTTCAACTCACAAAAAAGGATGCGGAGCTGGACAAAGTCAAGGCCAAGCTTACTCTAGCCGAGGCCACATTTAAAAAACTCAACACGGGTTCTTCCAAGCTGGATGAAATCCTTGGGTTGAGCAAACCACTCAAGTCAGGTATAGGTTTTCAAGAGTCTTTAAATGCTATTACATCTACTTTGGCTAATAAGGAAGATAAAATAGTTTTTATTAAAGAAAGGGATAATGTAGAACTATTGTCTTCAGATAAGACTTCTGACAAAACTAGAGTATGTAACTATTGCTACTCTACTGTACATTTGAAAAATGATTGTAAAATGCTTTTAAAGAAACAGTCCAGTTCTTCAGTGCTACCTGGAGTGTTGCCTAGCACGTCAGATATCACTTGCAGTCAGAAGGGAAATAATCAAAGTAGGAAAGCATGGAAACCCAAGTCTAACCTGAGATGTGATGTTGTTTACACTGCCTTAAAAACTAATGTTGAAGGTTCATTGTATTTTGATAGTGGTTGTTCAAGTCACATGACGGGAACAAAAATGTTTTTAAAGGAATATGAACCTATTCAAGTTGGTTATGTAACATATGGTGGTGGTGGCAAGAGTAATATAGTAGGAAAAAGGCATTCTGAATATACCTGGATTTCCTACTTTGAAAAATGTTTTGCATGTTGATGGACTTGTAACTAATTTAATTAATATTAGCCAACTTTGTGATGACAATCTTGAAGTGAAATTCAATAAAAACACTTGTGAAGTTTTTTATTATACCAATAACTGTGTTATGTCTGGTGCTAGGTCAAGTAATAACTGTTATCTTGTTGAGGATAAACAAGTGTGTCATTCTGTGAGAGTAGATGAGGCTACCTTGTGGCATCAAAAGTTGGGTCATGTCCATTTTCGTAACATTGTGAAACTTCTTAAGGTAGAAGCTATTAGTGGTCTTCCTAACCTGGACATAAGTAAGAAAATCATATGTGAGAATTGTCTCAAAGGTAAACAGACACGTGTTGCCCATAGTGCTAACCAACATCATGAGGAGTACTCTGGAACAACTCACTGTTTCCAACTTTTACATATGGATTTAATGGGTCCAGTTGAGGTAGAAAGTTTAGGAGGTAAGAGATTTTCTTTTGTCATAGTAGATGATTTTTCTAGGTTCACTTGGGTGTATTTTTTGAACAAAAAATCAGAAACTTTTGAAAAGTTTAAGATGTTACACGCTAAAATCAAAAACATGTTTTGTGCTCTTATCATGCGAATAAGGTCTGATCATGGAAAGGAGTTTGATAATTCTTTGTTTTCAACTTTTTGTGAATTAAAAGGGATTAATCATGAATTTTCGGCTTCCAAAACACCTCAACAAAATGGGGTGGCAGAAAGGAAAAATAGGACCTTGCTTGAAATGACCCGTGTGATATTGTTTTCAAAAAGGATTTCTAAAAGGTTTTGGGCTGAGGCCTTAAACACGGCTTGTCACATGGACAATAGAGTGTTTCTAAGACCCGGTACAACTATGACATCATATGAAAATTTGAATGGTAGGATACCAAAAGTTCATTATTTTCATATATTTGGGTGTGTGTGTTTTGTTTTAAATGATCGGGATTACTTAGCTAAATTTGACTCTAAAAGTGATAAGGCAATATTTCTTGGATATGCTCAGAACAGTCGAGCATATAGGGTTTATAACCTTAGGTTAAAAACCATTCAAGAATCAGTTAACGTTGTTTTTTATGACTTAGCAAGTGTTACAGGTAATGGAGTGCAAGAATCTCCATTAATTTTGCTGGAAGAGCTGGAGGAACAAAGTAAAGCAAGTGATACCACGGATGCTGACCAGAATATTGCCACTAAAGGGATAGCATCTCAGGTATCACATGAAGCCAGTCCAGCAACTGAAAATGACGAACTGTCTGATGATAATGCTGATGTACATGGAGATTTAAAAAAGGATCCACCAGCTAGGATCAGAAGAGATCATCCTTCTTCTCAGATTTTTGGAGAAGCAAATGAAGGGGTACGAACAAGGAACAATGAGCCTTTTAGTTACCGTGAAATGGTGAGGTATGTGTGCATGTCCACCACATACCATAAGGTAAAATATTCCTGTTTTGTTTCCTCTTTAGAACCCAAAAATGTTTCAGAAGCTTTAAAAGATAATTTTTGGATACATGCCATGCAAGAGGAACTTGAACAATTTGCTTGTACCGAAGTTTGGTGTTTAGTACCACGTCCCATTAACACTAATGTAATTGGTACAAAATGGATTTTCAAAAATAAATCAGAAGAGTAAGGAAATATTGTTCAGAACAAAGCCCGTCTCGTGGCTCAAGGTTACACACAAATTGAAGGTGTTGACTTTGATGAGACCTTTGCTCCAGTAGCTCGAATTGAGTCCATAAGACTCCTCTTGGCAATAGCATGTTATCTAAAAATTACCTTGTTTCAAATGGATGTTAAAGCTACCTTTTTAAATGGTTATTTAAATGAAGAAATTTATGTTGAACAACCAAAAGGATTTGAAGATCCTCATTAACCAAACCACGTATATAGACTTGATAAAGCTCTATATGGCTTGAAACAAGCTCCACATGCGTGGTATGGTCACTTAACCTCTTTCTTACTTGAATATGGCTTTACAAGAGGTGAAGCGGATAGGACTTTATTTATTCTAAGGCGTGGAAAAGAAATAGTCATTGTTCAAATATATGCTGATGACATAGTCTATGACTCTACTTCTCAAACTTGTCTAAAAGATTTTGTAGAGACTATGACATCAACATTCGAAATGAGCATGATTGGTGAGTTAACATTCTTCTTAGGCTTGTAGGTGAAACAATCTAGTGAAGGGATATTTATTTCACAAAGCAAGTTTGCAACAAGCTTAGTGAAACAGTTTGGGTTTGAGGGGGCAAAAATCTCTAAGATTCCTATGTGTTCTTCTCTTAAACTTGGCAGAGACCAAGTAGGTGAGGATGTTGATCCTACTTTATATCGCTCCATGATAGGTAGCCTTCTCTATCTCACTTCTAGTCGTCCTGATATCATGTTTAGCGTGTTCGTCTGTGCACGTTATCAAGCCAATCCTAAAGTCTCCCACCTTAATTCTATCAACAAAATAATTAAATATGTTTCGGGAACAAGTGAACTAGGAATTTGGTTTAGTAAGTATACTAACACCAATTTGGTAGGCTTTAGCGACTCGGATTGGGCGGGGGATATGGATGATAGGAAGAGTACTAGTGGGGAGTGTTTTTACTTGGGTAACAATTTAGTTTCATGGTATAGTCGTTAACAAAACTGTGTCTCTCTTTCCACGGCCGAATCTGAGTATGTTACAGCTGGTAGTTGTTGCTCACAACTAATTTGGCTAAAACATATGCTAGATGATTATGGCCTTGAGAGTAATTCTTTGACTATGTACTGTGATAACTTGAGTGCTATCAACATTTCAAAAAACACCCTGTTCAGCATTCCTGTACTAAGCACATAGATATACATCATCACTTTCTTAGAGATATGGTAAATAAAGGCCTAATTAACATTGATCATATTGATACTAAGTATCAATTGGCTGACATTTTTACCAAGGCCTTAGGCCACGAGAGATTTTCTAGTTTGAAAAGATCTCTTGGTCTTTGTAATCTCTGAGTATGTTTGTCATTGCTACCTCAGGTGATGTTATGACTTAGGATAACATTTGTATATTAGTGTATTTCTTTTATGTTTATTCAAAATTTAAAAAAAATACTTTTATATTCTGGTAATCTGGTAAGCTTAGCTCTTACAGTGGCACATGCTGACCTTTCTGTTATGGTAGGTTATCACCTAGGTTAACATGTTTGATATCATTCCCTTTTGTGTGCTTAAAGTGACGAAGTCACTAATGATGTTATATGATAAATAAAAGGCAAAGAGGCTTTTTTTTTCATACTATTCTCTCGAGCTCGGGGCACGGCGTTCGCTGCGACAATGTACTCTTGTCAATGAGAATGTAAGAGGTGATTTATGCTTATTATTAGGGACATGGAGCTCGCTACTACATTGTACCCTACTTGAAAGGCATAAATCAATATATCTTTACACTTGAAATAAAAATCGGAGCACGGAACTCATTACTACGATGCTTCCTTGTTTAAATAAGTGAATTGAATTTTTTATATCAAGTGATGTACTTAAATGAATAGGCTTGTTATGCCTAAAGTACATGAAAATGGCTTGTTATGCCTAAAGTGCTTGAAAATTGCTAAGCTTGTTATGCCTCAAGTGCTTGAAAATGAATATATTTATCAAGGGATGTTTATCTTATATGTTACTCTATGTGTTACCATCGTTGCCTTAACACATTATTGTGTGCTATATTAGTTTTTTTATCCTTTATTTTCAAAAATTGTTGATTAATTTTTTAAAATCTGAAAGTCTTGTGTTTATAGAGTTTACGATTTTGAAAACGTCTTCAACAAGATTCCTTTATTTTTTGTAAACTTTGTTAAGTAACTAACCCATTTATTTTGAAGCTAGTTCTCATTATTCTTGGGTGTGTTAACAAAATTTTGTTTACTTATTTTTTTTATTTTCGTTTTACTTAAAAAATTATTTTAATTTTTTTTAAAACAGTCGTGTATTGTTTTTTGGTGTTGGGGTTTATTAGAGTGAGTGGTTAAGTTTATTTAAAAGAGGATTTGTAGGGGTTGTTATAGAGGGTTTATAGGGTTTAAATTAGATAGGTCTCATCATGTCTAATCACAATTAAATTGTTTGTTCCCCATCCTAACCAGCCTTCTATTATATCTCTTTCTCTCCTTATCTCCCTCTTTTACCGTCTCTCTTTCTCTCTCCATTTTAACCCCTTTCAGCGTCTTCTCTCTCTCCCAACCTAGGTCAAAATACGTTCCCAAAATTCCTCAAAATTACCATGCATCTCCATCCAAAACCAATACTGAACCTTCAAACACCGACCAAATGGACATCTCGCCTAGCATTGCACCTAGTCCAGCTTCTCGTGTAGCCATGGAAACTTCTCCCATGATTTACCCGCTTCTTCTCCTCCCATAATGACCATAGTTCCAGCTGCTTCCCCTGTCTCCTCTTTTGCTCAAGATATTCCCAAAGTTACACTCATCCCAGCCGAATCAAAAGAAAAGAGGAAAAGAAAAGCTCCCTTGGCCAAATTGTCTCCTCAAGTTGCAAAGAGGAGGTCTTCTAACCGAATCAGATCAATCAGGTCCAAGACCACTTCCAATACCACCTCTCATCCGGTTGAAGTGTCAAAAAGTTCCTTAGACATGTCATCTCCTCATGTGAGTGACAAAAATTTTGATGCCAACAAAGAGAAGGAACCTTCTGAGGACTCATTTGATGCTTGGGTGGATGCTGAAGAAGAAGAAACTCTATCTGAGTTTCAAAGGAAAAAGGCCAAAAGCAAGGGTTTAGCGAGTGCTACCAATGGTGCTACCAAGAGAAAGATATCATCTGAGGTAACACCTGCCACCTCTTTTGTTCCTTTGAAATATTTTCCTAGTGATCATGAATTATCTAGTGATGAGTTTATTCATACTGAAGAGGATAATGCTTTTCCCAAACCTTTTCTTACTTTGGAATATTATAAGAAAGAAAACATGGAATTTTGGCTTAACAATTTGAGTAAGAAATTGTTAAAAGAAAAGCATAATGATGAGGACCAACTGGAAAAGGAAGGGATGGTTCAGTTTTTAGAGGACATAAATTTTTTGAAGGCGAACAATCATGCTTCGGTTTTTGTTGAGAGTGTGGTTAGGAACTTTTTTGCTAACTTGCATGCTCAGTTAGACAAGGAGGGGTCTGAAAAATATGGAAAAGTTATTGTGAGAGGTAGGGTTTACACTTTTACTCCTGCCATCATTATCAAAGCTTAAGGACTGTCGAGTTTGGATAATGAGAGCATTCAGGTTAATAGAGATGAAATGGTTAAGTTCCTCACCCAGAACAAACTCCAATCCTGGCCTTTGAAGGAAAAGCTTCATGCTTATAGGCTTACCTCTTTGTTCTCTGTATTGCATAAGCTTTGCATTTTCAATCGGCTCCCTACCACTAATGAACCTATTGTGACCTTGGAGCATGCGAATGTGCTATACAGATTGGGTAAAAATCAAATGATTAACTTTGGAAGGCTAGTGTTCAAACACTTAGCAGCTTGGGGTAGAAAGAAAGAAATTAATATTACCTTTTTCCCCTATCCTTCCTTGATCTTCAATGTATTGATTTTTCAATTCTTGCCTATTGAAGCCTCTAATTCCTTCACCTCTGAACCTGAATATTATACCATTGATTCTCAACTGAAAAAAGGTAACAGGTATACATAGGACCTTCCATGGAAAAAATATGATGAAAATATTGGTTCAGCTTCTGTTCTTCCCAGTAATATCTCAAGTGCTTCCACAAGTGTTGCCCCAAATACTTCTGCAGAAACTGATGCTGCAAGTATTCTTTCGAATATGATCAATCTTCTGGGTAACACTTCACCTTCAATCCCAAAGACTACAGTTCTGAATTTCTTGCACAAGCAGTCAAGTGCAATTGAAGAACTAGTTGATTGATAAGTTTATTGATGAAACTTCTTCCCAAACAGGGGGAGGATGTGCTACTGCTACAGCTGCTGGAGCTGATGCTACTTCAGGTGCTACCACCAGTGGTGGCCCAAGTGATGGTGGAGGTGATAGAGATGGAGATCAGGAGGAAGAAGAAGAAGAGGAGTATGAAGAAGAAGAAGTCTGAAAATCTAAAGGTTGCTGAACCTGAAGGTTGATGTTGCCACTAATTTGTTGGTGGATTTGGTTTGTGGTGCACTAAACAATTTCTTTTTATTTGGTGATGTGGTTCTTAAACAATTTACTTTTATTTTGTTTATGTTGGTTGCAAAACAATTTAGATGGTTTGTTTAAAACATTAATCGTTAGGTAGCTTTGCTTACTTGGATGATATTTTGGTACAATGGTTTATTTGCTTAATGGTTAACTTAGTTTATTTTAAATACTTTTTAAGTTTGAAATAAATTAATTTCTTTTGATCATTGTTTAGATTGGCTCCTTGATTAAGGGAAAGTTAATTTTCGTGGAGATGTTATAGTTTGTTTCTATACTCTATGCTCTATTTTTTGACTGACAAAATTGCAGGTTTGCAGCACATTAGGTTTGAGAAGAAATATCCAACTAAGGGGGAGATTGTTAGTGTAAAACGCAGATGATATCCTGAATGATTTTCCAGATTCCAGATGATATCTCTCAGATGATTTCCTGTGCTGGAATTTATATAGTTGTACATTTCTTGATTATTTATTTATGTACTAATGTGCTAATATGATCTGTATAGTATATGTTGTATGTCTATATTTCAGGTTGCAATATGATGAAAGAATGAGCTAGAAACGTGAAAGAATTTGGAAAAGAGAAAGTTATGCATAAATGATGTTTTATGTATAAACTTTCTAAGAGTTACTTTGTATCAAAAAACAACAAAAACGTGGGAAGACTATTTCAAAGGTGTTGTTGCTAATCCAAAGAGAGTACAAGATGGAGAATGCTTGAGAGTACAAGGACGTGAAGCATGGACTTGGAGAGCACGATTTGGTTGCTACAATTATGGGAAGTTGGCACGATTTGAGGAACAAGCCAACCCACTTTCCCCACTCTCCCTCAACGACAAGACATGCTAAGGCTGTTTATTTGAGTAGCCTTCAAGTCATTGAAGACTATAAATATGCTTGGAAGATAACACTTGAAGATATGCCAATTACACACTTCACACTTTCAAGCATATAGAGATAGAGTTCTTTGTGGTTCGTTTTATCCATCCTCCGTTGTTATTTCGCAATTGATTACCTTGGTATCAAGTTGTGTGTTGGCTAGGATTGGATTTCGTTCTTTATCTCTTGTTCCATAGAGCTTACATTGTATTAGTTATAGGGAACACAATTCGGCTTTTGTAATTATTTTTATAAAGTGATTATAAAGTTTTGCCTAAGAGGCATCCTCAAGTTATATAATTTATATAACTTGAGAAAAACAATTTTGGTGTTATTATTCCGCTGCAATCTCTTTTACAAAATTGTTTTTATTTTCGAAGTATGTGTGTGTGCTAACTCAAGTGCTATCGTTGGTGCTGTTATCACCTTGGATATCATTTGTGTTTCTGACCGTGACAATTTCAAATTTGAAATGAATTTTAGTTATTAGGTGATCAAAAATAAATTTTCGAATTTAAAAGATTAAACCATATTAATTTCTTTTTTCCAATTTAAAATCATTTTTATCACTTAAATTGAGGGGCATTTATCAAAAAATCATTTCGCCAAATGAAAACTGCAAAATAAGACGGACATTTTGAAAACAAATCAAAAAAGTCATTGGTATTCCATTCTCTCATTTCACCACATGTGCGCTAACATCAGCGCATCACATTCCCAGCGCTTTTTTCTCTCCTCTTTCTCTCTCTTCATTTTTTCCATCAAAATTCTAAACTGCAATATCACAATATAAAATAAAAAAGAAAATATAATTCGAAACTACCGTTTTAATCGTATCGTCAAGACAAATAAAACAAGTACATTTCATCATATGATTCAAATTTTAGGGATAAAAAATTATTTTTTCACTTGAGACATTCATTTCCCATTTGTTCACCCCTGAGTATAAAAAATTGAGACATTCATTTCTCATTGGTTTATAAATGAGTATAAAAACTGATTAATTTATCCCTCAATTTTTCACAATTGATACTCAATTTTCCATATGCTTAAAGTCAAATAAGAATATTCAAATACCTTTTAGACAACTTAAAAATCAATTTTCATATATTTAATTTAAAGATTAGTGTGTCGTGACGTACCCTTTAAATAAATGAGAAATCGATTTTTCATATGTTAAACTAGAGATGAGTATCACGTACCCTTTAAATAACTACAAATCAAATATTTTTCTTGATAACTCAATTTATCGGTTGTTTAAAGCTAACAATGATTTTTTTGTCACATAACCTTAAAAATAACATATAAATTGATTACACGGTTGTGTGTTTTCATATTTGTTTTGATGTCACATGCCCTTTAAACAATAGAGAACCCAATTTATCACTTATTACTCACTTGTGAACAATTGAAAAAATCATTTATCAGTTGTTTAAAGTTAAATTAATGTGTTACCACATTATTATTAACAACTGATAACTAAATTTCTTAATTTTTTAAAGTTAAATATGAATGTTTTCTCATATACCCTTAATAAATGATAAATAAATTTATCTAATTTTAAAATTGTTTACAGTTGAGAAATTATTTAAATGAGAAAATCATTTCTCCCTTACAAATGAAAATTATGTTTATTTTGTGTTATTATAATAAATGTGCAAAAAGTTAACAACAAAGTGCCTTGGCATAGTGATTGAAGAGAATACTTTAAGTCTTTGTCTTTAAATCATGGGTTCAACTCCAACCAAAAATATTATTGTTGACTAAATTTCCAAAAGGAGGGGTAGGGGCAGTGGGGGTGGTTGACGAAATGGTCGCTGGAGAGAAGTGGTCGGAGGTGGTGATGGTTGCCGGAGGGAGTTGGTCGGAGGTGGTAGACAATGGCCGGTGGTGGTGGCCGGGGGAGGGGATGTAAGAGTTTTCTTTTGGGCTGGGGTATTTTTGCCATTTATAGTTAATCATGGAGTTTTTGATAATATTCATTTCAACCCTAGGAGTTTTTGGTAGAATTAGAGAATGTATGTTGTTTTTTATACAAATTCACTTAGTTTGAGTTTGAGGGACTTTCTGGGAAAAAAAACACCCCTCAATTAGGGAGACATTAATTATTTTCTTTTGTTCGGAGAAAACATTAATTATTATCTTAATAATACTTTTATTATTTAAATTTATTTAGATAATAAGGCTAACAACATAATAATAAAAATTGAATTCATAGCACATGGGGATTGGGCCTGCTGGCTTGAGCTCATGGCTTCCAATCTGGAGGTCATGGGTTCGATCCCCCCAGAAGTTAGAGGGAAGGCTTTCTCAGCCTATGATTTATCTCCTAGGCGCTTCTGTGCGTGCATGTTTGTGTGTGAGTAGTGGAAAAAAAATCGAATTCATAACAATATTTTACGCATAATACATTGATGAGTTCACCCTCGATATATATTTTTTCCCGAATACCCTCACCTCAATGATTCAACCGGTTTTCAACCCTCCTTCTTCCCTTCTCCAGCCCGCACCGCCGTTGTTATTACCTGTTTTGGTCAAATTTCAACAATTATATTTTGATGATGGGAAAAGTGACTAAAGTGATATGAATCTAGGTACAATGACTATCAAGTTGAATAGAAACGGACATGAGGTGTTTGTTGACTAGGGAAAGCCCTTGAACAACTTGTTCGCCGGCATAAAACCCCGGGAGGATTTGGCTCCTTCCTTGACCGAAAGTTTACTAAGTGTTTTTTTTTATGAATACAGTGCTAAGAGCGTATGAAAAAGGGAGCTTAAGCTAGTGAATCCTGTGTGTGAAAATACAGTGTGTATCCCCCCTTTTATACCTCGGATAAGACTAATTAAAAAAAAAAATGGGCCTAAAAACTCGGGATTATGGTTGATCTAATAGAGATCTTTCCGCCATTTGCTGTTTGAGGGAGAAGATAAGATCCGTTGCTGGGAAAACGTCTTTGACTTAGTCTTTGCTTCCTTCGGCACGTTCCCTACAAAATAGGAATAACGCAACTGTATCCCAACCTGCAGAAAACCAAGTTGTAAATAGAACAACTCAAGTTGTTAGTACCAAGTTGTTTAGGTGTAAGTTGTAATACATGTTGAAAAAATGTAGGGCCCAACAATTGCCCCCAAACTTTTTGAATTTTAAAATGAGAAATAGAAAGAGACAAAAGAATTCAAAAAGTTTGCAAAAATAGAAAAGAATGACGGTTTTTTTAGAAAGATAAAAGGGATGCGACGGGACGGTTTTTAAGAGGTTTCCCAAGGCAAAAAGGTATATTTGTTTTATAGTCTCAACCACCTTCAACCTCCATAAATACATAGACTCCTATTCCAACTCTCCCTTTCAAAAATGTAGCTTTCATAAAGATTTCAAGAAGAAGAACCAGGAAAGGCGATCGGAGAGGAAAAATCAAGTAGAGATTGACGGTGAGTTTTTTTTTATTTTCTTTTCAATTCCATCTCTGATTTTCTGTTTAAGCTTGTAAAAATGGGGAAGAGAAAGATGGTGACTTTAATCGAGAGTGGAGAGGGTTTGCCCGCGGGTTTTCTAACCCAAAACATGTTGAAGAACCCTGAAAAAGAGAAGTGTACAATCCCTGCCACCAATTTAGAAATTATCAAGAAGAATCATGCCATGGCTTTCGAAACTGAGCTTTTTACCCATTCCGACCTAACCCCAGAGTGTTATTCCCCTGAATGGGTATGCTTTCCCGAATATCCTTTCACTATTGGTTTGAAATTTCCTTTCCCAACTTTAATCACCAAGTTCTTTGCATCTACAAAACTTAATTATGCCCAACTTATGCCTCAAGGTTGGAGAAGCCTTCAAACCCTAGTGAGGCTAAACGCGGAAACAGAGTTGGTAATTGGGCTAGAGGATTTTGCTTTTACAGCCGAATTTAGGAGCTTTGGTTTAGGGAGATATGGGTTTAGGGTTAGGGCTGGTAGGATGCCTTTCTTAAATGACAATGTTGATCCCGCCGATAGAGGGTGGAAGAACAAATTCTTTTTCGCAAAGAAGAACACCCTGGCGAAGGATGAGGGTGCCAACTTCAAATGGAGGTCCCAAGGTAGTATAGGCAATTTTTCTTATTCTAATGATGCTCCTTAATAACTCATTTAACTAATTCTCCAAATTTCTCTTTGGCTTAGTTGCGAAATTGGATGTGCTCTTTCCTTTTAAGGACAACACGGAGGAGAATGTGAGCAAGATTTATAATTTGGACCTATTAGTGAGAACTTTTAGGGCACTACCAGTTCAATTTGTTGCAGATCCAAACGAGGAAGTTGGTCCTGAAGAAACCCGAGAAGCAAACTTTGAAGAAGCCTCAACTGAGCCTATCCAAATGTCTACAGGTTAACTAAACACCTTAAGTCTTTGCCTATCTCCAACTTGTTCTAATCCATTTGCTCTGTTCTAATTTTACATCTTTCTTTGCAGCCACTCGTTCTAAGGATACCGTTAGTGCTGCTGACCTATTGGCTGCGGCTAGAGCAAAAAGCTTGGCAAGGAAAGACAGTAAACCCCCCACCCCAGTGTCTGTTGTGGCTAGCTCCAATGTGACTGCATCCAAGTTGAAGGGGGATGCGAAGAAGAGGAAGTTGGTGGAAGCTGAAGCCACAGATACAAATGGTGACATGGATATGGGGAAGTTAGGAGAAAAGTTTAGAGCTGCTATACCAAGTTTCATTGAGAAGGTCTTAAAGGACCATCTGGGGGAACCAGCGGATGCAGAAGAAGTGAACTCCACGGCCCTTGAAGCCTTGATTGATGATACTGACAAAGCCCTGAGTACCATAGTGGTAGCTCAAAATGATCAAGGGGAGAATACAACACCGGCGGCAGCAGGCCAAGTTTAAAAACAGTTTAAAACTTTGTTGGGTATTTTGGATGAACAAAAAACAATTTTTTGCTTTTATTTGTCGTACCTCTGTTGGTACGCACAACAATTGGGGGGAGTGTCCCCAAAAAACAAGGTTTTATTTTGTAATGGCTCATAAGAGCCGAGACAATTTATTTGGGGGTACTAGGTTGATCTAGTACTCCAAGCTTTTAAGGTTTTAGGGACTGGTTGGCCTACCCAACTTGTCCACTAGTTTGCAAAAAATCTTTTGAAAATACTTAACGGTTTTTTAGTAAAGTATTTTATGTCTTTGAGAGACACTTTGCTTGTTCTTTAGATAACATGTAAATGTTATAAACCGAAGGTAACATGAAAATGTTACAACCAATAGTTCACAACTTAAGTAAGTGTGAAAACGTGCGCCCAGGCGAAGGTGTCGAAACCTTAATTCGTAAGAAAAGATGAATATCTTTTAACCATATGTACCTTTGATCAGAGGTAAATCGTTTGAAGTGATAGAACAAGTATCAGCCGTCCTGGCGTGTCAACAAGTTCCATCCCTCTCCAGCTAAAGTTTCAACATGTATCAGCCGTACTGGCGTGTCAACATGTTGAACTCTTCTTCCTCAGGCTCAAACATGTATCAGCCGTACTGGCGTGTCAACATGTTTGTCCTGTTCCAGCTTAGGTCCCAATAAGTATCAGCCGTACTGGCGTGTCAACATGTTGAGCCTACTCCGTTTGCTCAAGTTGCACCTCGCAAAACAGATTTATGTTAGGGTTGGGCGTTAGCGTAGCTAACGCCCCTCCGATGCTTAAGTTAGTAAGGATTCTCAACAAAAATTAACAACTTGAAATATACGAATGAACTTGACAACTTAAAATAAATCGTACCTGAGAAGTCTAGTTGCAAATAACTGGACCTACATGAAATAAAGTTTTAAGTGGATAGCGTTCCAACTTCTAGGGATTCTGTCTCCACTTGGGGTTGACAACCAATATGCACCTTTGCCAGCTTCAGCATCGATGAGATATGGTCCTTCCCACTTGGGGGCTAGCTTACCTGCATTCAATTCTCTTGTATTTTGAAATACTTTTCTCAAAACTAAGTCACCAACCTGGAACCTTCTGACTCTGATATTCTTGTTGTAGGATCTTGCAATTCGTTGTTGATAAGCCGCCATCCTTATCTTGGCTAAATCCCTGATCTCATCAATTGTATCTAAATCTTGAGTTAACAAGAGATTATTTTCATCTTGAGTTAATAAGCCATACCTTGCTGTTGGGATTGTTACTTCAAGCCGGAATTACAGCTTCCGCCCCATATACCAATGAATATGGGGTCCTACCTGTGGCTCCTTTTGTGGTAGTCCTATCTGCCCAGAGTACAAGTGGTAACTCTTCAGCCCATTTTCCCTTCTTTTGATCTAGACGCTTCTTCAAGTTGTTGATGATCAACTTGTTGCTTGATTCAGCTTGACCATTAGCTTGAGGGTGGACAGGTGTAGACATGATCAACTTGATGCCCCAGCGAGTACAAAAATCCCTGGTCTTTTTACTTATAAATTGTGACCCGTTGTCACATATAATCTCTGATGGCACACCAAACCTGCTGATTATATTTTTCTTCAGAAATGAGATTACCTCCTTATCTTTCACCTGTACATAGGCTTCTGCTTCGATCCACTTTGAGAAGTAATCGGTTAATGCCAACATGAACACTTTACCTCCAGGAGCCTTAGGCAACTTGCCTACAATGTCCATGCCCACTGCATGAAAGGCCAAGATGAGACTATAGAATGTAGAGGCTCGGCAGGTTGATGCAAGATGTTGCCATGTCTTTGGCGAGGCATCACACTTTTGTACATAGTTCATAGCATCTTGACGCATGGTTGGCCAATAGTATCCTATCTTGAGGGCCTTTGACGCGTTGCTTTCCCACCCGTGAGTGGTTCCCACAAATTCCTTCATGTATTTCTTTGAGCACTAGTTCAACTTGTTCGTTATCGACACATCTCAAATAATGTCCTGCAAAAGACTTCTTGAATAGCACATCATCTATCAAAACGAAAGTTGAAGTACGAATCTTAAAAGATCTAACATTCTTAACATCCGATGGAATAGTTCCAAGTTGAAGGAACTCAATCACAGGTTGGGTCCAAGAAGGTTTAGCATCTTGTGCCCCAGTAGGTTGAGTAACAACTTGAGTTTCTTCAACTTGGTCTATTACCGGGTACTTAACATAAATGATGGGGATATTAGTATGCAACATTGATTTGCAAGTTGAACCCAAGTTGGCCAAGGCGTCTGCTTCTGTGTTCTCCTCTCTAGGGACTTGTTCCAAAGAGAATGATAGGAATTTCGAGGCTAAAGCCTTAACATGTTGGAGATATAGAGTCATCTTGGAATGCTTCGCCATATAACTGCCACTAAAATGGTTAGCTAGCAATTGAGAGTCAACAAATACATTTATATGTGTAACATTTAAACTTAAAGCTGTAGTTAAACCCATGATTAAAGCTTCATACTCAGCTTCATTATTAGTTGCACTGAATTCACAAGATACAGCTTGAGGTATGATATCACCTTGAGGGGATTTCAGGACTATTCCCAAGCCAGTTCCTTTGGAATTCGAAGCTCCATCTGTAAACAGTGTCCAAAATCTGGGAATATTTTTACCTTCGAGTTGTTGTACTTCCAGTTCCACCTCGGGTTGTAAACTGGGACTGAAGTCGGCTACGAAGTCGGCTAGGGCCTGAGATTTGATGGCTGTTCTTGGCTCATACGAAATAGCATAAGTGCTCAACTTGACCGACCATTTGGCCAATCTGTCCAACATCTCTGGAGTTCTCAACACATTCCTTACAGGATAATTAGTTCTAACAGTTATAGCATGTGTTTCGAAATAATGACGCAATTTTGTGGCAGCAGTAGTTAAGGCTAATATTAGTTTTTCAAGATGAGAATACCTTGTTTCAGCGTCCAATAGAGACTTACTTACATAGTATACAGGATGCTGTTCACCTTGGATTTCCTTCACCAATACTGCACTAACAGCATTTTCAGATACAGCCAAGTATAGATAAAGGGGCTCACCATGCTCTGGTTTGGCAAGTAGGGGTGACGTCACCAAGTATTCTTTAAGTTGCTTAAAAGCTGCCTCATGTTGGTCAGTCCATTGAAAGAGTTTGTTCTTTCTTAGCACTTCATAGAATAACCTGCACTTATCAGATGATTTAGATATGAACCTATTCAAAGCAGCTACTCTACCTGTTAACCTTTGGACGTCTTTGATGTTCTTGGGGGATTCCAGGTTGAGAATAGCCTTGATCTGCTCGGGACTGGCTTCAATCCCTCTTTTGGTCACCATATATCCCAAGAATTTACCTGCCCTAACACCAAAGTTGCACTTTGCTGGATTGAGCTTCATGTTGAAAGCTTTCAAGATGTTGAACGCCTCAGCGAGATGCTCAACATGATCCTCCATATGCTTGGATTTTACCACCATGTCATCTATGTAAACCTCCATCGGCTTGCCAAGTTGATCTTTGAACATCTTGTTCACCAACCTTTGATAGGTTGCCCCTGCATTTTTAAGACCAAATGGCATAGAAATATAACAATATATACCTTCCGGAGTCATGAACGCCGTATCTTCTTGGTCTGAAGGCTCCATTTGAATCTGTTGATACCCTGAGGACGCATCCATGAACGTCAAGATGTCGTGGCCAGCTGTCTCATCAACTAGAGAATCGATATGAGGGAGAGGGAATGGGTCTTTCGGACAGGCTTTGTTCAAGTCTGTAAAGTCCACGCACACTCGCCACTTGCCATTCTTCTTCTCCACCACTACAACGTTAGCTAACCACCTTGGTGTGAATACCCCATCCCGATGCAACGCGCATTCGGAGGTTTAAAATAATTAATTATATAAGTCGGATCGAAATAGGATATTCATTTAGTGACACTCGCTTTAAACCATATTAAAAATATTAGTTTAATTTTGAGAGTCGCCACGCCACTTTGATATAGCCCAAAGCTTTGAAAAAAAGCTAAACAGTTAGTTGGGTTCGGGGGTCAAGTTACAACAGAAGAAGAAACGTTATCACTCCCATTGCCCGACGGATCGGTCTTTCTAGCATGTGGGGTGTTGGTTGTGTGCGGTGTTTACAGGAATAGATAGAAGAAACGGGATCATGCATAAGGAGGAGGGGAGAGAAAGAATTAATTGATGATCACACCCTAGAACCTTTGAGTTAGGCCCTCGGAAGGTGCACTAATCAACGTTCATCCTTGGGGGATTGTTGATCATGGGATAATTATAACTAAGGTGGAAGGAAAGAGATAGTTCCTAGATCCATTGGGTTTCTTTGGGCGAAACCTTAGATCATCCTCGGCTATGCACCATTAAATATATTAAAACAACCCTAAATCTAGCATATATGGCATAGGCAAGAAATAAAGTAATTAAAATATTCTAAGCATGCAAACAATAATAATAAAGACAATAATAAAGAACAAGAATATTAAAAAGAGAGTCTTACCAATTGTAGCAAGACTTTGGGGTCGAATCTTGGCGATTCGAGAGGAAAAAGAAGAACTGAGGGTAAAGCAAGTGTAGTCTCGCTTCTCCCGTATGAAATTGTGTGTGAATATGGGGAGCCGGGCACCCCTATTTATAATACCTCGGTACCTGGGCTGGGCCTCTAAAGGGTCGATCGGCTCTAGGGCTGAAGGGTCGATCGGCTCTAAATAAAGGGTCGATCGGCTCTTCCACGGGCAAAGGGCCGATCGGCTCTTCCGACCGGCGTACTTTCCAAGCCGACAAAGGACGGCAAAGACGGACGAATTAAATGAGTTAGGGTTAGGGTTGCTTTAGGGTTTCTAATTAATATTAACCGGGCTGTATTTGGAATACCTTTTTTCGGACCGGGTACTAACAGTAGCCCCTCGGCGACGCTTCTTGTAAGACAAGTGGGGTCGACGATAAAAGAATAGGATCCGTCCTGAAAAAAGGGATTTCAGGAGGTAAAGAAAGTGATCTTGCGGATGCAAGGGATTGGACTCGAGCTGAGTCGCAAAAGGATGACCAGATAGGTCAAGTGGCTGGACCCACATCGGGCTACCTACGTATCCCTAAAAAGGAATCAAGCCAAGTCGTAGTTCAAAAGAGTGGGCGTTTAGTACCCGAGAATGGCGGACGTGCAACGTCTCAAACCAAAGATGCGATTTGTGGCGAGGCTTTGAGGATCGAATCTAAGGGCGATTCGAATAATATTGAGAGATGTACGGAAAGGAGAATCAAGTATAGTCTTGCCTTCTCCGCGGGAAAATATGTTGTGTGTGGAAAGGAAACTCAAGTATAGTCTTGATTTTTCCCTTGAAAATCGTGTGTGATGGAACAAATCAAGTGTAGTCTTGATTCGTGAGATAATATGTGGAAAGGAAATTCAAGTATAGTCTTGAATTTTTCCTTTGAAAATTGAATGTGATGGAACAAATCAAGTGTAGTCTTGATTCGTGAGATAATGTGTGAAAAGGAAATTCAAGTATAGTTTTGATTCGCGTACTGAGAGAAAGTGTATGGGGTAATGTGGGAAAAAACTGTGTGGGAATCAAAAGCCAAATATTTGACTTTTGTGGGAGTCACCCCTAAGATTTGACTGTCCGGGGGGGTCACCCAAAGATTTGACTGTCCGGTGGGTCACCCAAAGATTTGACTGTCCGGGGAGTCATCCAAAGATTTGACTGTACGGGGAGTCACCCAAAGATTTGACTGTCCGGGGAGTCACCCAAAGATTTGACTGTACGGGGAGTCACCCAAAGATTTGACTGTCCGGGGAGTCACCCAAAGATTGGATAATTTTGACTTCTGAAATGCGGGACGGACCCTTTGAAGGTGCGAGACGGACCCTTTGAAGATGCGGGACGGACCCTTGAAATGGAGGATAGACCTCTGAAATGCGGGACGGACCCTTTGAAGGTGCGGGACGGACCCTTTGAAAGTACGGGACGGACCCTTTGAAAGTGCGGGACGGACCCTTTGAAAGTGCGGGACGGACCCTTGAAATGGAGGATAGACCTCTGAAATGCGGGACGGACCCTTTGAAGGTGCGGGACGGACCCTTTGAAGGTGCGGGACGGACCCTTTGAAAGTGCGGGACGGACCCTTTGAAAGTGCGGGACGGAACCTTTGAAGGTGCGGGACGGACCCTTTGAAAGTGCGGGACGGACCCTTTGAAGATGCGGGACGGACCCTTGAAATGGAGGATAGACCTCTAAAATGCGGGAAACTGTAGCTGCCAAAGGACTTAGGCTACTGTTTACTGATGAAGAATAGTTGTGTGAATTGATTGGGATTACTATGGCTTCCCGAGCCGAAGAACCAAGCGATTAAAAGTTTGGGATGATCATTGCTAAGGCTTAGAGAGGAGTCTTGTCTCCTAGGCTTAAGGCTAGGGTTTTAGAGAGGTATTTGTCATCTAGGCTTAAGGCTAGGGCTTAGAGAGGAGTTTTTGTCATCTAGGCTTAAGGCTAGGGCTTAGAGAGGAGTTTTTGTTATCTAGGCTTAAGGCTAGGGCTTAGAGAGGAGTTTTTGTTATCTAGGCTTAAGGCTAGGGTTTAGAGAGGTATTTGCCACCTAGGCTTGAGGCTAGGGTTTAGAAAGATTTTTGTTAACTAGGCTTAGGGCTAGGGCTTAGAAAGATTTTTGTCACCTAGGTTTGAGGCTAGGGTTTAGAAGGGTATTTGTCACCTAGGCTTGAGGCTAGGGTTTAGAAAGATATTTGTCACCTAGGCTTGAGGCTAGGGTTTAGAAGGGTATTTGTCACCTAGGCTTAAGGCTAGGGTTTAGAGAGGAGTTTTGTCACCTAGGCTTAAGGCTAGGGTTTAGAGAGGTAGTCTAAACAAGGCAGTTTGAGCAGAAAGGTTATGGTTTAAACTAGGCGAGGCCGAGTAAGTGTCTATGGTAGAAGGTGGGATTAGGTAAGTTTGATGTTCAGAGATAAGGACCGAGTCATCTTGAGAGTCACAGAGATACGTCTTTGATGGATTTGAAGAGTTTGAAAATTTGTGGAGACCAAAGAGTGATTCTTGTAAACAAGGTACCAAGGAGGACGGTATTTTGAAAGTATGTTTATTTGATAAAGAGGCCTTATGATTAATCATGTTTCTAACTAACTCAAAGAGTTTGCCACATGCTGATCTTGATGACAAGGGATGCCCTTCATGCTAGATATGATTTCATTGGAGCTCCGATTTTTGTTAGAGGACATAGTCGACCCATTTTTGTTGAGGGGAGCCCCAATGTTTGATGAAGTGACCTTGGCGAAGTCCCAGTTGATGATGAATGGCGAAGCCCCAGTTGATGATGCAAAGCAGACCAGAAGAGAATGGTGAAGCCCCAGTTTATGATGCAGAGCAAACCTGAAGAGAGCCTGAGAGAACAGCTTAACAAAAGCCCCGGCTTGGAGAGATTCAATGTGTCCCTATTTGTAGACAGAGTCATCTTGCGGCCACGGGGGCGACCCCTCGTTTCGAACAATGGTCAATCAGTCGCTGGACAAGACTCGGAAATGTATATGTGCAGGGGCGCATTTTTTCGAAGGTGGGAATGGATCCCGAGTTCGTGTATGACACTTTCGCTTTTGGGTTTGACTCTTTTGGGAGAGTATAAGCATCACAAGGTGTGGAAAAGTGTATGGAAGCCCCTGCAGACGTAAAGACAAAGGTTTGGCTCTATTTTCCTATGATGTAGAAAAAGAAGACTTGTCGAGACATTTGAAGAATTATTTTATTCAGAATTATATCTTGATTGCTCGTGAATGGACCTCACTGATTGGTTTATCAAATTCCAATAATATAGGTAAACAAATGAATGTTTTGATTTGAAGGTGAAATCTGGCTTGTCTTTAGAAGGAGAAGGATGTTCCGTTGTTGCTTGCTGCTCTGTTCGGTGGTACTTGTGGTGCGGGCTGCCGTTGCATTGATCTCCTTCATGGGAAAGAATGAAAAATAGAAAAAAGATTGGGGTGGAAGAAAAGGTGGGAATTGACTGATTGTAACCCAAAGATTTTTTCATTCCTTCAAGTGAAGATTCTTTGTTCCTTTGTTCTCGCAAGCCGAGGGGAGTAGTCCCTGGCGCGTGTCTCCTTGCTTTTACCGGAGTGCCGCTGAGAGGCACGGATGCGAAGCCCCAGTGAGACTTTTGCAGACAGTGTTTGAGGAGTCGAATGAACGAATTTCAAGAATAGGACGAGTTCCCAAACTTTTGAGAGAATATGTAATATGCTCACGTAGGATAACAAGTGACTCAAAAATCTGAATACGCATTTCTTTTAAATAATCTTTTGAGAATGCCATCCGGTAGCGGTTGTAGCTGGTCTTTGGGTTGCGATCGACCATTGGATGATGCTTAACATGACCTCTTAAAGTGAGAGGTCGGCTGGGCCATTTGCTGAGAGGTTGGCTTGAGGAATGTGTTTGGAATTTCTAAGGTGAAGGGATTTTCTTGTTGCTGCTTCTTCAGAACCTCTAAGAGTGAGGTTAACTTTGATTTTGATAAGGTCAAGGGTGGTGATGGAATCCTCTAAAAGTGAGAGGATGGACTTTGGAATTGGTTTACGGGATTTGTCCAAGAGGGAATTTTTGTTTTTTGTTGCTTCTTCTCGCGAGTTTGTTGTGATTTCAGCAGGTAACTTGATCACGATAGGACCTTCACTCGATGTCTCGTTTTCACAACCTTTGCGATGGGAGGTTCACTTCGGGGTGATGAAGTTTTTTTTTTTTTTTTTTTTTTTTTTTTTAAACACCCTCTTATCGAGAAAAGCCTTTGGATTTGTTTGCTCGCGATAGCCCCTAGTGTATGCCTTAGGATGGTTTTACCTTTTCCCTCTTGGGCTTGGAGGTGGTCCCTTCGAGGGAGCCCCTTGTATGAGTTTCTTTTGCATTCCGCCTTTCTTGAGCTTGGAGGTGATTACTTCCTTTGTGAGTCGAGGGAGCCCCTAGTATGGGCTTCTTCCTTAGGGTCTCAAAACTTGTCGATCTTGAAATGAAAGGGTATTATTTAGTGAGGATAGGGTTATGGCTTCCTATGGTGAGAGGTTTAAGCTTCAATCGCTACTCTTGGATAGCATTCTCAAAAGAGTATTTAAAATAAATGCAAACTCAATTAACCGACTTATTAAGTAAGGCAGAATATATTCGGACCATAAGAAAGATATGTGAGCATATTCAATGAAAGCTTATCGATCGAATGGAAAATCAGAGGAGACGCGAGATTGGGGGGTTGGTGAGCCCCAAGTTGATATTCATGCAGCACTTGTGAAGGATAGGAACAACTCCTTGCATCTTCTTTAAATTGCAGTGGCGTGAGCAGCTATTTTCTGATGATGAGCAACAACGGTCTTTGTGCTTGTCTTGACCATATGGAAAGGAGGTCAAGTGGGGGAGAGTGTATTTGGGGAAGTATAGGCTCGAGGGAGCATAGGGGGAGTGTACAAGGAGAGGGTTTGGCGATAGTGTATGGAAAGTATATGGTGGAGTATGGGAAGAGTGTATGAGAGAGGGATGTATAGAGATGGTGTATATAAGGAAGGGACGGTGAGTTGTTTACTCCAATCAAAGCATTCATTCATTGTTTACTTTATTAGCCGGTGAGTTTATCAGTGAGATTAGCAACCAAGTGATAATTATAAATAAAACAATCTTCTTGAAAGTAATGCGAGATTATGTCTCAAGTCTAGAGAGAAAAGAAAGAAAGACCTTTTTTATTATCGAAGTAACTAATCTAAAGGTGGACATTACAAAACCAATGCCCAAAGTGGAAGTAAGAAAGACACACTAGAACCTACAAGACTGAATGAATCTAAATCCTTCCTTGAAGTACGAGGGCTTCTTCATTAATGAGGCCTTGGTTGATCAAATCTTGAATCAAGCGTTTCAGCTGCTTACAGTTGTCAGTGGTATGCCCAACGTACTTGTGGTATCTGCAAAACTTGGATGTATCTAAGTCTTCCCTTGGGTTAATAGGCTTGTAGTTCTCGAGCGGCTTGATCAAGTTCTTTCCCATCAAAATGTCGAAGAACTCACCCACAGGCATTCCTAAATCATCAAAATGTTCCTTGTTGATCTTCTTCTCGGGTATTGATGCCTTTAGTTGGTTGGTGGCCACAGCAGGCATCCTGAATGAGACATTCTGATGTGTTGGACCATAAGTGGGACCATAAGCATGTGGATGATAGGGACCCCGGAATTGAATAGGGGGAGGAACTCTTCTCAAGTATTCCTGAATGTAAGACAAATGGTGCTGCTCAATTTCATGCATGTCTTTGAGGAGGTTGATCACTCCCAACCTCATGTTTGAGACTTCTTTGAGGGCTTCAATGCTTTTCTCCAGAGACATGATGTGGAATTCTGTAAGAACATATGGTGGAGTCAAGCCAATGAGTTGAATTAGATTCATAATTAATCTTAAGGCATCCTTGAGAAAATATTTGACCTCCACAATTTTGAGAGTTTGACCGGGCTGAAGTTGCCTACGTAACCCTTACCATTTAAGGTATGAGTCTCAGGTCACCGTAGTTCGAGGGGGCCCCGATTGATGATACAACCAGGGTTAAGTTTTAGAGAAAGAGAGGGGATGAATGTAAAAGAGTCCGTTTGGTGAAAAAAGGAGAGGAAGATGACTCGATCCTTGGTCAAATATAAGTGAGGGTGATTTAGACGAGCTAATTGGACTTGGTAAGTTAGCTTAGGTAGGCCCTAGATGGTGGTTTGATCTATATGGGTCGAGAGAGGTTTGATCTAGGTGGGTCTTTGGCTGAAGGGTGCTAGAGATAAAGGATCTAAACTATGGATGGTTTTAAGGCTAAGGGAGCAAACTGCGGATGGTTCAAGAGATAAGAGGTAGAACTTTGAAGGGTCCTAACTTGAAGGATGTAGACCGTGGGTGGTCAAAGGTAGAGGAATGGACCATGGATGGTCCAAGAGACGAGGGGTGGACCTCGAAGAGTCTCAGGTGGAAAGGTGGACCTTTAATGGTCCTAGATAGAGAGAGTGGACCTCGAAGGGTCCTAAATTGAGGAGTGGACCTTGAAGGGTCCAAGAGAAGAAGAGCGGACCTTGAACGGTCCAAGATAAGAGGAGCGGACCTTGAACGGCCCAAGATATGAGGAGTGGACCTTGAACGGTCCAAGATATGAGAAGTGGACCTTGAATGGTCCAAGATTGGGAGAGTGGACATAGTATAGGAAGAGCACCACGAAGGGTCAAAGAGTGGACCTTGAACGGTCCAAGATAGAGAGACTGATCCTAGAGCGGTCCGCAGTAGAGGGTGTGGACCTTGAAGGGTCCAAGAAGTAAAGAGCGGACCTCGGAGGGTCCTAGAAATGGAGAGTGGACCTCGGAGGGTCCTAGAAATGAGGAGTGGACCTCGGAGGGTCCTAGAGATGGAGAGTGGACCTCGGAGGGTCTTAGAGATGGAGAGTGGACCTCGGAGGGTCCTAGAGATGGAGATTGGACCTCGGAGGGTCCTAGAGATGGAGAGTGGACCTCGGAGGGTCCTAGAGATGGAGATTGGACCTCGGAGGGTCCTAGAGATGGAGAGTGGACCTCGGAGGGTCCTAGATTTGAAGAGCGGACCTCGAAGGGTCCTAGAGATGGAGAGCGGACCTCGGAGGGTCCTAGAAATGAGGAGCGGACCTCGGAGGGTCTTAAAAATGAGGAGTGGGCCTCGGAAGGTCCTAAAAATGAGGAGCGAACCTCGGAGGGTCCTAAAATGAGGAGCGGACCTCGGAAGGTCCTAAAAATAAGGAGCGGACCTCGGAGGGTCCCAGAAATAAGGAGTGGACCTCGGAGGGTCCTAGAAATGAGGAGTGGACCTCGAAGGGTCCTAGAAATGAGGAGCGGACCTCGAAGGGTCCTAGAAATGAGGAGCGGACCTCGGAGGGTCCTAAAAATGAGGAGCGGACCTCGGAGGGTCCTAGAAATGAGGAGCGGACCTCGGAGGGTCCTAGAAATAAGGAGCGGACCTCGGAGGGTCTTAGAAATGAGGAGCGGACCTCGGAGGGTCCTAAAAATGAGGAGTGGACCTCGGAAGGTCCTAAAAATGAGGAGCGAACCTCGGAGGGTCCTAAAAATGAAGAGTGGACCTCGGAAGGTCCCAAAAATGAGGAGTGAACCTCGGAAGGTCCTAAAATGAGGAGCGGACCTCGGAAGGTCCTAAAAATGAAGAGTGGACCTCGGAAGGTCCCAAAAATGAGGAGTGAACCTCGGAAGGTCCTAAAATGAGGAGCGGACCTCGGAAGGTCCTAAAAATAAGGAGCGGACCTCGGAGGGTCCTAGAAATAAGGAGTGGACCTCGGAGGGTCCTAGAAATGAGGAGTGGACCTCGAAGGGTCCTAGAAATGAGGGGCGGACCTCGGAGGGTCTTAAAAATGAGGAGTGGACCTCGGAAGGTCCTAAAAATGAGGAGCGAACCTCGGAGGGTCCTAAAAATGAAGAGCGGACCTCGGAGGGTCCTAAAAATGAAGAGTGGACCTCGGAAGGTCCCAAAAATGAGGAGTGAACCTCGGAAGGTCCTAAAATGAGGAGCGGACCTCGGAAGGTCCTAAAAATAAGGAGCGGACCTCGGAGGGTCCTAGAAATAAGGAGTGGACCTCGGAGGGTCCTAGAAATGAGGGATAGTTAATCACTTTATTTACAAAAAAGCCCTCTATTTTATAGAACCTACTCTTGGTTGGAAGGGATACCCCTTTTTCGCAACTAACTAAAGGTCCTAAAGTGGTGGATCCTAACGACTAACCGTCTCATATAGACATTTAAGATGATATTTATGGGAAGTACTACAGACCTATGATAAGACAAGATCTTTTAACAAGCATTCGACCTTACATGGCACATCCTTTAAAAGGAAATCAAATTTTTTGTGCTCTTTTCTCTCTATAGATCTTGACTTATCACTGATTCGTAGTGACTCAACATAAAGACCTTATTAATTGTCTACATGAAAAAGCTAGTCAAACCAACCGGTCACAAGGAGTGTATTCTTAGCAAAGTGGGTGACACAAGGGTTAGATTTCAGGCTCCCACCGTGCAGCCGAAGCGCACTGATGAGTGGATGGCCAAGTGAGACTCGGAAGGGAGGCAACATGATCACCACACTTCCCGCACTTTGGCTTCTCCGAAGGGTTAAGGGGTAGCTGTGCAGTGTGACACGGACTCTAGTGGTAGTGTGAGGTAAAAAGTCTAATTCTTTTTTAAGGAAAAAAGAGAAAGATTTTTTTATGAGATGCATGCATGCAATGCAACAGTTAAGAATAGGAGAAAAAGAAAAAGGAAGTAAAATACAACACCATACAAGAAAACGAAAGTCTGACCCACTTAGTTTGAAAAAATTTCAAAACAGTCCCCAGCAGAGTCGCCACTGTGAATACCCCGTCCCGATGCAACGCGCATTCGGAGGTTTAAAATAATTAATTGTATAAGTCGGATCGAAATAGGATATTCATTTAGTGACACTCGCTTTAAACCATATTAAAAATATTAGTTTAATTTTGAGAGTCGCCACGCCACTTTGATATAGCCCAAAGCTTTGAAAAAAAGCTAAACAGTTAGTTGGGTTCGGGGGTCAAGTTACAACAGAAGAAGAAACGTTATCACTCCCATTGCCCGACGGATCGGTCTTTCTAGCATGTGGGGTGTTGGTTGTGTGCGGTGTTTACAGGAATAGATAGAAGAAACGGGATCATGCATAAGGAGGAGGGGAGAGAAAGAATTAATTGATGATCACACCCTAGAACCTTTGAGTTAGGCCCTCGGAAGGTGCACTAATCAACGTTCATCCTTGGGGGATTGTTGATCATGGGATAATTATAACTAAGGTGGAAGGAAAGAGATAGTTCCTAGATCCATTGGGTTTCTTTGGGCGAAACCTTAGATCATCCTCGGCTATGCACCATTAAATATATTAAAACAACCCTAAATCTAGCATATATGGCATAGGCAAGAAATAAAGTAATTAAAATATTCTAAGCATGCAAACAATAATAATAAAGACAATAATAAAGAACAAGAATATTAAAAAGAGAGTCTTACCAATTGTAGCAAGACTTTGGGGTCGAATCTTGGCGATTCGAGAGGAAAAAGAAGAACTGAGGGTAAAGCAAGTGTAGTCTCGCTTCTCCCGTATGAAATTGTGTGTGAATATGGGGAGCCGGGCACCCCTATTTATAATACCTCGGTACCTGGGCTGGGCCTCTAAAGGGTCGATCGGCTCTAGGGCTGAAGGGTCGATCGGCTCTAAATAAAAGGGTCGATCGGCTCTTCCACGGGCAAAGGGCCGATCGGCTCTTCTGACTGGCGTACTTTCCAAGCTGACAGTGACGGCGCAGTACGGACGAATTAAATGAGTTAGGGTTAGGGTTGCTTTAGGGTTTCTAATTAATATTAACCGGGCCAGGTATTTGGAATACCCTTTTTTCGGACCGGGTACTAACACTTGGGTACTGAACTTCCATGATCATCTTGGACTTCAAAAGCCTCTCAACTTCGTCTTTTATGATCTGGTTCCTCTCCTGAGCGAACTTCCTTCTCTTCTGATGAACAGGACGGATGGTGGGATCTATGTTCAACTTGTGAGTAATGATGTCCTTACTTATCCCCGTCATGTCCTCGTGTTTCCATGCAAAACAACATTTCTGGCTTTTTAAGAATTCGTTCAGTTCCTCCTCAACTTTGGATGGGAGGTCTGTCCCCACTTGCACTTGGGCCTCAGGATTCGATGCATCAACAGGAACGCTCTTCGTCTCATGCTCCACCGCTTCGAGAACATCCCGGGCCTTCTTCTTTAATTGCTATGCTTGCCGAGGGGCTGAACTTGCTTTCATGTTGACCTTGTAGCATTCTTTGGAGACTTGTTGGTTTCCCTTCAACTTGGCTACACCCCAAGGTGTTGGAAACTTGACGCACTGGTGATAAGTTGACGGAACGGCCTTCATGTTATGTATCCAAGGTCTTCCCAAAATGACATTGTACGAGGAAGAGCATTCGATCACGCAGAATCTTTCCATAGCATTCATACCCTCCAAATAGATGGGCAACTTGATCTCCCCGACTGTTTGCTTTATCTCCCCACTGAACCCTACCAGCACGGATGAATTCTTCACAACTTCAGACAAAGGAATACCCATATCTTCAAGAGCATGAGTGAAAATTATGTTGACTGAGCTCCCGCCATCAATAAGGATTCTCTTGACCACACAGTTGGCAATTTGCACCTGGACAACTAGACCATCATGATGAGGATCTAACGTGTTGTCCTTATCTTCGTCTTCAAAGGAAATAACATGACCATCTGTGAAGTCCCGACATCTTGAAGGCAATTCTGAGTGATCCTCCTTGGAACTTTTGGCATGACGCTTGGCTGCAGAGTAAGTTGTTCCACAAATATGAGATCCACCTGAAATGACATTTACCACCTTTGTAGCCGGAGGCGGTGCAACTTTCTGTCCGGACTGCTCCCCGAATCGTGCTCTTTAGACTCGTTCGACCCTCTTCTTGCCCAAAGAAATCCTTAAGGAGACCCTTGGACAATAAGTGAGCGATTTCTTTCCTTAAGGCAAAACAATTCTCGGTAGTTTGCCCAAAATCCTCATGAAATGCGCACCACTTGGACTTGTCCTTCCAAGTTGTAGATTGGTCGTTCTTCTTGGGCCACCTTGCTTTATCCCCAAGATTTCCCATGGCGCACAAGATTCCTGCAATATCCACAGAAAAGCAGTATTCAGAAATTTTTGGATAATCATTATCATCTTCCTCTTGATCATCATCTATAACATGAATTCTAGAAGATTCAGATTTGACAGGGGGTTTGCCCCTGTTGGACTTATAGTGATGGGAATCCGATTTTCTGTCGGAAGGCTCAAATAGAGGAGTAGGAGTCCTCCCAGTTGACTTCCCCATCGCCAAGCTATCTTCCTCCAATCTGATGTAAGGCAAGGCCCTGATTCTGATTTCTTCAAGTTGCTTCGCAGGGGTCATCACCAACTCGTTGTAGAACAATGAGCTCTTCTTCAAGCCTATACGGAATGCTTCCGTAGCGGTGGACACGTCCAAGTTGGGTATAGTCACTGCCTCCTTTTTGAACCTGTGCAAATACTCTTTAAGATTTTCGTTAGGCTGTTGCACAATTCTATAGAGATCACTAGTCAACTTATCAAATGCCCTATTGCACGAAAACTGGTTAATGAACATATTAACAAGTTGAGCATAAGATGAAATAGAGTTTAGAGGGAGCCCTGTTAGCCATTTTAAGGCTGGTCCTGACAAAGTAGAGCCAAAGCCCCTGCAAAAACACGATTCTTTAAACATAGGGGGGATACTTATGATATCCATTGATTCCTGATACAGCAATACATGTTCTGAGGGGTCGGTGCTTCCATCATACTTCTTCATGTGAGGGACTGAGAATTTCTTTGGGATCTCCACACTTGCTATTGCTGGAACGAAGCGAGATTCATTATAGCATGTTGGAGAAACTTGGTGGTACGGCATGTTGACTCCGGGTATGCTCCGAAGCAAATCCTTGACAGTCTGCATTTCCTTAACAAGTTGACTCTCTGCAAAAAGAGGATTGGTATTAAACTGAGATGCAGAAGTATCAAAAGCATTAAAGAAACTCCCTGCTTGCCCCATTGGGGGTGTAACATAGGTGTAGCAAGATGACAGCGCGGGTTGGCTAGTTGGTCGGCTGAATCTTGGTTGTTCGATTGGAATGGACGCCACGATTGTGCTCTCTGCCGGCAAGGTATTAGTCATAGGAATATCCCCAACATGGCTTGGTCCTGTACCTGCACCAAACAAAGATCTAGGAAGTAAAGGTGAAAATGGAGTAGAGACTTGAGTTTCAACTTGCTTCCCTTTACGCAGGTTATCAATGGCATTGAATATCATGGTGTTCGTATGCTCCTGACCATCCAACCGATCGCCTATCTTCCTCAACATGTCCGCCATGTTGGACATTATCTCCAAATTGACAGCCTCTGCGCTTGGAGGAGGATTGCCTTGGGCATTGGAAACAGGAAGAGGACGGCTCCTCTCAGCTTGACTGCCGGACGATGGATTAGCCATTTCTACTTGAATAATCAAAGTTTCCCAAGGACGGCGCCAAATTGTTTTGGTCAAATTTCAACAATTATATTTTGATGATGGGAAAAGTGACTAAAGTGATATGAATCTAGGTACAATGACTATCAAGTTGAATAGAAACGGACACGAGGTGTTTGTTGACTAGGGAAAGCCCTTGAACAACTTGTTCGCCGGTATAAAACCCCGGGAGGATTTGGCTCCTTCCTTGACCGAAAGTTTACTAAGTGTTTTTTTTTTATGAATACAGTGCTAAGAGCGTATGAAAAAGGGAGCTTAAGCTAGTGAATCCTGTGTGTGAAAATACAGTGTGTATCCCCCCTTTTATACCTCGGATAAGACTAATTAAAAAAAAAAAATGGGCCTAAAAACTCGGGATTATGGTTGATCTAATAGAGATCTTTTCGTCATTTGCTGTTTGAGGGAGAAGATAAGATCCGTTGCTGGGAAAACGTCTTTGACTTAGTCTTTGCTTCCTTCGGCACGTTTCCTACAAAATAGGAATAACGCAACTGTATCCCAACCTGCAGAAAACCAAGTTGTAAATAGAACAACTCAAGTTGTTAGTACCAAGTTGTTTAGGTGTAAGTTGTAATACATGTTGAAAAAATGTAGGGCCCAACATTACCCTCCCTCGCTTCCTCTCCTTCTGCAAAACTAATTCGCCTACGGCACCCATCATGTTCTCCCCCTTCCAGATCTGGCCTCTTCATATTCTTACCCCCACCAAATCTGCAAACAATCAATGAAATCCACCTCAAACCCATCATTTTTTTTTTGGTTGAGGCTTTCTTAACCTAGACTCAACGCACGCACACACAAGAACATGCACACAAACACACACGTAAGAACACACATGCAAAATCACTTACATACATTTAATTTATCTTCACTTTGAAAACAAACTAAATGGAATTGAATTGGGGTGAGTTTATATTTAGGGTTCGGTTTTCACTAGAGCACTGATCCGAAAGGGGATGGAGTTATAGTGGTAAAATGGGGGTGGCGGCCAACATGAAGGAAGAAATGACGTGGTTAGTTTTTCCTCAACCCCCCCCCCCTTTAATTTTGCATTTGACATCCTAAATAATGTTTACTTTTAATTAATACAGTCTGCTAATCACGTGTAAGGCGCATGTGAATTAACTGATTTTTTTAACAAGTTTTATTTTAAAAAAAATGCATCTCTTGCCCTGAATTTGGGGGGTTCATTCTAGAAACACGCTAAAATTTGGGGGTTAATCCTAGAACTATGTGGTTGAGACCCTATTTAATCATTAACATTCTAAATTGTTATGTTGAATAATAATATGACCAGTTGATTCTTTGAAACAGTTAGCTTTCAAGTAACTTTTAGAATTTCAAAATATTTTTGTCTTTTGGATTTGTTAGATTTTCTTTTATTGTTTTTTAGCTTGACGTGTTTGTTGCCAAGTCCTCTCATGTAAGCGCATAACTTGGATCCAATTGAAGACCTTCAACTGCACCCATTCACAAAAAATATTTAGTACATAATTCAATTAACTTAATTAAACATTGAAGAAAGTCAGAGTTCGTTGTCTCCAATCTTTTTTCCCTATTTAGTTGTAGCATTAAGAAAGAAAAAAAAAAACATGTAAATTTATATTCCCTACATCATTGCATAATTGCATGCACAAAATCTGGGGAGAAACGCGTTTCTCCGTCGCGTATGGAGAAACGGGGCTTAGTTTGTCGCGCGACATACTTAGCCACAACAACTGGATATCCTTTCCAAAGCTTCTGGATATCCAGAAGCTTGAATATGGATATCCAGAAGCTTGAATATGGATATCCAGAAGCTTTGGAAAGCGATATCCGTAAACCAAATATTTTTTCTGGATATCCTTTCCAAAGCTTCGGATATCCATATTCAAGCTTCTGATATCGTAGCTTGAAAGCGATATCCAAAAATATTTGATTTCTGGATATCCTTTCCAAAGCTTCTGGATATCCATATTAAAGCTTCTGGATATCCAGAAGCTTTGAAAAGGATATCCAGAAACTGGCTAAGTATGTCGCGCGACAAACATAGCCCTGTTTCTCCACCCGCGACGGAGAAATGCGTTTCTCAGCAGACCGACTCAATTGCATGTGATAAATGTAACATTTTTCTTTTTAATACGTCAAAAAATATCACGTTTTTAAATAAGAAACTATATATAAATAATGTACAAATAAGTAATACATAATTCTTAAAAAACTTGACAAGCTTATTCTTTGATATGAGAGAGAGAGAGAGAGAGAGAGAGAGAGAGAGAGAGAGAGAGAGAGAGAGAGAGAGAAATCACCAATGGCAAGTGTGTGTAACTGGTGTATGTTGTTTATTTTCTTTTAGTTTTGTTCATTCTTGCTTTACCAATGAGGAGTAAGAGCACGTTTGGAAGTGATTTTTTAGGGCTCAAACGTACGTTCAATCTAGAAATCGCGGCAACTCACGCAATTTAAGGTTTGGTCGACGAAATCGCGTATGTGGTTGGAGGCCTCAAGACACGAAAAGTTGCGTTCCTCAAAATCTGCTATGCGTCCGCTTTTCTGAGTAATCAGTTTCAGATAATCATCTTCAAGCAGCCAAATCCTTGATTTGCCCTTATCACTCTCACTCTCGTTTAGCTCTGTTATATAAAGCATATTTCAGTGTCAAACTTAAATCACAATAGTTTCTTCCGAAAATACAAGGCTGGGTATACATCAATCAAGTAAGTTTCTTTATCATTATCGTATACAAAGTTCATATAAATTGATTTTTTTTAGATATATGTAGGCTGAATTTTTGTTCAAGAACAATATATGTACGCATTGCATTGAAAAATCGAGTCTTCAATCCATGTTTGTTTTGCTTTTGAATAATGCACTTTATATGTTTGTGTTTTTGTCTAAGCCAAATTATTGCTCTACTGTCAAATTTTTGGATGTGGTTACTTGACTTGAATGTGTTCAATAACAATATATTGTTCAAGAACAATATATGTATCAGTTACTTTTCTACAAAATCAGTTGTCCACCTTTTGTTGTTGTTGCTGTTGCTGTTGCTGTTTGTTTTTGAACTCCCCATCTTGGAGCTAATAATAATTCCTTTATCATGCAACAACTATAGCCTTAATTTTCTTATTAAATCAGAATTGATTAACATTTTCCTACTAAATTTTTAAGGAGAATTTGAAATGAAATACACTTCCTCCTCCGTACCAATAGAATAATCCCACTTTAATTTTAATTTTAATAGTCAATTCAATTTATGAATACATTTTTACCCACTTGATAATTATTCTCTTTGTCTTTATTTTTCTTTATCCTAAATGGAGGCTTAATTTGAAAATCTTCATGAAATTGTAGCTCTTTATAAAAATGCTCTACCCAAATTGTTGGACACATTTTCTCTGGTTTTTTTCCATTACTTCTCTCGTCATCTTTCTCTATTATCTCTTTATTTAAGTGTTACATATATTATAAGTATAAAAAAGTATCAGTATTAATGTAATAAAGTGTCAGTGTAAAGAATGTCAGTGCATGTATTATTAAGTGTCAGTGTTAATATAAAAAAGTGTCAGTGTTAGTGTAACTAAGTGCTAGTGTAAAGATTGTCAGTGTTAGTGTAAAAAAGTATCAGTGTTAGTGTAACAAAGTGACAGTGTAAAGAGTGCCAATGAATATATTATTAATTGTCAGTGTAAAAATGATTTTTCCTTAAGCTTAGAAAAAAACGCATTTTTTATTTTTTATAAGACCAACTATATATATATATATATATATATATATACTCCCTCCGTCCCACTTCATGATTCACACTTTTGGCCACGCACGCAAATTAAGAAAAAATGTAAATGGAAAACATGTTGTGAGTGTAAAAGTAAAATAGGAGAGAGAATGAGTGGAGTAAATAGTAAATTTGAAAAGTGTTGTGAGCATAATAGTAAAATAGGAGAGAGAATTAATGGGTGGAATAGTAAAAAAAATTTGCCATTTTAAGAAAGGTGAAACTTTTAATGGGATATCAATTTTGGCAAAAAGTGAAGCTTGAAATGGGACGGAGGGGAGTATATACTCCCTCCGTCCCATAGAGCTTAGGAAGATTCTATTTGGCACGGGAATTAAGGAATATTATTATAGTATTAGGAGAGAGAATGAGTGGAAGAAGTGTTGTGAGTGTGAAAAATTAAATAGGAGAGAGAATGAGTGGAGGGAATAGTAAATTATAATGTGTTGTGAGTATTAAAATAATGTAGGAGAGAGAATGAGTGGAGGGAATAGTAAATTTCTTAAGAGTTATGGGACGCCCAAAATAGAAAGTTTTCTTAAGACTTATGGGACAGAGGGAGTATAAACTACACCTACTATTTGGCATTTGCTTTGTTACCCCTACCCCTACTCGTACTCGTTGCATACTATACATTTATTATACTATCTCTTACTCGAAAAAATAGTTTGAATGAATTATAAACAATAATTTTAATTTTTTAATTATTCTGTTGAAAATTTAAAAATTGGTATTAATACACCATTTTCCGGGGTTTGTTTAGCATCGAAAAATAGGGAAAATGTTTTCTGGAAAATATTTTCCCCACTTTTCTAAGTAAATTGATTTACGAATTTTTCCTAAGTAAAATATTTTCCGAAAAATGGTAACACCCTCACATACACACACCCCCCACCCCCATTAAGTCAAAAAAAAAATTAATCATTTTAAATTTATTTTTAACAACTTCTCCCCCACTTCACTCACCATCCCCCCCCCCCCACTTCACTCACCACCCCCTGACACCCTACCCCTCCCCCCCCCTCGTTGGGTCAAAAAAAAATTAATCATTTTTCGAAAAACAGTTTATAGTTAAATTCAAAAAAAAAAAAATTGACCCGACAGGGGGGGGTGGGGCGTGGGAGTGGGGTGGGATGGGATGGCAGGGGGTGGTGAGTGAATTGGGGGAGTAGTTGTTAAAAATAAATTTAAAATGATTAAATTTTTTTTGAGGTGGGGGTGGGGGGCAGAGGGGGTGAATGGATTGGGGGAGTAGTTGTTAAAAAAATTGTTACATTTATTTGTATAACAAATTATACTCTAAAAAGAATTAAGTTTTTATTCCGAAATATATACACAATTTTGCATAAAAGAATTAAGGTTAATATAAGATTGAAATGTAACATTTCCTCTAAAAATTGTTACATTCATTTGTATATAATCTATTACATTTTTGAACGGTATAAACCGAGACACGACATGGGCTTGTCTGGGCAAGGTCCAAGGGGATTGGGCCCTAAACATAATTCATCAAGTCTCAGCTACGAGGGAAGACCTGGGCTTCCTCGTCTCTATATCTCGTCATGCGTAAGGCTGACATGGGCTTAGCAGGCGAGCATAACCAAGGGCCAACTCAAGTGCCGAGGAGACCTCCCTCGTAGGTCGAGATAATCTCCCTTGAGGACGAGGAGTCTTCCTCGGCTATGACGTTATCAGGACTGGCTCTCCTATCATATCTCATCCTTTCCCCGGCTCCTCGTAAGCCGGCCAGGCAACGTAGGACGAGGAAAGGGCTCATCTCGGCTTATCGTCAGAATGGCAATTTATCAGTCCTATCCAAATAAGGACACTAAAGAAATTACAATCTCTCTAGGATTGTGACTTCCTATATCAATTCAAGTCAAACAATGACTCCTTAACAGGTATAATCCTCCTATGATTATATCTTATCTCTTTACAGTCCAAGTTCAACAGGGATTCTACGTATCTATTCCTATAAATACAAGGCATAATTCTAATATTTTGATACGTTATCTCTTTGACTCGAAGCTCTGTCAATTTGATTTCTCTATATACAAAATGTGAACTTACTCTCACGCCGGAGGGCCTTCGCCGGAGAAATCCCGGCTTAGTTTACGTTTTTTTGTCTCTTTTCAGGTAATTCAATCGCCGGAGTACAACCGACCACTGGATTTGGGCTGATTCGATCTCTTTGGCAGCATCAGTTTGGTTCCATTGTCGGGAATCGATTCAATCACCCATTGTTTAGCCTGAAAATCCGCTCACCTGAGCCCTATTTTTTGCCAAATAATTCTGATTTTGGCCGAAAAATCATTGTCCGTTTTTGATCCTGTTGTGTTTTTGGTCGGATCCTGCAATTTTTGCCTGGAAAATTCGTTTTTGAGCAGAAAATTGGTGCTTGAACGTTCGCAGTTGAATTTTGTTTGTGGCGAGTAAAACCTGTTTTACGTTTAGCCGAAAAATTGTGATTTTGGCCGGAGAATTGTTATTTTGGCCGTTTGCAATTACTGGATAATTTTTGGCAAGAAATTAGTTTGGTCCCAAAATTCTTGAATCTCAATGGAAGACGGAAACTTTGCAAGTGTTACTAATGACGAGGAGCGAACTCACACAGACGAGATCCCTCTAAACACCGACGTACTTCCTCTTCCACCTTAGATCGAGGGACCACCTCCCCTCAGCATGACTCTCCGATCTTCTCGAAATTAGCTAGCTACCGAGGGGGCAGGTGCAAACCTTCCTCGTCCTCATCGTCCACGAGGGAAGCGAGCTCCGAGCAAGAAGACGACGAGGAACCCAGAGGTAGACGAGCTGAGAACTCCCAGCCTGTTGACCGACGTACCCTCTTGCACCAACAAATGGAGACATTGCAACGTATCTATGAGACTCAAAATGCTTTATTGCAATTGGATCCAGAAAACTCAATGGTCGAGTTCATTAGGCCTTCGAGGTCAGGAAACTCTCGTGGAAGGGAAACTCAGGGTGAGAGACGAGGTAGGCAAAGGAGTCCTCCTCGTGGCCAAGATCCCCCTCCCCGTGAGCCTGTCGTACCACCTATGCAACACCTCCGAGATGCTCCTCGTCCTCGGCCTAACAATAATGAGAACGAGAAGAATGTGGTAGACCTCAGAAGCCACCTGAATTCAAAGGAGCAGGAGGTAAACTCAGCCGACTTGCGAGCGAGGCTCAGTCTGGCTAGGCGTTTATCCCCTCCTCGTCTTAACATATCATCTCGTCCTAGCCATCATCCTTGACGTGATTCACCTCGGCCGCGACATTTTTCAAGGTCGAGGAGTCCTCAACCGTGTAGAATGGTCCTCGGCGGCTATGAGGGAGAGCTGAGGAAAGATAAAACACCCTCTAGACGAGGGGAGCACCACCGAGATGACGAGGAGCACAGTAGGTTGAATGGTCACCCAAGAGAAAGGTCCCATCGTAGTTCCCACCAGAGTTTCCAACGAAGCACTCATTCCAGCACTGAGAAGGGGATTGTGTTAGTGTTATGCCCTAGGCCTATAGTTGATAGACTTATGTGTTGACATTATTTATTATTATATGAAAAGTTTATCATTCGATTATTATATGTTTTGCATATTTATCTGTAATAATCTCCGTCCCTAATTATTAAGTGAATAATTAGTATAAATGTTAATAGATAATCATATGATGATTATATGCATAGAGATGCACATTAAATTTATGGGTACTTGTTAGAGAACAAGTGACTGGACTTGACCCGTATGAGATTTATGTCATGGTCAAATGTCATAATTAAATCTCATATGGTCACTTCATTTAGTCCCTAGACCTGAGATTATCATGATCTTACATATGATGAAAGTCATGTTTGATTTTAGTCAAACGATATCTTAACACGATATCTATAAAGGCTATCTTTGGCATGATCGGAATCATGATGGAAAGGATGATAAGTCAAGATGGAATTTGTCCCTCGAAAGAGAGATGTTATGTTTGGGCCCCTCGATGAGTGATAATGATGAAAGTGTATGGCCATACCCCAATACGATTGGATTATCATTATACTCAAGATCGAGAAAGCATTGAACAAAGACAAGTTGACGTGGACCATGACTTGTGTTCAATATAACATCGTGAGACAAAGGGAGAAATGGAAGTGCACCATTGGAAACGTGAACTCTTACGTTATATTATTTGGATAGACATAATGGCTTGCTAGAGTCCGCTTATGTCTTATGAGGGTCGTTATGATCGGACTCATTGCCAACATAATGTAATCCTATTGGGTCACACACAACTAGAATGAATTGATTAAACCAGAGGAAGAATGATTGAGAATTCCTGAACTGGCTTGGGTTGTAGCGCGACAGAACTTGGACATGGGCTTCGACTGGTCGTGCGACAACATGAAGCCACAAGGTGGTTTACAGACTGGTTTCCTAATTTTATTAGGAAACATATACCATACTAATGTAGTATAAATATAACAGTCTGTCAACCCTAATAGCCTAGTCGAAATTCTGAAAAGAAAATCACAACATAATTCTCAATATTCTTCAAGGTTTTTGATCTAGCAATCATCAAGAAATCGTTCTTGATTTCATTCGAAGGTGTGGATACCATAAGAGGGTCTTTGCTCGTTCAACGATCAAGGCCTAGAGTTCGAAGCTTGTATTCAGAATCACATTAATACATAGTTCGATAGCTCAAGAACAGAAAGCGTTCAAGGTTGGTTATTACTATCTCATAGAATTCAATTTAAATTGTATAGAACGGATCCTAGGTTCTTTGGGTTTTATGTTATTAGATGCTTAATTCCGCTGCGCATGGATCCGTAAAACCCAACAGTGGTATCAGAGCCCCGTTCGTATGATTAAGTTTGAATAAACATGCTAAGAAAATTGATATAAATTGTTTATATAGTTTTTGCATGATTTTATACGCGATAGTTTGATTGTTTTTGAAACAATATGCCTAAATCATGTTCTATTCACTTCGAATTAAATCTGTTAAAAGTTGTTTATATGATTTAATTGCTCTGTGATTAAGAATTGATTGAAATCTGCAAAATCTGGTATCAATGTGTCACGCGACATAGGCTGCATGTGTCACGTGACATAGGCTGCCTGTGTCACGTGACAAAGGATGCCAGTGTCACGCGACAGAGCCTACTTGTGTCACGCGATAAAGCTTGCCTCTGTCACGCGACAAAAGTAGCCCAGTCTGGGCAGAATCAGTTTGTTGAACAATCATGCTAATCTGTGAATGTGTTTACAATCTGATATGTTTATGTATTAATCTGGGTGCTATAAATTTCTGAAAATTAAGTTTATAGGGCTATGCTAGATTAATTCATTGCTTATGCATGCTTAGTTAATTAAAATATGATTTTATTAATTGTTGCGATGCATGAATTATGTGTTCTTACGTGTTAAGAATTTTGTTAGATGTTTAGTTGAAACATTGTATTGTAATTTCCTGAATGTTTAGATTGAAACATTAAAATTTTGGTTTTTTGATTGTTTATGAGAAACAAGTCATTTTACGCGAAATCTAAAAGGAAATTGATTGTTTATAGGAAGTATTGATTGTGTTGCAAATCAGAGCTGATTTTTGATTGTGCATGTCTAGGAGAGTTCTGTCGAATGAGAGATTTGATACTTAAGTAGTCCTTGTGGCTCACCTATCTTCCTGGGAACTTACCTGGTGCACAGTTATGATTATCTTTGCTGATATGCTTATAATCTACTTTAAAGAACCTTCATTTAACTTTTAAGTTCTTAATGCCAATTCATGATTAAAACACTTGAGACCATTCGGATAGTTTTGGGTGGGCTTGCCATAGCAAGGTACTTTGATTCTATTCGTATGCGAGCAAGATGAGGAAATGGTGGTTCCTATACGTTTAAAGTGAATGAACTTAATTGGGTTATCAAAATGGTTTTGGACCCAAGGCATAAGATGAGATTAAAATATGCTTAGACATATGATGTCTTGAATAAATCTCATGAAAGATCTAAGAGTCATATATGTGATATGATTGATGTTTCTACCTAATTAATTTAGTTTTGAGCCGTTTGCCATAGCAAACTTGAAATTAAATTAAAGTTGGATCTTAGCCCATTAAATGTATATTATGCTTATTTGCATTGGAAGGTGTATAATTTAGTGGGAGCATTTATTTTCATGTAAATGCATTATACTTTTCATATAATATGTTTACTTATATGTGTTCATATTTTATGTATATCTTTTTGTAGAATTGAATGGCATCAAACAATAATCATCATTTGTCACTGCGATTTGTCCTTGAGAAGGAAAAGTTGGAGGAGAATGGTACAAACTATATGGATTGGATCCATAGCGTGAGAATTGTTCTTAGGCAAGAGGAGAAATTGTACGTTCTCGAGGAACCTATTCCACCTGAACTTGATGTCAATGCTACTAGGGCAGTGAGGGATCAATATCTGAAGCACAAGCGTGATTCTACTGATGTTGGTTGCCTCATGCTCTCTGCCATGTGCAATAGCCTTCAGAAGGATCTTGAGCACTTGGGGACAGTTGATCTAAACAATCGACTGATGGAAATGTTCCAAGTTCAAGCAAGGCAAGAAAGGTATAACACAGTTAAGGCCCTGACCTCATGCAAGATGAGTGAAGGACAAGCTGTTGGTCCTCATGCTTTAAAGATGAAGGGCCACATCGAGCATCTTGAAAGGCTCGATTTTCCAATTAGCCAAGAGTTGGCTACTGACATGATATTGAATTCATTGGCCGAAGGTTTTAGTAATTTCATAATGAACTATAACATGGGGGGCATGAATAAGAACCTTTCCGAGTTAGTTCAAATGTTGAACACTGCGGAAACCAATATTGTCAAGAAGAAAACCGATCAAGTGTTGATGGTTAACAAGGGGAAGGGTTTTAAGGGTAAAGGAAAGGCAAAAGTTGTTAATCCTAAGGCAAATGTTGCCAAACCCAAAGAGGATGCCAAACCCAAAGAGGCTAAGCCCAAGTCCCAAGAGGACGCAGTCTGCTTCCATTGCAATGAGATTGGACATTGGAGGAGAAACTGCACAAAATATAAGGAAGCACTGAAGAAGAGCAAAGGAGTTGCTTCGACTTCAGGTATCTTTGTTATAGATATATTCCTATCTACTTCTAGTTCTTGGGTATTGGATACCGGATGTGGAACTCACATTTGTTTAAATGTGCAGGGTCTAAAGAACAGAAGGATGCTTAAGGAAGGTGAAGTGGACCTACGTGTGGGGAATGGAGCAAGAGTTGCTGCATTAGCCGTAGGAACTTATGAAGTTACTTTACCTAGTGGACTAATACTTATTTTGAACAATTGTTATTACGTTCCAGCTTTAAGTAGGAATATTATTTCGATTTCATGTTTGGATAATGAAGGTTTTAATTTTCTTATATGTGATAAGAAGTTTTCCATTTACAAGAGTGATATGCTTTATTATACTGCTATTTCATTCAATGGCCTTTATATCCTTGATGTTGAAAATCGTGATAATGATATTTATAACATTAACAAGAAATCTAAACCCAATGATGTAAACCACACTTACTTATGGCATTGTCGTCTTGGCCATATAAATGAGAAACGCATTTCTAAACTCCACAAAGATGGATTTTTAGACTCACATGATTATGAATCATATGAGACATGTGAATCTTGTTTACTTGGCAAGATGACCAAGGACCCATTTACCAAAACTGGTGAAAGGGCGGGCGACTTATTAGGACTCATACAGACCGATGTATGTGGGCCTATGAGTAGCAATGCTAGGGGAATCGTTTCAGTACTTCATAACATTCACTGATGATTATAGTAGATATGGATATGTTTATCTAATGAAACATAAGAGTGAATCGTTTGAGATATATCGAATATTTCAAAATGAGGTGCAAAATCAACTTGGCAAAACTATTAAGGTACTTCGATCCGATCGAGGTGGCGAATATTTGAGTCAAGAATTTGACAGTCATCTTAAGAGTTGTGGAATCGTTTCAGAACTCTCTCCACCTGGAACACCACAATGGAATGGTGTGTATGAAAGGAGGAATAGAACCTTGTTGGACATGGTTCGTTCTATGATGAGTCAAGTTAAGCTTCCTTTATCCTTTTGGGGACATGCACTGGAAACTGCTGCTTTCACTATAAACAGAGTTCCTACCAAATCGGTTCAAAAGACCCCATATGAGATGTGGCATGGAAGAAAACCTAGTTTGTCTTTCATGAAGATTTGGGGTTGCGATGCAAATGTCAAGAAGTTAACTTCTGACAAGCTAGCACCTAAGTCTGATAAATGTGTTTTCGTGGGTTATCCTAAGGAAACCAAAGGATACTATTTCTACAACCAAAATGAGAACAAAGTGTTTGTTGCTTGAAATGATACTTTCTTAGAAAAGGAGTTTCTTCGTAAAGGAACCAGTGGGAGTAAAATAGATCTCGAAGAAATTCGAGAACCCGAAAACAACATAGAACCAATGGTAGAAACTGAACCAAATTCACAAAGAGTTGTGGAACCGGTTCAAGATGCACAAGTTCTTCGCCGAAGTGGTAGGTCACGATTCGAGCCCGAGAGATATGGATTTCTCGTTACGGAAAGTGATGAAGTGGAGTTAATCGAAAACGATGAACCTACTTGCTATCAAGAAGCGATGTCCTCTCCTGATTCGGAAAAATAGCAAGAGGCCATGGAGTCCGAATTACAATCCATGGCTGATAATCAAGTTTGGAACTTGATTGATCCACCCGAAGGTGTAAAAACCATAGGGTGCAAATGGGTCTTCAAGAAGAAGACCGACATGGATGGGAAGGTGCACACCTATAAGGCTAGGCTTGTAGCTAAGGGATATAGGCAGATTCATGGTATCGACTATGATGAAACCTTTTCGCCTGTAGCTATGCTTAAGTCTATTAGAATTTTATTTGCCATAGCCACATATTATGACTAAGAGATATGGCAAATGGATGTCAAGACAGCTTTCCTAAATGGGAAGTTACTTGAGGATGTATACATGATACAACCTAAAGGTTTTGTCAGTCCAGAAAATTCTAACAAGGTGTGTAAGTTGCAAAGATCCATTTATGGATTGAAGCAAGCTTCTAGGAGTTGGAATCTACGTTTTGATGAAGCAATCAAGGAGTTTGGCTTTATCAAGAACGAAGATGAACCTTGTGTATACAAGAAAATTAGTGGGAGCGTAGCACTATTTCTAGTGTTGTATGTCGACGATATCTTACTCATTAGAAATGACATTCCTGCACTACAGACTGTCAAGTCTTGGTTGGGAAAGTGCTTTTCAATGAAAGATATGGGCGAAGCTGCATATATCCTTGGTATCAAGATCTATAGAGATAGATCTAAAAGGATGATTGGTTTAAGTCAAAGTACTTACATTGACAAGGTTCTTAGAAGATTCCAAATGGAAAATTCTAAAAAAGGAAACTTGTCAATGTTGCATGGTATATCTCTTAGCAAGAATCAAAGTCCTAAGACTAATGATGAGCGAAAGAGAATGAATGGTATTCCATATGCTTCGGAAATTGGGTCTATCATGTATACTATGTTATGTACTAGACCCGATGTCTCGTGTGCTCTAAGCATGACGAGTAGGTACCAATCGGATCCCGGCGAACCACATTGGATAGCAGTCAAGAATATCCTCAAGTACTTACGAAGAACTAAGGATGTATTCTTGGTCTTTGGAGGAATGGAAGAAGATCTTGTAGTAAAAGGCTACACAGATGCTAGCTTCCAAACCGACAAAGATGATTTCAGATCGCAGACAGGATTTTTGTTTACGCTGAATGGAGGCACTGTGAGTTGGAAAAGTTCCAAGCAAAGTACCGTCGCTGATTCTACAACCGAAGCTGAGTACATAGCGGCATCTGATGCAGCTAAGGAAGTCGTTTGGATCAAAAAGTTCATTAGTGATTTGGAAGTCGTTCCAAGCATCAAAATCCTATTGAACTTTATTGTGATAATAATGGTGCCATTGCACAAGCAAAGGAACCAAGGTCACATCAGAGATCCAAACACATACTTTGACGTTTCCACATTATCCGAGAGATATGCGAAAGGGGAGACGTAAAGATATGCAGAGTAGACACTGATGACAACGTAGCGGACCCATTAACTAAGGCTCTCTCGCAAGCTAAGCATGGTGGTCATGTTAGGTCCATGGGTATTCGATACATGGGAGATTGGGCCTAGTGCAAGTAGGAGACTGTTAGTGTTATGCCCTAGGCCTATAGTTGATAGACTTATGTGTTGACATTATTTATTATTATATGAAAAGTTTATCATTCAATTATTATATGTGTTGCATATTTATCTGTAATAATCTACGTCCCTAATTATTAAGTGAATAATTAGTATAAATGTTAATGGATAATCATATGATGATTATATGCATAGAGATGCACATTAAATTTATGGGTACTTGTTAGAGAACAAGTGACTGGACTTGACCCGTATGAGATTTATGTCATGGTCAAATGTCATAATTAAATCTCATATGGTCACTTCATTTAGTCCCTAGACCTGAGATTATCATGACCTTACATATGATGAAAGTCATGTTTGATTTTATTCAAACGATATCTTAACACGATATCTATAAAGGCTATCTTTGGCATGATCGAAATCATGATGGGAAGGATGATAAGTCAAGATGGAATTTGTCCCTCGAAAGAGAGATGTTATGTTTGGGCCCCTCGATGAGTGATAATGATGAAAGTGTATGTCCATACCCCAATACGGTTGGATTATCATTATACTCAAGATCGAGAAAGCATTGAACAAAGACAAGTTGACGTGGACCATGACTTGTGTTCAATATAACATTGTGAGACAAAGGGAGAAATGGAAGTGCACCATTGGAAACGTGAACTCTTACGTTATATTATTTGGGTAGACATAATGGCTTGCTAGAGTCCGCTTATGTCTTATGAGGGTCGATATGATCGGACTCATTGCCAACATAATATAATCCTATTGGGTCACACACAACTAGAATGAATTGATTAAACCAGAGGAAGAATGATTGAGAATTCCTGAACTGACTTGGGTTGTAGCGCGACAGAACTTGGCCATGGGCTTCGACTGGTCATGCGACAACATGAAGCCACAAGGCGGTTTACAGACTGGTTTCCTAATTTGATTAGGAAACATATACCATACTAATGTAGTATAAATATAACAGTCTGTCAACCCTAATAGCCTAGCCGAAATTCTGAAAAGAAAATCACAACATAATTCTCAATATTCTTCAAGGTTTTTGATCTAGCAATCATCAAGAAATCGTTCTTGGTTCATTCGAAGGTGTGGATACCATAAGAGGGTCTTCGCTCGTTCAACGATCAAGGCCTAGAGTTCGAAGCTTGTATTCAGAATCACATTAATACATAGTTCGATAGCTCAAGAACGGAAAGCGTTCAAGGTTGGTTATTACTATCTCATAGAATTCAATTTAAATTGTATAGAACGGATCCTAGGTTCTTTGGGTTTTATGTTATTAGATGCTTAATTCCGCTGCGCATGGATCCGTAAAACCCAACAGATTGATGCTAAAGAATTATAACTCTTAAAAAGAGAATTGACGATATGGAGATGGGGAAGAAAGAGGAGGATGACGATGACACTAGTGCAACTCGTCCCTTCTCTCAGAGAATAAATGATGTACCACCTAATCCTGCCTTCAAGGTCCCAAGTTTTCATAAATACGGAGGAACCACAGATGCACGGGACCATGTGCAAAGTTTCGAGTCTACTATGGCCCTCTTCACTAAGGCCGATGACGTTCTCTGTAAAGCCTTGGCCAGTACTTCTTCAGAACAGCCTTGACTTGGTTCCGTGAGCTCAAAAAGGGATGCATCGATAGCTGGAGGGGCATGAGGAGGATATTCCTAGACCACTTTGCCATGGCAGGTAGGAGGAAGAAGAGGTTAACTGACCTTGCCAACATTGAGCAAGGGAAGAATGAGACCACGTTAAGCTACTATAACAGATTCCGAGCCATGGCAGACCAAGTGGAAGAAAGCCTCACTGATCGAGAGGTGATTATATGTTTTAATTCTAGGTTGAGATCTGGACAGCTTATCTACGAACTCTCAGCCAGAGAGCCTAAAACAAAGTTTGACCTATTCAATGTGGCTTATGCAATTGCCATGGCGGAGGGAAAAAGCAAGAAGAGGTCTGATAACACAGAACCGGAAGCAGCTGGCACTCGCCATGCTTCCGATGGAAATGGAAATGGAAATGGATTCAAGGGGAAGAACAAAACAAGGGGTTCTGAAAAAGCTGAAATCTTTACCCCTCTTACCAAGCCTATTACTGAAATCATGCAATTGGTGAACCTCCCACCTCCTCGTCCACTGAATGATAAACCAAAGTTCCCTCGTGACCCTTCCAAATATTGTGATTCCACAAGGACCATGGTCACACCACCGAAAGGTGCATTGCCCTCAAACGAATGATCCAAAGGTGGGTTGACGAAGGCAAGCTAGACCGCTATGTCATGAAGAAAGATGGCAAGCGAAAACGGAAGGAGGACGAGAGTGAAGATGACAACAAGAGCGAAGACAAGGAGCAGAGGCCTCCTAGGGCCAAATTGCATGTGATTCGAGAAGAGGTAGTCTCTACCAGAAAGCTAAGGGACCAAATCCATGAGCTGAGCAAGGTATACCATGTTCCTGCTTGGGTTCATAAGGCAAAAGAGGCCATAAGTTTCTCTCCCAATGAATTGGCTGGAAGCCATGCAGCCCATGAGCAACCCTTGGTGATAAAGGGTCGAATTGACAACTGTGAATTCGAGAGACTTCTCATCGACACGGGGGCCTCTCGTGATATTTTGTACTATTCCACCTTCCAGATAATGGGCTTGAAAGATACCATCCTGAAACCTTATCATGGAAGGCTAGAAGGTTTCACCAACCATAAAGTCGGTGTCAAGTAGACATGGTCAAATCCGGGTAGGGGTACGGGTCTGAACCGCCGGGTCACGAGTCTAAAAATGAAGAACCGGAACCGAACCGTGAGATGCACGGGTACGGTTCCGATACGGGTCCTATGGGTACGGGTACACGGTTTCCACGGGTCCAAAATAATTCTGTTTTTTTCAAAAAAAAAAAATCAATTTTTTTTTCAAATTTAGTTGGTTTGTTTACTGAACCCAAATTGCTTTTCGGAAACAGTTTGTTTACTGAATCCAATTTTCTTGTCTATAAACATCCTAAATATTTAAGTGTATAATAAAGTAGTTCAGTATGAAATCAATTTTTTATTTTATTTTTGTGAAAAGGGTTTCAACACAGAATATATGGTCAAATGGCCATGGGAGGACCAGTTTGTTTGCTACTGTTATTCAAGCACCCTTATCCGTACTGGTTGAATATTTGAATAACAGTAGCAAACAAACTGGTCCTCCCATGGCCAATTGATCTGACCGCTCTGACGCGTCTGACGCGGTTCCTGACGCTGGTCTCACGGGTACGGTTCCACGGGTTGGAACCGCCGGGTCACGAGTTTGGAGAAAGAGGAACCGAAACCGAACCGCTAATTGTACGGGTACGGTTCCAATAGTTCACGGGTCTTACACGGTTCCGGTTCTGACGGGTCAAATTCGGGTACGGTTCCACGGGTACGGGCACGGGTCAGCCATGTCTAGTGCCAAGGGAACTGTTGACCTACAGCTGGAAGTTGGTGAACATCCCTTCCGAACCGTGGCTACAATCACTTTCATAGTCATGGATCTGACAAGTGACTATCACGCAATCTTAGGCATTCCAAGTCAAGCAAAACTTGGGTTGGTCACCTCCCTTCCTCACCAACGAGTTAAATTTCCTACTCGTCTGCTAAAACCATCGCGCAGACAAGGAGGATCTTTGCAAGGGACAAGGAGGAAGCTATCAAGGAAGAGGTGAAAAAGTTACTTAGCGCCGGAATCATCCGAGAAGTGAAATACCCACTTTGGTTGGCCATCGTGGTGATGGTTAAAAAGCAAAATGGGAAATGGCGAATGTGTATAGATTTCACTGATCTTAACAAAGCCTGCCCTAAGGACAGTTATCCTCTCCCCAGAATTAATAAGTTGGTTGACTCCATAACTGGACACCAACTCTCAGTTTCTTAGATGCCTATTCAGGCTATCATCAAATAAAAATGGCGGAAGAGGACATTGAGAAGACAGCCTTCCAAACATCGGGGGGAAATTATTGTTATGTCATGATGCCCTTTGGGCTTAAGAATGCGGGTGCTACATGCCAACGCATGGTGAATGAAGTGTTTGGAGAACAAATAGATCGTAATATGGAGGCCTACATTGACGACATGGTCATAAAGACCAAGGAGGGCAGTCACGCCCCTGACCTGGAGGAAACCATTAACAATCTCCGAGCCAACAACATGAAGCTAAACCCAAGTAAGTGTGTGTTCGGGGTGACAGCTGGAAAGTTCCTAGGCTTTATGGTATCTCAAAGGGGAATAGAGGCAAACCCTGAAAAAATCAAGGCACTTATTGACATGAAGGAACCTACCAACATCAAGGAGGTTCAGAGATTGAATGGAAGAATAGCGGCTCTTGGGAGATTCATTGGCAAATCCGCCGAAAAATCAATGCCTTTCTTCAAGGTCTTGAAGGGGGCTAAGAGCTTCTCCTAGACTCCTGAATGTACTGAAGTATTCCTCCAGTTGAAGGAGTACTTGGGTTCCCCTCCCTTGTTAAGCAGTCCGATCACTGACGAGATGCTTTATGTCTTCTTAGCCGCCACAGATCATGCAGTTGCAGCTGTTCTTGTACGAAATGATGAAGGAACTCAGAAACCAGACTACTATGTCTCTAAGGCATTATCACACGTGGAGAGCAGATATTTTAATGTGGAAAAGATAGTGTGCGTGCTAGTGATTGCATCAAGGAAACTACGTTCCTATTTTTCTGCACATCCCATCACTGTGTATACCAATGAACCATTGAAGAAGATCTTACACAAGTTGGATGGCTCCGGATGTCTCCTCAATTGGTCTATCGCTCTTATAGAGTTTGATATCACTTACCAACCAAGGAAGACCCTCCTGGCACAGCCTCTGGTTGACTTCATGGTCGAGACTGCCTTCATGGACCTCCCGTAAGCATAACACATCGGAGGAAGAAGAGTCCCCCATAGAACTCCCATCCAACTGTTGGGTCCTATACATTGATGGATCAGCCACAAAGGAGAGAAGCGGAGCTGGAGTGGTACTTGCAAGTCCCAAAGGAGAGCATACCATCCAAGGCATTATTAGATTCAAGTTCCCTGCCTCCAACAACCAAGCTGAATACGAGGCTCTGATATTTGGTATCGAGTTGGCTTCCTTCTATGGAGCAACTAAAGTAGCGGCTTTCTGTGACTCCCAACTTGTTGTCAAACAAGTGAAGGGAGAGTATAACACCCAAAATCTCGTACTTACCAAATATAGAGACCTGGTCCTAGACATGATGAAGAAGCTGAAGTTCTTTGAGATCAAACAAATATGCAGGGAAGATAACCAAATCGCGGATGTTCTATCTAAACTAGCGACTATGGATGTGTCTGAGTCCAACTCCAATCGATACGTAGTTTTTGCTGAAAAACCCGCATATGAAAGACTACAAGTCATGCTCCTAGATGGAGAGGAGAGATGCTGGATTGATGACTACATAGATTACATCGAGAAGAGCCAACTCCCAGAAGATGAAATGCAAGCTAAACTTATCAAGAAGAGATCACCAAGGTTTGTTGTGATGATCGGAGTCCTCTACCGACGATCCTTCACTAAGCCCCTGCTGTGGTGCGTCTATCCCAAGGAAATTGGGAATCTCTTAGCCGAAGTACATGAAGGCGTTTGCGACGGACACCCGGGGGCCAGTGTCACGACCCTAGGTCTGGGCACTAATTTGGCCACGTGTTGAGCACGTGGGAGTGGGGTGTATTGCCCCTTATGTTAAGCATTATGTGATTTACGGAATGACTATGTGTTCATTCTGGTATTTGAATTGGAAATTGGATTTGGTTATGTGTTTATTTGGATAATTTGATAATTTAGATGTTATTAAATTAATATTTAATAAAATAATGTCTAAATGGTTAATGAGAAATTTTGTGGGAAAGTGATAATGTTTGAATTTTGAAATAAAAGCTTTATAAAAGTTTGAGGAGCTTTAATGTAAATATGAAATTAAGGTGGTTGATTGTAATAACTAGAAGCTAGGAGGAGTTAAAGTGTAATATTGCTTATATATATCCATCTACCTTCGATCATCTTCCAGAGAATTTGAGAAAAGAAAGAAATAAATCCTTTCCGTACGTTCTTCCTATAAAAACATTATAATTTTATTTCATTCAAAAATTCCCCGTAAATTTAATATCAATCCGTTTTTATCCATTGCGTCAAATCGATCGAGGAGCCGAGTAGAACATTTAGAGCCGATCAAAGTTAATATTAATTTCGACATATTTTGATAAATTATTATGATTTCTTTCAATAATTGTTCATTCAATATTTAATATTGATATTATGTAATATAAATGGTTATGGGTATTTCGGGGGTCATTTTATTCGACATTTTGAAATGAAGAAAATGTTGGTTTTGAAAGAGGATAGTAAATTGTTATGTATTATTGAATTCTGATTAAAGTTTTGTGTTAGATGCCAGTTTTAATAGTTGTAGATTCTCTTGGTGGGGTTTTCAATTTGCCAGCATAAAGTATTGAAGATTACTTATGGTTTTGGATGACGTTTTGAAGTTTGTTCATATATGAAGTGGTTGCCATACAATCAGGGAGACGGGAGAGTATGCAGATTCTTGTTTGGTTGTTGCAAGCAGTATTCACTATAGTATAACAATTTAATAGTTCAAATCCATGTACTCTTTTCCCAGTTTTGTCGAGGGAACAACCCCATTTTTCACCGAGTGCCCAGGACTGAATATTGGTACCAAGTTTGTAAGTATGTAGACCTAAGCAACTTAGTACGGAATTGACCCCTCTATGACTATAATTCTAGTACAACTTTAGTACTATACAATGGAACTTTAAATGGCCCAAATGGATAATGGGAAAGGTTTTAAATATTGTCTCAAAAAGGGTTGAAAGGCAATTGTTAAACTTGAACCAAAGTTGATAAAATTTGGTATTTGAATATGGAACCTTTATAGAAGGTGTCTAATGTTATATTATGAATGCGTAGGGTTACTTGTATGTCATTAGACCTCTACGTGGTTACATGTATATGGTTACTGGGTTAATTAGTGCATTAAATAAATGTTGCACTACTTTATTGATTGGGACAGGAGTGGTAATATCATGTTATTGAATTATACATTATGTATTGAATATGTAGGCCTCATATGTGATACATGGTGCCCTACGTGGTTATATTTACATGGTTATTGGTTCAAATAATGTGTAGAAGGTGTAATACACCAAGTGATGGGTTGGGACCTTTATAGAAAGTGTTCCACATTATGACCTGATTGCGTAGGGCTACTGATATTATATTGTACCCCTACGTGGTTACCTATAGGTGGTTATTGGTTTAGATAGTGCGTGAAAAATATGTTGCACTACTTCCTTGGGTTGAGCATGGATATGTAGGACTTATGTAATACTTTGTGCCATAAGTGTTTACATGTTCATAGTTGGTTGTGCACATAGTGTTTAAATACGTGTTGCACTGTTTCCTTTGTTGAGCATGAGTATTAATACCATGTCATTAGATTGTTGTTATTTAATAGTGTTGAAATATATGTGCACTATTGTGATTGGTTTAACATGAATTGCAGTTCCATGTTATATATATGTGTTGATGTCCCATGGAGTGAACTTAATTTCAAGTATCTGTTATGTGCTTGAATATAGTTGTATCAGCTGAGACTCGGGGGTATAGGGGATACCATCACTTATGAGAAAATATTTCATAAGGTGCTTGGGTTGCCTTATACTTGTTACCCTTCACTCCCTTCTGTGGCCACGGAGAGGGGGTTCAGCTTCTGTGGATATGTGCAGTCATGCCACAAGATAGCGAGGCAGCTTATATGGATCTCTGTTCGGGGTCGTATAAGACGTGAATAAGCACTAGCATTTCACGAGAGCGGAGTATTCCTCCCACCGTAGTACTACATATGACCCAGATGGGGGAAAGGTAACGTAAAGTGTTTACTGTTTTCCCAATGTGATATTTGAGCAACCTGTTTTGTGTTGCATATTATATGAGCAACCTGTATGTGTTGCATATGGTATGACTTATTGGTCAGGCGGAAAAGGTAACGTAACGTGTTTACTGTTTTCCAATGTGATATGTGAGCAACCTGTTTTGTGTTGCATATTGTATGGCATATTGTTGCATACACAATAGCTTGCTGAGATTTTATCTCACCCCTTCTCCCTTTACTGTTTTGGATTCAGCTGTGACAGGTGGACCATACCAGTGAGGTCGGGAAGAAATTTGGATCGTATTTTGGTTGTCAGGGTATGTATTAGTTGGGAGTTGGGGGCTGGATTATGGTTGTTATTCTTTTAGAAAATGTTTTGTATATAAAGTTTTACAAACATGTTTCCATTGTATTGTGTTGTAAGTAAGCTTAAAGTTGGTTTGGTTTATGGTTGGCTTGTATAAGCCTTTTCAGTTGTATGATTTGTAAAATCAGGTTGTGTTTGTTTAAAGCAGGTTTTTTTTATATAGCCTCCAATTAAAGAGGTTATTTTGAAATGGTTTTTGAAAAAGGTTAGTATTACTTTTCAAGTTAGTATAAAGGAAAAGTTTTTTTTAAAAAGAGTATGTTTTGGGACCCTCCATCCTGGGACACGAGTTTTAGGTTTCGGGAGTTGGGAGGCGCCCTCAGTTGGTATCAGAGCTCACGTTAGAAGTCAAGGGTAGATGTCTAGCCTAAGGGGGAGTGTGTGATATCTGAACCGAGTGTTGAATGCAGGAACTTGTTCAATGGCGGGAAATGATGATAACCAACAAAGGGATCACGGAAATGTGAACAAAATGGGAACAGAAGGAGACCAGAATATAGATATGATGAAGATGTTCAGGGTCTTTCTACAAAATATGGCAGCTCAGGGGCAAGTTCAACAAAGAACTCCGAGGTACGATCAAAACCACAGGATAGAGGATTTTGTAAGGATGAATCCACCAAGCTTTAATGGAGATCCGAATTCGTGGAAGGCAGAAAAATGGTTAGAAGCAATGAACAAAACCTTTGAGGCTATGGGAATTCCTGAGGAAGAAAAGGTCAGGTGTGCCATTTTTTTAAGCTGGAAGGTCCAGCGGATCAGTGGTGGCAAGGTTTACAGGAAAGTTGGGAGCGGGATCATACGCCCCAAACTTGGGATAATTTCACTCGGAAGTTCGAGGATTATTTTATTACCATGGTTACCCGAGATAAGATAGAGGTGGATTTCTTACGTCTGGAACAGGGATCTATGACGGTAGCTCAGTATTCAGCAAGGTTCATGGAATTGGCTTGGCATTGTACTCACTTGATACCCTATGAATTGAGGAGAGTTTATCTGTTTGTAAAAGGTTTGAGACCTGAATTGAGGAAACAATTGTTGGCTTATGCCTTTGCCGATTATCAGACGACCTTGGATAGGGCGTTTCAGATTGGGAATGATCTTGAGAAGCACCAAGGAGGATTAAAAATGGGTGGAAGCAAGTTAAAGTATCAGGAACAAGGCTCCAGACTGAACAGAGGATAGCCAAGTTCTTCAGCTTCTGGAAGTGTTCGAGGGGTACAGATTGCAGCTCCTATAGCTCAGCCGTATCTGGTCAATATTTTGGCATGATTTGTAAATTTTGCTAGCGGATTGGACATACGGAAAAGATGTGTTGGAAAAAGCAAGGGAAATGTATGAAGTGTGGGGAAATGGGGCATATCAGAAAAGATTGTCCTAGATGGAGATTTCGACAAGGACAGACATCAGGCAGTGGCCAACAAAGAGGACAGCAAAGTGGTGGTACAAAGAGAGACATGGAAGGGAAAGCAAAAGAGAAAGTCTAAGGCAGAGTCTTGGCTTGGGATTGTGGAGAGATAGATTCCTCCGCAGTTATTAGAGGTATTACCTGTCTCATGAATTAGGGGTCATATTTTTATAGATCCCAGTTTATCACATTCTTATGTGGCATTGCATTTTGCTTTTACTTGCATAAATGGTCTAAGAGTTGCCTTATGTGCTAGAGGTTTCAACTCCTATGGGAGAGTACCTCGAATTTTCTTTGGTTATCATGGTTGTGACATGATTATATGTAGGCATGGATTGCCAGTGGATTTGGTAGAAGTACCAATTCGTGATATTGTTGTTATACTTGGCCTGCAATGGTTAAGTAGTTGTTGTATTTTGGGTAGACTGTCGCAAGTAGCGAGTCTCCATTTCTATGTTTGACTTGCCTCTGTTTGTGATTGAGGCGGATAATTCATTAATTGATATTGTGTCGTATATACAATAAAGGCCTAAATGTTTGGTCTAAATAATGTGAACGTTATTTGATTTATGTGTTAGACTTGAATAAAAAGTCACCTGAAATATCTTAATTAGCAGTGGTAAGTGAATTGGTGAGGTGTTTCCTCAGAGTATTTTATGCCGTCAGTTGAGGCAGTCGAATTCATATGGATGTAATGCCAGGTTATTGACATATCGAAGAGCACCTTACAGAAGGGCACAGGATGTGTTGGTGAAAATGATGAGTAGAATTTTAAACTTGATTCTGATAACTTTGTGATAATCTTTATGGATGATATCTTGGGTTATTCAGAGTTATGAAGAGATTATGGGAATTAATTGCAAGTTATGTATCTGTTTTTCGTGAGAATCAATTGGTTGCGGAATTCAGTAAGTGTGAGTTGTGACTCAAGAAAATTTTAATGATGGGTCTTATAGTTTCAAGCTTGGGGCGTGGGTATTATTTCTCGAGTATTGAGATCCTGGTCAAATGGAACAACCTTTGACAGTGTCAGAATCCCGTAGTTGTCTGGGTTTGACAGATTGCTACCAGATAATAATTGATGAACTTTCGAGGGTGATTTACTCGGAAGGAGATATTATTGAGATGGAATGCAAAAGGGTGAAACCAGCTTTGCAGAGTTAAAGAATAGATTGACTATAGTTTGATCCTTACCTTACTTGATGGATGTGAGAACTTGTGATTTTAGTTACACGTCAAAAGAAAGGTTTGGGGTTGTATTCTTATGCAGAATGGGGAAGGAATACCCTATACTTCGAGGAAGTGAGCACTAATAGATCAGAATTTTTCCTATTCTTGGCATGGAATTTGTAATAAACCGAATTTTGTTTTCTTAATTAATAATTTTTTTTTAGATGAACTAGGTTAAGTGGGCTTGATTAATTTAATTTGGATTATCTTTATTTAATTGGGCTAGGTTATCTTTTGGGCTTAGATATTAGAGACCCAAATATAAGTACATATTTCCAAACCCTAGGAGCCTTATTAATTTTATAATCAAAGAGAGAAAAAGAGAGAGAGCCGTGAGAGAGAGAAGTCGGCGGAATTGGAGTGTTTGTGACAACGGCGGCAGGGAATTCCTGCGTAAGGTAACAAATTTATTTTTATATTATTTTTGTATTTGATATGCGTTGTTTTGATATAGGGAAATAAATACTATATGGCTTGGATTATTTAGGATGAAGATAAATTATCAAAAAGAAAATAGAAGAAATAAAAGAAGATGAAATTTAAAAGATTGTGGGAGTAGAAAATAAGAAAATTGATTCCTGCTATACATGACATGTGGGGCCGAGGGTAATTTCATTTGTAATATGTAAAAGAAAACAAAACAATGGTCTGTGAGAGGACTTGTTAGTTTCATGGCTGTTAGTAATACTTATTATATCTGAGTTTGGATGCTTTAGTGTACATCCTGTATTAGAGAGTGTATTCCACCCATATTGTTGTAGATATCTAAGGTTAATTATTAAGCTAATTATAGGTTAATAAGAAAGAGTAAAGAATGTTCGGGTTAGGTAATTAGGCATTATTTGTGCCCTAAGAAATCTTTTTGCAATGATTGTAGATTCGTGCGCGTGAAGCATTGTTGGAAGTACTAAGCAACACTAAGGTAAGGGATTATATATCTTTAAGTTAATTGATTTTCGCTCTGTTTCATTGTTTAGGCTTCTGCATATTTCTTGGCGATGTACGTTCTTTGATACGTAAAAGCTGACCTCGCGTCAGTATTTGTTTTGACTCCCTCCTTTACCGTTAATTGCTAATCTTTTGTTATTTGTTTGCTATATCGTCCTTTTGGTTTCGTAAATACAGAATTTTGCTGTTATTGTGAAAGTTCTATTCTGTATAAAAATGAGTTTTGATATGATATGATTTTGTTCCATTAATGATCACTAAGTTAGACAACCTGCTTCGGCGGGGTATATTTGATATTTTGCCCTTCGGGCAAACTTAGTTCACCGCTTCTTCAATGTAGTAGTGGTAGAGTGTTACGGATACACTGTTTAGGACTCTGCGAAGTCAACCTTTGTGCTCCTTGTGGGCTTTTGTTCCCTTTATGGGATTTTGGTTTGATAAGGTCAGTGGACCACTTATGTGATCATGATGTCTGTGAGTGATTTGATTATCTACGGCTGGTATGGGACTGTTGTAGATAATTAGATTACTCGAGTTAGTTTTGTTCAGCTTATCAGTCCTTTGAAATTCCTAATAATCTGTGAGGGGTTTAGTTAGTTAAAGCTGGTATGGGACAGTTTTAAATAAGTAAATCATTCGAGTCAATTTGAATCAATTTCGTCATCATTTGGAACTTCAAAATATTTGTCAACTCAGTTTGTGAAACCGTTGAGATTTTGAAAGACATTTGGTTTGAGATTTGGTAAATAACTATTTCGCATTTGTGTTCTGTTATGTCTTCGATTGTTATTTGAAACTTGTATCGTTTGATATTCTTTCAGGTCAACTCCTCCTTAGTAACCGGAGGGGTTGTATATGAACTTACTGGGCATTGTTCGCTCACCCTTTCATACTCTTTTTCTTCCAGATTTCATATAGGAAGAATGTGAAACGAGTCCGGGGTTCGAGTTGTAGTTTGGTAGTTTGATCGTAATTGTTTTAATGGAAATGAATATTTCCATTATTTTTTAAAAATTCAAAAAAAATTCAAGGGCGAATTATGATAAATGGTAAAAGCAAAACGGGTTTTTGAAGATTTTAGTTCTGACGATTTTAAACGCTATCAAAACCGTCTATTAATACGGGAGTTGGAAGCGATATTAGATGAAAAAGGAGAATTGACGCCACAGATCTAAAAAATGATATTTTCATTTTAGACTCTTTAGTCAGTTGTTTCAGTTATTTGAAAGTTGTAAGAATTTAAGGATTTTGTTGAGCTAGTGGATTGTACTAGCCATTGAAATTGTTACCGTTATCCGCATTTAAGTTATTTCAAATTGTGGTTAGTGTTTTAATTATGGTTTTAGTAGCCGTTGGAGGTTATTTTAATATCAATTAAGTACTATTATTGTTGTGGAAATTCGGGGTCATTACAGAATTGATTGTGATTCTTTTGTGTTACCTAAGTGGAACGTTATCTATATGAAGTTAAAATTTAGATTTTTATCAACCAGGAGAGTTGCAGTACCTGGTTACTTAAAAGGAATGGAACAACAAGTAGAGAAATGGCTAGAAGTACTAAAAAGACTTTGATTGTGGTATTTTATATCATCTGGGAAAGCTAGTGTGGTTGCAGATGCGATTAGCCGAAAGGCTTCACTGTCAACATGTTGATCTTGTGAATTGCAAGATAAGACATAAATTGCGAATGTTCGCGTATCCCTACAGTTTATGGAAGCTTATGGAGGTTCCACAAATTGATCCTGAATTGAAGAAGATGGATGCGTTTGAGTAATAGTGGATAGATTGACCAGGTTGGTTCATTTCTACCTAGATTACTGAAGGATTGAATGGAAAAGTTAGTATAATCATAGGGTGAGAGATTTGATTGATTTCACGGAATACCAATCCATATTTTGTATCAGATTGGGATCCGAGATTCCTATTGCGATTTGGGAAGACTTAGTGTGAGGTTTGGGCTCCGAGCTGAGTTTCAGTTCTGCTTTTCATTCTCAGGTAGATGGGCAGACAGAGAGGACTATCCAGATTGTGAGGATATGTTACATGTGTACGTGATGGATTTTCCCTCATTGTGAGAGGTTTATTCAACCTTAGTGGAATTGCGTATATCAACAACTAGCAGTTCAGTATTGAATTGGCCTGTATGGAACTTGGTATGGGAGGAAGTATCTTTATGATCCTATCCCGATATTGAATTCTTCAACCGAGGATCTTCAGGTTGAGTGGAATTATGTGGAAGAATCATATCATTGAGAAAACCACTTGGGTTTTGAGAATTCGAAATGCTTGAGCAGTATATGTGAGCATTGAGCACTCAGGTAAGTATGTCTAAAATTCGGGACGAATTTTATTTAAAGGGGAGTGAGTGTCACGACCCTAGGTCTGGGCACTAATTTGGCCACGTGTTGAGCACGTGGGAGTGGGGTGTATTGCCCCATATGTTAAGCATTATGTGATTTACGGAATGACTATGTGTTCATTCTGGTATTTGAATTGGAAATTGGATTTGGTTATGTGTTTATTTGGATAATTTAATAATTTAGATGTTATTAAATTAATATTTAATAAAATAATGTCTAAATGGTTAATGAGAAATTTTGTGGGAAAGTGATAATGTTTGAATTTTGAAATAAAAGCTTTATAAAAGTTTGAGGAGCTTTAATGTAAATATGAAATTAAGGTGGTTGATTGTAATAACTAGAAGCTAGGAGGAGTTAAAGTGTAATATTGCTTATATATATCCATCTACCTTCGATCATCTTCCAGAGAATTTGAGAAAAGAAAGAAATAAATCCTTTCCGTACGTTCTTCCTATAAAAACATTATAATTTTATTTCATTCAAAAATTCCCCGTAAATTTAATATCAATCCGTTTTTTTATCCGACTGCGTCAAATCGATCAGGGAGCCGAGTAGAACATTTAGAGCCGATCAAAGTTAATATTAATTTCGACATATTTTGATAAATTATTATGATTTCTTTCAATAATTGTTCATTCAATATTTAATATTGATATTATGTAATATAAATGGTTATGGGTATTTCGGGGGTCATTTTATTCGACATTTTGAAATGAAGAAAATGTTGGTTTTGAAAGAGGATAGTAAATTGTTATGTATTATTGAATTCTGATTAAAGTTTTGTGTTAGATGCCAATTTTAATAGTTTTAGATTCTCTTGGTGGGGTTTTCAATTTGACAGCATAAAGTAGTGAAGATTACTTGTGGTTTTGGATGACGTGTTGAAGTCTGTTCATATATGAAGTGGTAGTCATACAATCAGGGAGAATATGCATATTCTTGTTTGGTTGTTGCAAGAAGTGTTCACTAGAGTATAACAATTTAATAGTTCAAATCCATGTCCTCTTTTCCCAGTTTTGTCGAGGGAACAACCCCAAATTTCACCGAGTGCCCAGGACTGAATATTGGTACCAAGTTTGTAAGTATGTAGACCTAAGCAACTTAGTACGGAATTGACCCCTCTATGACTATAATTCTAGTACAACTTTAGTACTATACAATGGAATTTTAAATGGCCCAAATGGATAATGGGAAAGGTTTTAAATATTGTCTCAAAAAGGGTTGAAAGGCAATTGTTAAACTTGAACCAAAGTTGATAAAATTTGGTATTTGAATATGGAACCTTTATAGAAGGTGTCTAATGTTATATTATGAATGCGTAGGGTTACTTGTATGTCATTAGACCTCTACGTGGTTACATGTATATGGTTACTGGGTTAATTAGTGCATTAAATAAATGTTGCACTACTTTATTGATTGGGACAGGAGTGGTAATATCATGTTATTGAATTATACATTATGTATTGAATATGTAGGCCTCATATGTGATACATGGTGCCCTACGTGGTTATATTTACATGGTTATTGGTTCAAATAATGTGTAGAAGGTGTAATACACCAAGTGATGGGTTGGGACCTTTATAGAAAGTGTTCCACATTATGACCTGATTGCGTAGGGCTACTGATATTATATTGTACCCCTACGTGGTTACCTATAGGTGGTTATTGGTTTAGATAGTGCGTGAAAAATATGTTGCACTACTTCCTTGGGTTGAGCATGGATATGTAGGACTTATGTAATACTTTGTGCCATAAGTGTTTACATGTTCATAGTTGGTTGTGCACATAGTGTTTAAATACGTGTTGCACTGTTTCCTTTGTTGAGCATGAGTATTAATACCATGTCATTAGATTGTTGTTATTTAATAGTGTTGAAATATATGTGCACTATTGTGATTGGTTTAACATGAATTGCAGTTCCATGTTATATATATGTGTTGATGTCCCATGGGGTGGACTTAATTTCAAGTATCTGTTATGTGCTTGAATATAGTTGTATCAGCTGAGACTCGGGGGTATAGGGGATACCATCACTTATGAGAAAATATTTCATAAGGTGCTTGGGTTGCCTTATACTTGTTACCCTTCACTCCCTTCTATGGCGACGGAGAGGGGGTTCAGCTTCTGTGGATATGTGCAGTCATGCCACAAGATAGCGAGGCAGCTTATATGGATCTCTGTTCGGGGTCGTATAAGACGTGAATAAGCACTAGCATTTCACGAGAGCGGAGTATTCCTCCCACTGTAGTACTACATATGACCCAGATGGGGGAAAGGTAACGTAAAGTGTTTACTGTTTTCCCAATGTGATATTTGAGCAACCTGTTTTGTGTTGCATATTATATGAGCAACCTGTATGTGTTGCTGATGGTATGACTTACTGGTCAGGCGAAAAAGGTAACGTAACGTGTTTACTGTTTTCCAATGTGATATGTGAGCAACCTATTTTGTGTTGCATATTGTATGGCATATTGTTGCATACATAATAGCTTGTTGAGATTTTATCTCACCCCTTCTCCCTTTACTGTTTTAGATTCAGCTGTGACAGGTGGACCATACCAGTGAGGCCGGGAAGGAGTTTGGATCGTATTTTGATTGTCAGGGTATGTATTAGTTGGGAGTTGGGGGCTGGATTATGGTTGTTATTCTTTTAGAAAATGTTTTGTATATAAAGTTTTACAAACATGTTTCCGTTGTATTGTGTTGTAAGTAAGCTTAAAGTTGGGTTGTTTTATGGTTGGCTTGTATAAGCCTTTTCAGTTGTATGATTTGTAAAAACAGGTTGTGTTTGTTTAAAACAGGTTTTTATATAGCCTCCAAGTAAAGAGGTTATTTTGAAATTGTTTTGAAAAAGGTTAGTATTACTTTTCAAGTTAGTATAAAGGAAAAGTTTTTTTTAAAAAGAGTATGTTTTGGGACCCTCCATCCTGGGACACGAGTTTTAGGTTTCGGGAGTTGGGAGGCGCCCTCAGTTGGTATCAGAGCTCACGTTAGAAGTCAAGGGTAGATGTCTAGCCTAAGGGGGAGTGTGTGATATCTGAACCGAGTGTTGAATGCAGGAACTTGTTCAATGGCGGGAAATGGTGATAACCAACAAAGGGATCACGGAAATGTGAACAAAATGGGAACAGAAGGAGACCAGAATATAGATATGATGAAGATGTTCAGGGTCTTTCTACAAAATATGGCAGCTCAGGGGCAAGTTCAACAGCAACCTGAGGTACGATCAAAACCTGGGATAGAGGATTTTGTAAGGATGAATCCACCAAGCTTTAATGGAGATCCGAATTCGTGGAAGGCAGAAAAATGGTTAGAAGCAATGAACAAAACCTTTGAGGCTATGGGAATTCCTGAGGAAGAAAAGGTCAGGTGTGCCATTTTTTTAAGCTGGAAGGTCCGGCCCGGATCGGTGGTGCAAGGTTTACGGGAAAGTTGGGAGGCGGGATCATACGCCCCAAACTTGGGATAATTTCACTCGGAAGTTCGGGGATTATTTTATTACCATGGTTACCCGAGATAAGATAGAGGTGGATTTCTTACGTCTGGAACAGGGATCTATGACGGTAGCTCAGTATTCAGCAAGGTTCATGGAATTGGCTTGGCATTGTACTCACTTGATACCCTATGAATTGAGGAGAGTTTATCTGTTTGTAAAAGGTTTGAGACCTGAATTGAGGAAACAATTGTTGGCTTATGCCTTTGCCGATTATCAGACGACCTTGGATAGGGCGTTTCAGATTGGGAATGATCTTGAGAAGCACCAAGGAGGATTAAAAATGGGTGGAAGCAAGTTAAAGTATCAGGAACAAGGCTCCAGACTGAACAGAGGATAGCCAAGTTCTTCAGCTTCTGGAAGTGTTCGAGGGGTACATTGCGCTCCTATAGCTCAGTAGATCTGGTCAATATTTTGGCATGATTTGTAAATTTTGCTAGCGGATTGGACATACGGAAAAGATGTGTTGGAAAAAGCAAGGGAAATGTATGAAGTGTGGGGAAATGGGGCATATCAGAAAAGATTGTCCTAGATGGAGATTTCGACAAGGACAGACATCAGGCAGTGGCCAACAAAGAGGACAGCAAAGTGGTGGTACAAAGAGAGACATGGAAGGGAAAGCAAAAGAGAAAGTCTAAGGCAGAGTCTTGGCTTGGGATTGTGGAGAGATAGATTCCTCCGCAGTTATTAGAGGTATTACCTGTCTCATGAATTAGGGGTCATATTTTTATAGATCCCAGTTTATCACATTCTTATGTGGCATTGCATTTTGCTTTTACTTGCATAAATGGTCTAAGAGTTGCCTTATGTGCTAGAGGTTTCAACTCCTATGGGAGAGTACCTCGAATTTTCTTTGGTTATCATGGTTGTGACATGATTATATGTAGGCATGGATTGCCAGTGGATTTGGTAGAAGTACCAATTCGTGATATTGTTGTTATACTTGGCCTGCAATGGTTAAGTAGTTGTTGTATTTTGGGTAGACTGTCGCAAGTAGCGAGTCTCCATTTCTATGTTTGACTTGCCTCTGTTTGTGATTGAGGCGGATAATTCATTAATTGATATTGTGTCGTATATACAATAAAGGCCTAAATGTTTGGTCTAAATAATGTGAACGTTATTTGATTTATGTGTTAGACTTGAATAAAAAGTCACCTGAAATATCTTAATTAGCAGTGGTAAGTGAATTGGTGAGGTGTTTCCTCAGAGTATTTTATGCCGTCAGTTGAGGCAGTCGAATTCATATGGATGTAATGCCAGGTTATTGACATATCCAAGAGCACCTTACAGAAGGGCACAGGATGTGTTGGTGAAAATGATGAGTAGAATTTTAAACTTGATTCTGATAACTTTGTGATAATCTTTATGGATGATATCTTGGGTTATTCAGAGTTATGAAGAGATTATGGGAATTAATTGCAAGTTATGTATCTGTTTTTCGTGAGAATCAATTGGTTGCGGAATTCAGTAAGTGTGAGTTGTGACTCAAGAAAATTTTAATGTTGGGCCTTATAGTTTCAAGCTTGGGGCGTGGGTATTATTTCTCGAGTATTGAGATCCTGGTCAAATGGAACAACCTTTGACAGTGTCAGAATCCCGTAGTTGTCTGGGTTTGACAGATTGCTACCAGATAATAATTGATGAACTTTCGAGGGTGATTTACTCGGAAGGAGATATTATTGAGATGGAATGCAAAAGGGTGAAACCAGCTTTGCAGAGTTAAAGAATAGATTGACTATAGTTTGATCCTTACCTTACTGTAAGTTCCCCAATCTGGATCACTCCCTTTCAAACACACGGGAAACACCGTAGACTCATCCACGCAGTCTCAGAGACCTCTCTCACTCAAAACCCTCTCAAAACCCTCTCAAACCCCCAAACAAACCAAGGGAGGAGCCTTTCTGGGATAAAAAGGGACAAAAGGACCTTTTGGGAATTTTCAGGAAATCAGAAAAGCAATTAAGGTCCGTACGGACCTCTTTGTTTCAATGATTACTAAATCCCCTTAAAGTCCACAATATTCCTCAAATCCGGAAGAAATGATGACTTCCTGCGAGTTGGTCCGTACGGACCTCTTTGCATGCAAGATGGTCCGTACGGACCTTATTGCATGGGGGACATCATCATTCCGTAATATTCTCCATCATTGCGCATTCCCTCAAATCGAGGAAATCCAAAATTCTCGGATAACCAAGAAGGTCCGTACGGACCTCTTTGCTCCGAAATTTTTACTATAAATAGAGGGCTCCCCCTCCTCATTTTCACACACCTCCCACTTCTCTCTTCCTCCCTAAGCCTTCGGCTCCCCTTCTAAGACCTTTCGAGGCATTCCCGCCCTTTCGGATCCTTCCGAGGCCTTCCGAGCCCCCTCGAGGTGCTCCGAAGCCTCCCCGAGCGCTCCCGAGACGCTCCCGCGCCGCCCGAGGCACTCTCGAGGTACTCGAGGCCCCTCGTGGTACTCCGAGGCCTTGCACGGTCTTTCCACGGTGTCCCGGCTCTTTCCGAGTCAAACCGACGATCCCAAACCACGCCGAAACTCGCACGAGTAACTCCCGCCACCACAACGCACGCCGAACCTCTCGCCCGAGTGATCCCGACGATCCCCACGCACGCCGAACCTCTCGCCCGAACGCAGCCTACAACCTCAACTCACGCCGAAACTCGTCCGCGGACAACCGGCATCTCCCGAAGCAATCCCGATCCGTGCCGAACGCTACTCCGACCTCAAACACCATTCCCGAGGAAGACGAGACACGAACCAACATTGGTAAGGCTTCCTTCCTATACTATTTCAATACATTTCCATACATAGCATACAATGTAGACATCCGATACAACATGCATTTTTAAAAGCACACACACACACACACAACATTTAAAGGATATTAGGGGTATCCGAAAGACTCGTTTACGAGGCTACTCGGGTGAGCTCTAATATTCTAATATTCTCTTCCCGGGGAGTCATCTGACCTCCGAACTCAAAATCTCATCACACAAAAACAGTTTAAAATTATCTTTAAACTGATGCCCTTTTTCAATGTTTTGGGCTTAATAAAAACGGCGTGGCGACTCTACAAAATGCGAAAGCAAAACGGCGAGACACCTCCAACGCGCAACGCTAAAACGGAATAAGCCAGATGCTTAGGGCGCGATTGCGCTGCCTCTCGGATCCGGGCGACTTCCCGAACAGCGACGAACGCGAGATGCACGGGGCTCCGCGCGCGAGCCGGATCCCGGGTAATTTCAGTTGGCGACTCCGCTGGGGAACTTTTTGTTTTAAAAAAAACTTTTAAACAAAACAAAAGATTTTTAAAACGATGATGAGGGTCAAACTTTCATTTTACCCCTTCCTTTAACTGTTGTGTGTGTGTGTGCACGTGCTTCGTTTTTATTTACAAAAAAAAAATAAAAATACAAAAAAAAATGCATCAATATACATCTGTGCATACATTTAAAATTCTTCAAAAATTTCTATTTTACTCAGAAAAAGAATTTTAGAGACCGCACACTACGCGCACTGCTGCCTCGGTTACACCGCACTCTACTCACACTGCTGCCTCGGTTACACCGCACACTACGCGCACTTCGCCTCGGATACACCGCACACTACAACCCTTAACCCGGAGTGGTCTCAGTTGCAGTCCGTTTGGTCTTCCTAGGCCTCTTGGGCGCGCACGGGATCATTCCAAACATCCCATCCTAGCCAAGCGTCAACCCTGCACGTTTGAGTCTTGAGTCACACTCTGTCCAGACTCGGTTGGTTTTACCCGGTCCGTGTCATACGGCTGGATACATATACCATGCCGGCCATTTTCGAGTCAAGGCTCGGAACTCAAGATCCCTTGCGCAAGCAAAGCGATGAAAAGGTCATGCTAAAATCTTGACACGATCTTGATTTCCGGCTACACCCGCACGATGTTCCGTCCGGATATACATCCATGCTCGCATGACACCATGTCATCACGCCTTTGATACGTCGGCCATGACGATATGACCCGGCCAACGCCTAACGTCACTGAGATCCCTTGCGCAAGCAAGGCAAAGAGAGGTCATGCCGAACTCTTGACACGATCTTGACTCGGTGGCCGGCTCGGTTCACTATTCACATGGCTAACGCATCAAAACGAACATGACGAGGCTCGGTCCTTAGGTTCGATTTTTCTTTTAGGCCAGTGGAAACCGCTTGCACTATAGGACCCTCGCACAGGCTGTCCACCTGGGATGTCGAAATACGGGTGCAAAACGAGGGGCTTATAGCCGCACGAGATGGTCTCCATCGACCCAGGATCTAGCATAGTTGCGAAAAACAAGAGCAATCTTTTCCAACCTACCTAGGATTCTGAGAAAACACGTTTTAAGTAAATTAAAACAACAAAAAAAAAAAAATCAAAAATAAAAGAAACGGAAACCGCATGCCACGTGAGCTTTCCCCCTTTTATCCCGTTAGGCCACTCCTGTGTCTAAACCTTGCCCATCACCCCCTCCAGCTAACAGAGAGTGGTCGAGAGTACCCGGGAACCCGTCTCCCAGTGTCAAAACAACAAGGTCCTACCTCCTTCCCAGCTCTGTCACCAGGACAGTCCGTCAAATCCCCATGGCCAAGTCAGTGGATAACAACGATGAGAACGGGACCTTACCCCCAAGAAATTTCCCAACATTAGAAGAAGTTTGGCAGGTCCTCATGGCTATTGAGAAACGTCAAGATGAGCAACAAGCCTGGATCGAAGGTGCCACGCACCACTTCGGAACCTTAGCCACCCAACTACACAGGGCTTCCCAAGTCGGGGCTGCTCCTACGGCCTCTAACGTCTCTCATTGTCTCCCGAAGGCAACCAGTTACCCTCGTACGAGCCATGCGGTTATGACGTAAGGCCACAAGACCTTCCGAGAGGAAAGCTTGCCCATCCGGCCTCACGAGGTCCCGGTACCACCGCCGAACAACGAACACATCGGTGGGACGTCTCGCGATTGCGGTGCTTGTGCGGAAATGGAATTCCGGGATGCAATGAACGAGGGCCGTCCTCGACGAAAGAAGAAGCTATCTTCTCAACAAAAACGAAAAAGAGGTATGAATGCGGTGATCCCACGGTCGGAACCCTTGGAGAACCCTCGGGAAAGTTTGACTACTATGTCATCTACTCCGACAAATCTCCCGACCTAGTTACGCACGGGGCCACGGCAATGTTTGCTCCATGATCAGGTGGGACGAGCTTCGCACCGCCACCGAATGCCCGAAGGTCCGGATAATCCAACCCCTGTCTTGGGAAGATCTCAAAGCCACTATTGATGCTTCGGTAAAGGCCATGACGGTGAACGAATTGAAATGCGCGATGCGGCCTTACGCCCAATCGGGCTCCTCCCACTACGAAACGGGAGAGACAAGCAAAACCACAAGTCCGAGGTGAATGTTCGACACGTTCGGTCAAATCCCGATGAATCCTCCACGGACGGACAAAAGGCCGGCCATACACGAGCCACGAACCGAAAAGGGACCCTACGCCAAAGAAGGTGAAACCACGGACCCCAAAGGTTGAAGATCCTGTCTTGACACGGCTCAAGCGTACTCGAGGCTAACATCTCACTCTGGTCCTTACTCACTTCATCTTACCCGCACAAGCTCAAGTTGGAAGAAAGCCTGGCCCGAGACCATGGTTCCCATTACGGTGACACTGATGAAGCGGTTCGGATGATTGGCAACGTCAATTACGGCAATACCATCACCTTCACAAAACTCGATCTTCCAAAATTTGGGGCGACCACAACGAGCCTCTCTACATAACGGTTCAAGCGGACGAGCGCCGTCTCCCTCGGGTGTTGGTAGATGGGGGATCATCCATGAACGTCCTTCCGGCCAAAATGATGGATTTGCTAGGGATCAAAGCAAGCGATCTAAAACCCTCGACTCGAGCAATCAAGGCATACGACTCAACATCCCGCCCGGTCTTGGGAATAGCCACCTTGAACCTTTGGTTTGGAAAAGCAAATGGTCCCGACGGACTTCCAAGTCATCGACATCCCGATCACATTCACTTTGCCATTTTGGGACGCCCTTGGCTACATCGGATCAATGGGGTGGCATCCACTCTCCATCGGTGCGTAAAGTTCGTCCAAGGAACAGAATCGACCATCATCTACGGCGACGGCATAGTCGGCTGAAAGGACCGACACAACGGCGTCCCGGTTTTAGAGATCAAACACGATGATGACGGCATGATGCTCACGGGGTTCACCATCGAAAGCCCAAAGGCCCAAGTGTGCCACATAGACACGCCTTTGATTTGGGACAAGATCCCTCCCCGATGAAAATGATGAAGCACATGAACTACATCCCGGGGCTCGGTTTGGGAAAACGCCGTCGGGGCACTCAACGGATCATCAATATCAAAGAACGAGAATACCACACTGCACGGCACAGGATACTCTCCTACTCCCGAACACATAGCGGAGGACAAGCGAGCTGCACGAAACGCTCCACGAGATAACAAAAGAGGCTTGCACGCAATCTCCGATCTTCGTCCTTACGGCTTCGACATGACCAAGTACTTCACAAGGAAGGCCGGCAACTTGGAAGAAGATCCGAGAAAAGGAACAGGTGATCGGCGCCAAACAAAGGCGGCCGACAACCATGGACAAGCTCCGGCGAGAACTGGCAAGATTCGGAGGCCTCAAGCCAAATCCTGTCCGAAGAGCATTCCTCGACACACCGCCCTGCCGGGATCCATGACCACCACTATTCACAATGAATTTTGGTTCGGAAAAACTCCCTCTTTGGCGGAAGAACTCGAAAAACTCTCTGTCAACACTCTGCCTTCAACAAACGGGACGAGTGCATTCGAGCTAGTAATGCCCAAGACAAAAGCAAGAGACTCCGCGAGACGATGCTTGGGACGAACCACTGCTCCACTGCTCTTCAAAGAAGAAATCGAGATGCCGGATCTAATCGATTTTGTTTCGATAACTCTGTGATAGCAATGATCGGGAACGGTGACATAAAGCCTTTCAAGCCCCATCTCCTATCAAGCTCATTGCCACTCAATAAGCTGGGCCACATTCTCCTCCGGACCTACCGGCCAAAAAAAGGACATGATCGAACAACTTGGTCGACCCCTCGAGTCCTAGAGTCTAGTGTCAAAACTCATCCCGAGTCCATTAGCTTTGAATTTGAGTCTCTCGAGTCATCGATGGCCTCACGCCGGAGAAGATTACGAACTCATTGCCAATAATGTATTCCCGTATGCTCTTAATGAATGCTTCGATCTTTCCGAGTATCCTCTCATTGCATCTTTAACAAGCGATAAATTAACTAACACACAAACGAGTTAATAACGATTCACTTGATAAAGAAGCGAGACACATTAAACGAACAATACATTAAGCACATCTTTAAGCATGTTGTCAAACGAGAGAAAAACCGGGCCCAGTGCCGAGAAGGTTTTAATCACAACGATTTGCAAGATTCTTTGAAGAGCGAAAGAGACGCAAGTCCGACGCCATTTCCGGCACAAACCGGATCTTCCAATACCTCAAGAGCGGGAAGCCAACTTCATGAACAAGGAAGACCCACACACGGGAGGGGTCAAAACCAAGAGCATCATGGCCCTAAAACGCCTTGCCTCTCACTTCGTCATCCTCGGGGACATGTTATACAAGAAACGCTACCGTGGGCCACTCCTACGTTGCGTCGGCCAAGAAGAAGCAGAACAAGTTCATGAACGAAGTCCACAATGGGGCTTGCGGTCCCCACATGAACGCCCGAGCCACGATGCAAATCATTCTCGGGATGGGCTACTCTTGGATCTCCGTGGAGCGGATTGCATCCACTTTGTCCGAAGAGCTGCGACAAGTGCCAACGGTTCTCCAACCTCAATCATCTACCGCCCCACGATCTCTCTTGCATGACTACACCTTGGCCCTTTGCCACTTGGGGAATTGACGTCATCGGGAAAATCGCTCCGCCCGAGCGACAACGGTCACGAGTTCATCTTAGTAGCCATCGACTACTTCACCAAATGGGTCGAAGCCAAGTCCTACAAGGTACTCACCTCCAAGAAGGTCGCACATTTCCTCAAGGAAAACATCATATGCCGATACGGCATCCCAAATGAGGTCATATCGGACAACGGCTCACACTTCGAAGGAGAATTCGGCCAGGCTTGGCTGAATTCAAGATCACACGCCACAAATCTTCTCCCTACCGGCCACAAACAAACGGGCGCCGTGGAAGCGGCAAACAAAACCCTCGAACGGATCATCCGAAAAATGACCACCCGAGGAGGAGATTGGCCCGAGAAGTTTGCACCTTGCACTTTGGGGCTACCGCACATCGGTCGGAAACGACCACGGGAGAAACCCCATTTGCCCACGACGTACGGGATGGAAGCGGTCCTTCCCGTCGAGCTAGAAATTCCCTCACTCCGAGTCTTCTTTGGAAAATGACATCAACGAAGTCGAATGGCTCCGAAGCCGACATGACGAATTGGCTCTGCTAGATGAGCGACGACTAAAGGCCATGGAACACGTCCGAGCCTATCAAAGCAGGATGGCTAGAGCTTTCGACAAGAAAGTCAAATCCCGAGACATCAGGGAAGGTGACCTTGTACTCAAAGAAAAGCCTCCCACTCGAACCAACCCCTTTGGGAAAATGGGAACCCACATGGATCGGCCCTTTCGTGGTTCAAAGATCTTCTCCGGAGGCGCCATGAAGCTAACGGACCTAGACGGCAATCCCTTCATGAATCCGGTCAACGGAAGCAAACTTCGCGAGATACTTCGCTGAAGAAGAACAAGCGTGCATCTCTTGGCACTCCATGTAGTGTCGAACTACGCGAGACTGAGCCCTCTAGTCAGGAGACGTAGGCAACCTTAATTGGTCCGGTCTAAAAATACACAAAAAAGTCAAAAGTTTGAATGTCAATCAAGACCTCCATCAAGCTCCGCACTTTTCAAGAACACGCCCCAGCAGTCACCTTGACCAAGTCAAACGACGGCGGCAACATCAAAGGACATCCGAGGGTCACTCAGCATCAAACGACTGACTCATGTCTACTTCCAAGCCAGGGGCTTGTCTTCGCCCTCACGCGCTTCAAAAAAAAAAAAAGAGCTCGAGCAAGGGCTCACAAAAAAAGAATAAAAAAAAAGAGCTCGAGCAAGGGCTCACAAAAAAAAAAAGACAAAAGAAGCTCAAGCAGAAGCTGCAAAATTGAGGTCAAGAGCCCGACGCCAACAAGAGGCAAGGAAGCTACGAAAAAAGACCGTCAAAACGACTTGTCAAGGGAGCATTCAACCTCTCAGCCAAGCACAAAGCCTCAGCAAAGGGGATTGCCGTCAGGGCCCAGACTGCTTCAGTCCGCGGATGCAACAGAAAAGTTCAAAGATGGACGCCGACAAAGTGCACAACAGAAGCAAAGGCAAAACAAGAGATCTTGCGTCTCGACAAAGCTTTAAAAGTAAATCACAAATCACTAACGGTTACAACATTTCTTGATGAGTTCAAGCACGGTCTACTCTCAAGTTCACAACATGCTAAAAGACAGCTTAATACATTTAACTAATAATGTGTTTGCAATGCAATGAATGGATACCTAGGAGGTCATTCCGCGCCGTCTGCGCTTGTCCCCTCGCCATTCTTTCCTTTCTTCCCTCGTCCCCGGCGAGTCTTCTTTCGCTTCACGTGAACCAACTCTGCGTCTCTCAGTCCGAGATCTGGGGTCCTCCCCGTAGAGTCAAATAATCCAGTAGCTCTCAGGGCTTCATTCGCCCGTGCTTCGGCTCGGATCTCCTCCCTGCGAGTCTGTAAAAGAGGACCTCTCCCCTGTCGGTCGGTCAACTCTAGTCTCATAGTCAAACAAAGCGTCTCCCGTCACATCGAAGGGTCGAGACCCGGAGCTTCGGAACTCCTAAGGCAATAGCTACTACGGCAAGCGGGTCCCGAGAATCGCTACACGCCTGCTCTCCAAGACCACTTGGGACTGCCCAACACGTTGCTCATACCGGGCCGGATGCGAGTCGTCAACACGACACTCTCCCAGACGTCTAAGGAGTACCACGGGGAGGAAAGCGGAATACTTCCATACCCTCGAAAATACAAGAAGGCACTGAAGGCTGCCATACAAAGAGGAACTACCTCCGCGGTAGCAAGGTCATCCCGGCCAACAAAGGCTCTGCTTCATCCCAAGCTGCCGGGAAACAAGCGACGGAATATAGAAGGAAGACCAAGACAAACCTGGAACTCTGACAACGTAGGACCCTTCTGCAAGATCCTCCTGGTCTCAATCCTCCGGTGCGGAACCCACCGGCGGATCGATGCGTACCAAGTTTGTGCCATCCATCTCTCCCGGGCGGGATGATCCATATCCAACACAAGAGGTCGGCGAGCAAATGACCACGGGCTAAACGACATCGGAGCCTCGGGCATGGCTGAAGTCTCTCTCGCAGCCACACGGTGAGCAAAGCGGGGCTTCCCCTCTCATAAAACGATCCCCGGTCGCCGGACGGTCGATACCATGAAGAGTCTCCCCCGGCACCAACGGGACAATATCCTCTCCGGCTCTGCGGTGCCCTACCACATCTAGCAAAGCGCCATCACAAATGCCAAGGGAGGCGGCCGGAAAAAGCGTCGCCATCACGCGCGAGGCAAATACATCCCAAGAGACGTCACTCTCATCATCAACCATGAACCGCTCAGGCGGCGCGGAAATGTCGATATGACCCGAATCAAGGATCATGCCACACTTCTTCCAACGAAGTACGAAGAAAGTCTGCAAGCTTCACGCTCACCGCGCGCCACCAACGAAAGGCAGCGAGATGGCCTCCACCTCCGGTCCCCCAATCAAAGCCCGAAAATCCTCAAAAGTGGGCACCATTTCATTGTAGGAGAAACTTGTTACACGTGCCTCCTAACATCCCAGAACTTCGCGGCAGCCCGCAAAAAATCCCAATCAGGAACCAACTCCTTAAAAGACCAAACCGAGCAAAGACGAAACCTTACCTCGAAAGCCCGTCTCTGATGCCTCATACGGCGCCGCATCCACGTTTTCAACTGCTCAAGGAAGTGTGCTTGCCTCTCCTGCGAAAGCCTCGGCAAAATTCTAGGGACATACGAAGAATCCATGGCAAAAATGGAGGTTCCTAGAGAAAATGGGGAAGAAAGCTCGAAAATGGCTGCAAATGGGGAAATGAGGAAGAACCAGGCACTGGAAAGCATTTATGTCCTTCCCAAAAGCAAGGTTGGTCCGTACGGACCTCTTTGCATGCTAAGTATGTCCGTACGGACCTCCTTGCAAACAGAACCCATTTCCCCAGAAAACAGTACAAAAACCACTGTCCTCAGCAAAACCTTGCTCCAAACAGCCCAAACACTGGCCAAAGCCATTCCCGGCAAACAAACACTACCCACAAACACACTCTCAGCTCACGTGGCATGTACAAAAATAAAAAATAATAATAGCAACAATTTCTAGGACAAATCCCGGGAATCACAAAAAAATGACATTACATCTTAAAATAAAATACTGTTTGCCATGCAAATACATGTGTTTTATTACAGGTACCCAAAAATGTCTGTTGCTAAACAAAAAAAAAAGGAGGGATATGAAAAGAGGGAAAGCAAATGAATACTAATCAGACTCCTCGGCATCATCATCCTCGCCAAGATCCTCCAAAGAAAAGTCGGGCATCCCAGCGAACTCGCCCGTCACATCCTCATCGTCGGAATACCGAGCACCCGCCTGAGGCTCCCACGAGAAGTACTCAGAAGGATCAAATCCGGCGAAAGGATCAAAGAAAGAAGGCTCGAGGAACCCTCACCACGTGCGCCGTGCGGAGGCATGAAGCGATAAAAGGGCTGCTCCCTCGAAGGCCTGCGGCTCCGAAGACGTCCCGGCATCCATGCTATGCCGCCCCCTCAAAGGCCCCTCCTGCTGCGGCTCCTGCTCGGCTCTAGGCGGAGGAACGTCCACAGAATGCCTCGAAGGCATAGGCTCGTGCGGCGGCACACGACGCGAGACCGACGGGGACACCTTCGACGCCATCTTCTTAGCGAAGGAGCGCATCGCCACGTAACGGCGAGTCGGCATATCGTAGGCTCTCCCGGGACTGCACCAACAAGAAGCCAAGGAAACGCTCATCAAATACGGTTATACTCAACAACAAAAGAGAAAAATGCGAGAAAAGATGCCAAGATGGAAAAGAGTCGGCACACTCACCGATCTGTCGGGATCCACTCGATATGCGGCGGGAGCTGCTCGGGAACGGCAGTACGAGACACCCTCCTCCTGGACCCGTCCCCGCGGACGTACGTGAAATCCGGTCCCGGCATCGGAACCTGCGGGGAGCTGCGGGCCGGCCTCTCTCTCCCGCGCCGGTACTGCGGCGTCCTCGGCTTCCTCCTCACGAAGGCCCCGTACTCCTCTCCATACAAGATGAACTCCTCGGCCGAGCACCGCCAAGGTACCTCTCGAAGTCAAGCACGTCCATGTCCCGGGAATCAAGCATCCCAAAGGGAGGGTCCCTCGGAGCCACGGGAAGCACACCGGGGCCATCTTTGCCGAGAAGACCCGCTCCCCAAGTACATGACATCACAAGTCAAGCCTCGCGGCATCTTCCGTCAGCTGTCGTCACCTCGGGAGCCCCCTCGAACTCATCTCCCTCATACCGAGTCCACGGGAACAAGACGAACCCCTCACGGCTATCTCTCTCCAGGACGGCTCCTGCACATCCCCGTAGGCGATGGTGAGCTTCCCAGTGGTCCTCCTCTTCCTCGCCGTACGAGCCCGGCCCGGCATAGCGAGTGCGCGGCAACGGCCCAGGATCTCTATCCCACGGGAAGCCTTGGAAATCCTCATAAAACCACACACTGTGACAAAAACAGAGAAGGCTCGGTGCAAAAGACAATGGAGAAATAACAAGTTGCTAAATCAAAAAAAAACGGCAATAAACTCATACCTCCAAAGCAAAGTCAAAGCGGGCCAACGAGCGGCCACCCCGGCTAAACCGGTCCAAGGAGAAGTAGAGCTCGGCCAAGCCTGCCTCGCCCCAAGCAATATCGCGAGACCCTATCCAGATCGGTCAAGCTCTCCAACGAGCAAAGGGAGGCTGCGGTCGCGTGGTTCGAGAACAAAGTCTCGGACGGTGCATACCACAAGAAGGAGCGCGCCAAGCTGCTCCGTGTCACCTGGCCGGTACCCGGATGTAGGCCCCAATGCGCCGTGATCCTCATCTCCACGTCGGCGTACGGCATCCCCGAGCCCTGCGAGGACGAGGCTCAAAGCCCAGCAGCTCGGTCAACACGTCATCAGCTATCATATCCCTCCACCGCACCGGCTCTCCTTTGAAGGAAAGCCCGGTGATCGCAGCAAAGTCGGTGGGCGTCACTGTCACCTCGCCCCAGCTCAGGTGGAAGGTGTGGGTGGTATCCCACCAATACTCAGAAAGGCCCAGGAAGACACTCTTGTTCTTCCTCGTGTCGACAGCTCCGGCCCGGGTTCTCAACGAACACACCTAGGCCGAAGCATAAACCGACCTCAGGGGACTCGGCCTACCGCCCACGGAAATATCGGGCATCATTGCCGCCATAGCTCCACAACTGCCTCGAGCGATCCCCGAGTCTTCATCCTCTTGGCCTTCCCGGCCATAAGCCCCGCATCCTGCAGGTAAACACAGCAAAGGTACGTCAATCACAATACTTAATATAAAGGCACATATAACCCGTCACAAAACACGGCACATATAATGCACATAATTTTCACATATATCATGCATATAATTTTTCCCATGCAGTCCGTCACAAAAACACGGCACACACTGTACACATTTTCTCAAAAGAAAAAAAGGGGGGGGGGATTAAACCCTACACGACACATTTTCAAAAGAAAATCCGTCCCAACACGGCACACATTGCACATATTTTTCACATATAACCCGTCACAAAAACACGGCACATATCGCACATATTTTCCCCACAAAGTCCGTCACCCAAAAACACGGCACACACTATATAGCACATTCTCAAAAGAAAATCCGTCCCAACACGGCACCCACTTTCACATATAACCCGTCACAAAACACGGCACATGTCACTTTTTTTTTCACAAAAATTATCACTACACGATAATTTTCTCATAATGTACATACATAAATAGCATACGGTACAAAACACCAAAGCATGCAATTCACTAGATAGGCACTTTATTTTCACAAATAAGAGCTAATCTACACATTTCTGCACAAAATACACATACCCACAATTTTTACATGTCCATTTTCAACAATTCATCAAGAATTTCACAAAAAGGCATAAAATAATAACAAAAAATTCAAAAATGCGAAAAACTAAAACCTAGTTCTAGCATTCAAAAATTCGAGCAGGAAATCAAAACGGAACAGATTTCTTACCTCCCCAACGTTCATGGAGCGACGATTATGCACCTCCGGATTCGGATACAAAACATCCGGGTTCTTCGAAGATGGAACGAACGAAGTCCAATTCCTTTGAAGCTCCATTCGCTGCTCAACCACCTCTTGACTGCGTTGACGACGACTCCTTCGAGATCCCTCCGCCATTGCAAGCAATTCAAGCTAAGAAAAATGGAAGATTTGGGACAAAAATGGAGTTTTCTCTCTTTCTCTCTCGCTGGTTCACGAAGAGGAATGGGAAATGAAGGGGGAGCCTCGGAATTTAAAGCCTGGTCAAACCTGGGAACTGTAAAAAACCAAGGTGGTCCGTACGGACCTCTTTGCAACCAGGTTGGTCCGTACGGACCTCTTTGCAAGGGGTGGCCAAATTACTTTCCTGCCCTTATAATCTTTGCCCCTGGCTGTCCTAAGGCCTTTTCCAGCAAATCCAAGTGCAGAATGGTCCCTAACCCTTCAATTCAACCACCGGCCATCAAAGTAAGCCCGAGCTCCTCCCCAACAAGTCGAAAGGGAAGTCATACAAGACTGCGTATCCCCAGCACCGGCCATCATCCTTGCCCACTCAACGGCAAAACAAGCACAAGAAGGAGCCAACACCTCCGAGTACAAGTCCCAAGGCACGAAGCGCCTCCGAAACGCCAAATGGGGAAGCAATCACCGGCCGTCATCCTTGCCCACTTCAACGGCGACGCAAGCACCGGCAGTCATCGTAAGTCCAACCTTCTACATCAACATGCAAAAACACAAATGGCATCTACGCCTCTCGAAGCACAAGGCAGCCACGCCTCCACACCTGCGGCTAGAGGACGATTCAAAGTCCTCGCGCATTACATCCACAACTGCGGCTAGAAGACGATTCAAAGTCCTCCAGCGTGGCACCAATCGCAATCAGAAGACGATTCAAGTCCTCACAACTATCTCCGGCCCGGAAGGCCTTAAACCACCCGATTAGGAAAATCGTAAAACTTCCATCCCAGGACGCCACCACGTCCTCACATTTGACCTATGCGGTCACCCAGGACGCCACCACGTCCTCACAACTGACCTATGCGGTCACCCAGGACGCCACCACGTCCTTACAACTGACCTATGCGGTCACCCAGGACGCCACCACGTCCTTACCACTGACCTATGCGGTCACCCAGGACGCCACCACGTCCTTACCACTGACCTATGCGGTCACCCAGGACGCCACCACGTCCTTACCACTGACCTATGCGGTCACCCAGGACGCCACCACGTCCTTACCACTGACCTATGCGGTCACCCAGGACGCCACCACGTCCTTACCACTGACCTATGCGGTCACCCAGGACGCCACCACGTCCTTGTCACCGACCTATGCGGTCACCCAGGACGCCACCACGTCCTTACCACCGACCTATGCGGTCACCCAGGACGCCACCACGTCCTTACCACTGACCTATGCGGTCACCCAGGACGCCACCACGTCCTTGTCACCGACCTATGCGGTCACCCAGGACGCCACCACGTCCTCACCACTGACCTCGGCGGTCACACGACACTTCAGGGCACCACCACGCCCGTATTCACAGAACACTCACCCCACACCCGAACTACGACTGTGCTTGATTCCCGCCGTGGATACGTAGGAATCCTATCACGGGGTCCACTTATTGACCTAAACGGTCACCCAAAAGGACACCACCACGTCCTCACTTTGACCCTCACGGTCACTTCCTCTCCCAAAGACGCGATCCGCATTAGGACCCTTATCTTATCGGCGACCCCACTTCTTTCATAAGTGACGTCGTCGAGGGGCTTCGTAAGTTCCCCAATCTGGATCACTCCCTTTCAAACACACGGGAAACACCGTAGACTCATCCACGCAGTCTCAGAGACCTCTCTCACTCAAAACCCTCTCAAAACCCTCTCAAACCCCCAAACAAACCAAGGGAGGAGCCTTTCTGGGATAAAAAGGGACAAAAGGACCTTTTGGGAATTTTCAGAAATCGAAAAGCAATTAAGGTCCGTACGGACCTCTTTGTTTCAATGATTACTAAATCCCCTTAAAGTCCACAATATTCCCTCAAATCCGGAAGAAATGATGACTTCCTGCAGAGTTGGTCCGTACGGACCTCTTTGCATGCAAGATGGTCCGTACGGACCTTATTGCATGGGGGACATCATCATTCCGTAATATTCTCCATCATTGCGCATTCCCTCAAATCGAGGAAATCCAAAATTCTCGGGATAACCAAGAAGGTCCGTACGGACCTCTTTGCTCCGAAATTTTTACTATAAATAGAGGGCTCCCCCTCCTCATTTTCACACACCTCCCACTTCTCTCTTCCTCCCTAAGCCTTCTCGGCTCCCCTTCTAAGACCTTTCGAGGCATTCCCGCCCTTCGGATCCTTCCGAGGCCTTTCGAGCCCCCTCGAGGTGCTCAAGCCTCCCGAGCGCTCCCGAGACGCTCCCGCGCCCCCGAGGCACTCTCGAGGTACTCTGAGGCCCCTCGTGGTACTCCGAGGCCTTGCTCGGTCTTTCCACGGTGTCCCGCTCTTTCCGAGTCAAACCGACGATCCCAAACCACGCCGAAACTCGCCCGAGTAACTCCCGCCACCACAACGCACGCCGAACCTCTCGCCCGAGTGATCCCGACGATCCCCACGCACGCCGAACCTCGCCCGAACGCAGCCTACAACCTCAACTCACGCCGAAACTCGTCCGCGGACAACCGGCATCTCCCGAAGCAATCCCGATCCGTACCGAACGCTACTCCGACCTCAAACACCATTCCCAAATGAAGACGGACACGAACCAACATTGGTAAGGCTTCCTTCCTATACTATTTCAATACATTTCCATACATAGCATACAATGTAGACATCCGATACAGCATGCATTTTTAAAAGCACACACATACACACACAACATTTAAAGGATATTAGGGGTATCCGAAAGACTCGTTTTACGAGGCTACTCGGGTGAGCTCTACTATGCTAATATTCTCTTCCCGGGGAGTCATCTGACCTCCGAACTCAAAATCTCATCACACAAAAACAGTTTAAAATTATCTTTAAACTGATGCCCTTTTTCAATGTTTTGGGCTTAATAAAAACGGCGTGGCGACTCTACAAAATGCGAAAGCAAAACGGCGAGACACCTCCAACACGCAACGCTAAAACGGAATAAGCCAGATGCCGGGGCGCGATTGTGCTGCCTCTCGGATCCGGGCGACTTCCCGAACAGCGACGAACGCGAGATGCACGGGGCTCCGCGCGCGAGCCGGATCCCGGGTAATTTCACTTACTTGATGGATGTGAGAACTTGTGATTTTAGTTACACGTCAAAAGAAAGGTTTGGGGTTGTATTCTTATGCAGAATGGGGAAGGAATACCCTATACTTCGAGGAAGTGAGCACTAACAGGTCAGAATTTTTCCTATTCTTGGCATGGAATTTGTAATAAACCGAATTTTGTTTTCTTAATTAATAATTTTTTTTTAGATGAACTAGGTTAAGTGGGCTTGATTAATTTAATTTGGATTATCTTTATTTAATTGGGCTAGGTTATCTTTTGGGCTTAGATATTAGAGACCCAAATATAAGTACATATTTCCAAACCCTAGGAGCCTTATTAATTTTATAATCAAAGAGAGAAAAAGAGAGAGAGCCGTGAGAGAGAGAAGTCGGCGGAATTGGAGTGTTTGTGACAACGGCGGCAGGGAATTCCTGCGTAAGGTAACAAATTTATTTTTATATTATTTTTGTATTTGATATGCGTTGTTTTGATATAGGGAAATAAATACTATATGGCTTGGATTATTTAGGATGAAGATAAATTATCAAAAAGAAAATAGAAGAAATAAAAGAAGATGAAATTTAAAAGATTGTGGGAGTAGAAAATAAGTAAATTGATTCCTGCTATACATGACATGTGGGGCCGAGGGTAATTTCATTTGTAATATGTAAAAGAAAACAAAACAATGGTCTGTGAGAGGACTTGTTAGTTTCATGGCTGTTAGTAATACTTATTATATCTGAGTTTGGATGCTTTAGTGTACATCCTGTATTAGAGAGTGTATTCCACCCATATTGCTGTAGATATCTAAGGTTAATTATTAAGCTAATTATAGGTTGATAAGAAAGAGTAAAGAATGTTTTGTATATAAAGTTTTACAAACATGTTTCCGTTGTATTGTGTGGTAAGTAAGCTTAAAGTTGGGTTGTTTTATGGTTGGCTTGTATAAGCCTTTTCAGTTGTATGATTTGTAAAAACAGGTTGTGTTTGTTTAAAACAGGTTTTTATATAGCCTCCAAGTAAAGAGGTTATTTTGAAATTGTTTTGAAAAAGGTTAGTATTACTTTTCAAGTTAGTATAAAGGAAAAGTTTTTTTTAAAAAGAGTATGTTTTGGGACCCTCCATCCTGGGACACGAGTTTTAGGTTTCGGGAGTTGGGAGGCGCCCTCAGTTGGTATCAGAGCTCACGTTAGAAGTCAAGGGTAGATGTCTAGCCTAAGGGGGAGTGTGTGATATCTGAACCGAGTGTTGAATGCAGGAACTTGTTCAATGGCGGGAAATGGTGATAACCAACAAAGGGATCACGGAAATGTGAACAAAATGGGAACAGAAGGAGACCAGAATATAGATATGATGAAGATGTTCAGGGTCTTTCTACAAAATATGGCAGCTCAGGGGCAAGTTCAACAGCAACCTGAGGTACGATCAAAACCTGGGATAGAGGATTTTGTAAGGATGAATCCACCAAGCTTTAATGGAGATCCGAATTCGTGGAAGGCAGAAAAATGGTTAGAAGCAATGAACAAAACCTTTGAGGCTATGGGAATTCCTGAGGAAGAAAAGGTCAGGTGTGCCATTTTTTTAAGCTGGAAGGTCCAGCGGATCAGTGGTGGCAAGGTTTACAGGAAAGTTGGGAGCGGGATCATACGCCCCAAACTTGGGATAATTTCACTCGGAAGTTCGGGGATTATTTTATTACCATGGTTACCCGAGATAAGATAGAGGTGGATTTCTTACGTCTGGAACAGGGATCTATGACGGTAGCTCAGTATTCAGCAAGGATCATGGAATTGGCTTGGCATTGTACTCACTTGATACCCCATGAATTGAGGAGAGTTTATATGTTTGTAAAAGGTTTGAGACCTGAATTGAGGAAACAATTGTTGGCTTATGCCTTTGCCGATTATCAGACGACCTTGGATAGGGCGTTTCAGATTGGGAATGATCTTGAGAAGCACCAAGGAGGATTAAAAATGGGTGGAAGCAAGTTAAAGTATCAGGAACAAGGCTCCAGACTGAACAGAGGATAGCCAAGTTCTTCAGCTTCTGGAAGTGTTCGAGGGGTACAGATTGCAGCTCCTATAGCTCACCAGATCTGGTCAATATTTTGGCATGATTTGTAAATTTTGCTAGCGGATTGGACATACGGAAAAGATGTGTTGGAAAAAGCAAGGGAAATGTATGAAGTGTGGGGAAATGGGGCATATCAGAAAAGATTGTCCTAGATGGAGATTTCGACAAGGACAGACATCAGGCAGTGGCCAACAAAGAGGACAGCAAAGTGGTGGTACAAAGAGAGACATGGAAGGGAAAGCAAAAGAGAAAGTCTAAGGCAGAGTCTTGGCTTGGGATTGTGGAGAGATAGATTCCTCCGCAGTTATTAGAGGTATTACCTGTCTCATGAATTAGGGGTCATATTTTTATAGATCCCAGTTTATCACATTCTTATGTGGCATTGCATTTTGCTTTTACTTGCATAAATGGTCTAAGAGTTGCCTTATGTGCTAGAGGTTTCAACTCCTATGGGAGAGTACCTCGAATTTTCTTTGGTTATCATGGTTGTGACATGATTATATGTAGGCATGGATTGCCAGTGAATTTGGTAGAAGTACCAATTCGTGATATTGTTGTTATACTTGGCCTGCAATGGTTAAGTAGTTGTTGTATTTTGGGTAGACTGTCGCAAGTAGCGAGTCTCCATTTCTATGTTTGACTTGGCTCTGTTTGTGATTGAGGCGGATAATTCATTAATTGATATTGTGTCGTATATACAATAAAGGCCTAAATGTTTGGTCTAAATAATGTGAACGTTATTTGATTTATGTGTTAGACTTGAATAAAAAGTCACCTGAAATATCTTAATTAGCAGTGGTAAGTGAATTGGTGAGGTGTTTCCTCAGAGTATTTTATGCCGTCAGTTGAGGCAGTCGAATTCATATGGATGTAATGCCAGGTTATTGACATATCCAAGAGCACCTTACAGAAGGGCACAGGATGTGTTGGTGAAAATGATGAGTAGAATTTTAAACTTGATTCTGATAACTTTGTGATAATCTTTATGGATGATATCTTGGGTTATTCAGAGTTATGAAGAGATTATGGGAATTAATTGCAAGTTATGTATCTGTTTTTCGTGAGAATCAATTGGTTGCGGAATTCAGTAAGTGTGAGTTGTGACTCAAGAAAATTTTAATGTTGGGCCTTATAGTTTCAAGCTTGGGGCGTGGGTATTATTTCTCGAGTATTGAGATCCTGGTCAAATGGAACAATCTTTGACAGTGTCAGAATCCCGTAGTTGTCTGGGTTTGACAGATTGCTACCAGATAATAATTGATGAACTTTCGAGGGTGATTTACTCGGAAGGAGATATTATTGAGATGGAATGCAAAAGGGTGAAACCAGCTTTGCAGAGTTAAAGAATAGATTGACTATAGTTTGATCCTTACCTTACTTGATGGATGTGAGAACTTGTGATTTTAGTTACACGTCAAAGAAAGGTTTGGGGTTGTATTCTTATGCAGAATGGGGAAGGAATACCCTATACTTCGAGGAAGTGAGCACTAACAGATCAGAATTTTTCCTATTCTTGGCATGGAATTTGTAATAAACCGAATTTTGTTTTCTTAATTAATAATTTTTTTTTAGATGAACTAGGTTAAGTGGGCTTGATTAATTTAATTTGGATTATCTTTATTTAATTGGGCTAGGTTATCTTTTGGGCTTAGATATTAGAGACCCAAATATAAGTACATATTTCCAAACCCTAGGAGCCTTATTAATTTTATAATCAAAGAGAGAAAAAGAGAGAGAGCCGTGAGAGAGAGAAGTCGGCGGAATTGGAGTGTTTGTGACAACGGCGGCAGGGAATTCCTGCGTAAGGTAACAAATTTATTTTTATATTATTTTTGTATTTGATATGCGTTGTTTTGATATAGGGAAATAAATACTATATGGCTTGGATTATTTAGGATGAAGATAAATTATCAAAAAGAAAATAGAAGAAATAAAAGAAGATGAAATTTAAAAGATTGTGGGAGTAGAAAATAAGAAAATTGATTCCTGCTATACATGACATGTGGGGCCGAGGGTAATTTCATTTGTAATATGTAAAAGAAAACAAAACAATGGTCTGTGAGAGGACTTGTTAGTTTCATGGCTGTTAGTAATACTTATTATATCTGAGTTTGGATGCTTTAGTGTGCATCCTGTATTAGAGAGTGTATTCCACCCATATTGCTGTAGATATCTAAGGTTAATTATTAAGCTAATTATAGGTTAATAAGAAAGAGTAAAGAATGTTCGGGTTAGGTAATTAGGCATTATTTGTGCCCTAAGAAATCTTTTTGCAATGATTGTAGATTCGTGCGCGTGAAGCATTGTTGGAAGTACTAAGCAACACTAAGGTAAGGGATTATACATCTTTAAGTTAATTGATTTTCGCTCTGTTTCATTGTTTAGGCTTCCGCATATTTCTTGGCGATGTACGTTCTTTGATACGTAAAAGCTGACCTCGCGTCAGTATTTGTTTTGACTCCCTCCTTTACCGTTAATTGCTAATCTTTTGTTATTCGTTTGCTATATCGTCCTTTTGGTTTCGTAAATACAGAATTTTGCTGTTATTGTGAAAGTTCTATTCTGTATAAAAATGAGTTTTGATATGATATGATTTTGTTCCATTAATGATCACTAAGTTAGACAACCTGCTTCGGCGGGGTATATTTGATATTTTGCCCTTCGGGCAAACTTAGTTCACCGCTTCTTCAATGTAGTAGTGGTAGAGTGTTCCGGATACACTGTTTAGGACTCTGCGAAGTCAACCTTTGTGCTCCTTGTGGGCTTTTGTTCCCTTTATGGGATTTTGGTTTGATAAGGTCAGTGGACCACTTATGTGATCATGATGTACATGAGTGATTTGATTATCTACTACGGTATGGGACTGTTGTAGATAATTAGATTACTCGAGTTAGTTTTGTTCAGCTTATCAGTCCTTTGAAATTCCTAATAATCTGTGAGTGGTTTAGTTAGTTAAAGCTGGTATGGGACAGTTTTAAATAAGTAAATCATTCGAGTCAATTTGAATCAATTTCGTCATCATTTGGAACTCCAAAATATTTGTCAACTCAGTTTGTGAAACCGTTGAGATTTTGAAAGACATTTGGTTTGAGATTTGGTAAATAACTATTTCGCATTTGTGTTCTGTTATGTCTTCGATTGTTATTTGAAACTTGTATCGTTTGATATTCTTTCAGGTCAACTCCTCCTTAGTAATCGGAGGGGTTGTATATGAACTTACTGGGCATTGTTCGCTCACCCTTTCATACTCTTTTTCTTCCAGATTTCATATAGGAAGAATGTGAAACGAGTTCGGGGTTCGAGTTGTAGTTTGGTAGTTTGATCGTAATTGTTTTAATGGAAATGAATATTTCCATTATTTTTTAAAAATTCAAAAAAAATTCAAGGGCGAATTATGATAAATGGTAAAAGCAAAACGGGTTTTTGAAGATTTTAGTTCTGACGATTTTAAACGCTATCAAAACCGTCTATTAATACGGGAGTTGGAAGCGATATTAGATGAAAAAGGAGAATTGACGCCACAGATCTAAAAAATGATATTTTCATTTTAGACTCTTTAGTCAGTTGTTTCAGTTATTTGAAAGTTGTAAGAATTTAAGGATTTTGTTGAGCTAGTGGATTGTACTAGCAATTGAAATTGTTACCGTTATCCGCATTTAAGTTATTTCAAATTGTGGTTAGTGTTTTAATTATGGTTTTAGTAGCCGTTGGAGGTTATTTTAATATCAATTAAGTACTATTATTGTTGTGAAAATTCGGGGTCATTACAGAATTGATTGTGATTCTTTTGTGTTACCTAAGTGGAACGTTATCTATATGAAGTTAAAATTTAGATTTTTATCAACCAGGAGAGTTGCAGTACCTGGTTACTTAAAAGGAATGGAACAACAAGTAGAGAAATGGCTAGAAGTACTAAAAAGACTTTGATTGTGGTATTTTATATCATCTGAGAAAGCTAGTGTGGTTGCAGATGCGATTAGCCGAAAGGCTTCACTGTCAACATGTTGATCTTGTGAATTGCAAGATAAGACATAAATTGCGAATGTTCGCGTATCCCTACAGTTTATGAAAGCTTAAGGAGGTTCCACAAATTGATCCAAAATTAAAGAAGATAGATGCGTTTGAGTAATAGTGGATAGATTGACCAGGTTGGTTCATTTCTACCTAGATTACTGAAGGATTGAATGGAAAAGTTAGTATAATCATAGGGTGAGAGATTTGATTGATTTCACGGAATACCAATCCATATTTTGTATCAGATTGGGATCCGAGATTCCTATTGCGATTTGGGAAGACTTAGTGTGAGGCTTGGGCTCCGAGCTGAGTTTCAGTTCTGCTTTTCATTCTCAGGTAGATGGGCAGACAGACAGAGAGGACTATCCAGATTGTGAGGATATGTTACATGTGTACGTGATGGATTTTCCCTCATTGTGAGAGGTTTATTCAACCTTAGTGGAATTGCGTATATCAACAACTAGCAGTTCAGTATTGAATTGGCCTGTATGGAACTTGGTATGGGAGGAAGTATCTTTATGATCCTATCCCGATATTGAATTCTTCAACCGAGGATCTTCAGGTTGAGTGGAATTATGTGGAAGAATCATATCATTGAGAAAACCACTTGGGTTTTGAGAATTCGAAATGCTTGAGCAGTATATGTGAGCATTGAGCACTCAGGTAAGTATGTCTAAAATTCGGGACGAATTTTATTTAAAGGGGAGTGAGTGTCACGACCCTAGGTCTGGGCACTAATTTGGCCACGTGTTGAGCACGTGGGAGTGGGGTGTATTGCCCCATATGTTAAGCATTATGTGATTTACGGAATGACTATGTGTTCATTCTGGTATTTGAATTGGAAATTGAATTTGGTTATGTGTTTATTTGGATAATTTAATAATTTAGATGTTATTAAATTAATATTTAATAAAATAATGTCTAAATGGTTAATGAGAAATTTTGTGGGAAAGTGATAATGTTTGAATTTTGAAATAAAAGCTTTATAAAAGTTTGAGGAGCTTTAATGTAAATATGAAATTAAGGTGGTTGATTGTAATAACTAGAAGCTAGGAGGAGTTAAAGTGTAATATTGCTTATATATATCCATCTACCTTCGATCATCTTCCAGAGAATTTGAGAAAAGAAAGAAATAAATCCTTTTTTGTTACGTTCTTCCTATAAAAACATTATAATTTTATTTCATTCAAAAATTTCCCGTAAATTTAATATCAATTCGTTTTTTTATCCGACTGCGTCAAATCGATCAGGGAGCCGAGTAGAACATTTAGAGCCGATCAAAGTTAATATTAATTTCGACATATTTTGGTAAATTATTATGATTTCTTTCAATAATTGTTCATTCAATATTTAATATTGATATTATGTGATATAAATGGTTATGGGTATTTCGGGGGTCATTTTATTCGGCATTTTGAAATGAAGAAAATGTTGGTTTTGAAAGAGGATAGTAAATTGTTATGTATTATTGAATTCTGATTAAAGTTTTGTGTTAGATGCCAATTTTAATAGTTGTAAATTTAATATCAATTCTGATTAAAGTAGTGAAGATTACTTGTGGTTTTGGATGACGTGTTGAAGTTTGTTAAGATATGAAGTGGTAGTCATACAATCAGGGAGAATATGCATATTCTTGTTTGGTTGTTGCAAGAAGTATTCACTAGAGTATAACAATTTAATAGTTCAAATCCATGTCCTCTTTTCCCAGTTTTGTCGAGGGAACAACCCCAAATTTCACCGAGTGCCCAGGACTGAATATTGGTACCAAGTTTGTAAGTATGTAGACCTAAGCAACTTAGTACGGAATTGACCCTCTATGACTATAATTCTAGTACAACTTTAGTACTATACAATGGAACTTTAAATGGTCCAAATGGATAATGGGAAATGTTTTAAATATTGTCTCAAAAAGGGTTGAAAGGCAATTGTTAAACTTGAACCAAAGTTGATAAAACTTGATATTTGAATATGAAACCTTTATAGAAGGTGTCTAATGTTATATTATGAATGCGTAGGGTTACTTGTATGTCATTAGACCTCTACGTGGTTACATGTATATGGTTACTGGGTTAATTAGTGCATTAAATAAATGTTGCACTACTTTATTGATTGGGACAGGAGTGATAATATCCTGTTAATGAAATATACATTATGTATTGAATATGTAGACCTCGTATGTGATACATGGTGCCCTACGTGGTTATATTTACATGGTTATTGGTTCAAATAATGTGTAGAAGGTGTAATACACCAAGTGATGGGTTGGGACCTTTATAGAAAGTGTTTCACATTATGACCTGAGTGCCTAGGGCTACTGATATTATATTGTACCCCTACGTGGTTACCTATAGGTGGTTATTGGTTTAGATAGTGCGTAAAAAATATGTTGCACTACTTCCTTGGGTTGAGCATGGATATGTAGGACTTATGTAATACTTTGTGCCATAAGTGTTTACATGTTCATAGTTGGTTGTGAACATAGTGTTTAAATACGTGTTGCACTGTTTCCTTTGTTGAGCATGAGTATTAATACCATGTCATTAGATTGTTGTTATTTAATAGTGTTGAAATATATGTGCACTATTGTGATTGGTTTAACATGAATTGCAGTTCCATGTTATATATATGTGTTGATGTCCCATGGAGTGGACTTAATTTCAAGTATCTGTTATGTGCTTGAATATAGTTGTATCAGCTGAGACTCGGGGGGTATAGGGGATACCATCACTTATGAGAAAATATTTCATAAGGTGCTTGGGTTGCCTTATACTTGTTACCCTTCACTCCCTTCAGTGGCCACGGAGAGGGGGTTCAGCTTCTGTGGATATGTGTAGTCATGCCACAAGATAGCGAGGCAGCTTATATGGATCTCTGTTCGGGGTCATATAAGACGTGAATAAGCACTAGCATTTCACGAGAGCGGAGTATTCCTCTCACCGTAGTACTACATATGACCCAGATGGGGGAAAGGTAAAGGGAAAGGTAACGTAAAGTGTTTACTGTTTTCCCAATGTGATATTTGAGCAACCTGTTTTGTGTTGCATATTATATGAGCAACCTATATGTGTTGCTGATGGTATGACTTATTGGTCAGTCGGAAAAGGTAACGTAACGTGTTTACTATCTTCCAATGTGATATGTGAGCAACCTGTTTTGTGTTGCATATTGTATGGCATATTGTTGCATACACAATAGCTTGCTGAAATTTTATCTCACCCCTTCTCCCTTTACTGTTTTAGATTCAGCTGAGACAGGTGGACCACAACGGTGAGGCCGGGAAGGAGTTTGGATCGTATTTTGGTTGTCAGGGTATGTATTAGTTGGGAGTTGGGGGCTGGATTATGGTTGTTATTCTTTTAGAAAATGTTTTGTATATAAAGTTTTACAAGCATGTTTCCATTGTATTGTGTTGTAAGTAAGCTTAAAGTTGGGTTGTTTTATGGTTGGCTTGTATAAGCCTTTTCTGTTGTATGATTTGTAAAAACAGATTGTGTTTGTTTAAAACAGGTTTTTATATAGCCTCCAAGTAAAGAGGTTATTTTGAAATTGTTTTGAAAAAGGGTAGTATTACTTTTCAAGTTAGTATAAAGGAAAAGTTTTTTAAAAAAAGAGTATGTTTTGGGACCCTCCATCCTGGGACACGAGTTTTAGGTTCCGGGAGTTGGGAGGCGCCCTCAGCCAGAATCTTAGCTGACAAGATCATCTTGCTAGGTTACTATTGGCCAAACCTGAGGGAGGACGCGAAAGCCTATGTTAGAAAATGTGACAAGTGCCAGAGGTACTCTGACATTCCTAGACTCCCAGCAGTTGAGCAAACTCTTGTAATACCTACGTGGCCATTTGATATGTGGGGGATCGACATCATCGGACCCTTCCCTCCCGCCCGAGGCAATTGCAAGTATGTGATAGTAGCAGTCGATTACTTTTCCAAATGGATTGAAGCGAAAGCATTAGCCAAGATAACGGAAGAGAACACTGCAAACTTCGTCCACGACCACATCTGGTGTCGCTTTGGGCTCCCGCACACAATTATTTCGGATCATGGACTCCAATTCTCTACGGCATTCACAGCGGAATTGGGCAGAGTAAGAGTTTGTCACGTCAAGTCATCAGTCAGTAGACCCCAAGGCAACGGACAAGCGGAGGCCGGCAACAAATTGGTCCTAACAGCTCTTACTAAAAACCTTGAAGGACGCGAGGGCAGATGGTTTGATGAACTTCCCCAAGCCTTATGGGTTGTTCGCACAACCACCCGGGGGCCAACCGGGGAAACCCTATTCGCATTAACCTTCGATTCTGAGGCTATGGCACCGGCTGAAATGGCTATCCCTACTGTGAGAAATTCCCACTATGATGAGCAAGTCAACAAGGTCAATAGGCTTCTACACCTAGACCTGATAGATGAAAAACGACTAGCCGCGCAGATGAGGATGGTAAATTATAAGCAAAGGACCAAGGCATATCATGACAAGAGGGTCAACAGAAGAGTATTACAAGTGGGCGATTGGGTACTTAGAAAAATTGAAGCTACTAGTCGGAAGGCAGAACAGAACAAACTCTCCCCAAATTGGGAAGGTCCCTACATCATAACTCATGTCATTCGAGAAGGGACTTACAGATTAAAGACTAAGGAAGGGAAAGAGCTCAAGCATCCGTGGCATTCCGACAATCTCCGGAAGTACTATCACTTGTTCTAGTTTATTTTTATGTAATAGATTAGTAGTTGTTAGTCTTTTATTTTTGCAGTAATGTAGGATTGCAGTTCGATATAATCAAGTTCAGTTATGAAATCTACTTCTTTAACATGCAAAGCAACTGCGACTACTAACACAACACTGGAAGACGAGGATCCTATCCCCGACTCTTCAAGGGACAAGCCAAACGTCTAGCCTTCCTCGGCATAAACGACTAATTGGCCAACATCTAAAACCTATGTACGAGTCACCTTCCTCGGCATAAGGAGATGAATAAGAAGGATGCCTCACGTCTAGCCTACCTCGACATAAACGACTACAGGCAAGACCATCTGAAACCTATGTATGAGTCATCTTCCTCTGCATAGGGAGATGAAAAAGAAGAAAAAATCCAACAGTCAAGACCGAGGAACCTTCCTCGGCCTAATGACTTGCCTCACGTCTAGCCGAGGAAACACCTCGGCCTAAAATGACTGCTGGCATTCCACATCTAAAACCTATGTTCGAGTCATCTTCCTCGGCATAAGGAGACAAAAAAGAAGAAAAATCCAACAGTCAAGACCGAGAAACCCTCCTCGACCTAATGACTTGAACAGGCAAAATTGCCACAACTCCTAAGACCAAGCTAGCCTCCTCGTCTTATATAAAAGAGAGAAGGACGAGGAACCTTTCCTCGGCTTCACCAAAATTCAGGCTTGTACAGGTGAAAAATCACAAACAAGCAGTCAAACAAAACAATTCATATATCACAATACAAAGTAGAGACGACGTGAATTGGAAGAAAGGGACATTTCATTAATATTCAAAAGAGTGAATTACAAATGCCCTATTCTATTACAAAAAAATAAAGAAAAAATTCTAAGGTTTCTCCCTCTGAGGGGGTGCCCCGAAGAAAGCCTGCTCGTCAGCACTAGCATTCAGCTCTGCCTCAAGAGTGGTGGTGATGGTGACTTGCTCAGTTTGAGCATTTACTTGAGCCTCCTCGTCAATTGGCTCCTCAGCATTGGTCCCCTCAGAATCCACATCCATCTCGTCCTCGATCTGTTCTATTAAAGCATTGAGATTACTAGGATCGACAGGTGGAGGGACCTAAGCTTCTCGGCCTTCCCGAGCATCCATCATGGCAATCACATCCAGATTATACTCAAAATATCGAACAAGGTAGTGAAGAGCCCGAGCTGCTTCATCGTACCCGTCCTGACATACCAATCGAGCAATGGCCGCCAAGTCCAGGCCATAGGAGGTTTCCACCATAAGCCGACGAGCCAAGTGAAGGTAGCCATCCTGGAACATAATAGCTATTTTATCATTTACAGCATCTTTGAAAGTCGAGCTGTCCTTGAAACGGGCTACGGCCTCTTCCTCCTTCGAGGGAACGCTGGCCTCCAAATACAGTTGGGCAGCCTCAGAGTCCTCGGCTTTCTTCATTGCCTCAGCCTTGAGCTTCTTAAGCTCGGCTATCTCGGCATCCTTTAGCATGAAGGCTTCCTCGGCCTCCTCGGCCATCTTCTTCTCTTCCTCTGCCTTGGTCTTAGCTGCCTTCTCGACCTCCAGCTCATCGTCCCTGGCCTTCAGCAACTCGATAGCTGCAGCCATCTCGGACTCTCCCCTTCTCAGCCCGGCCTTAAGCTCAGCTATTTGCTTGTCCACGGCCTTGTTGTGTACATTCTCGTAGGCCGCAATAGTAGCAAGCTGCAATATTAAAAAGCAACGTCAAGAATAATACAAGTGAAAGTACGAGAAGTAAAATACGAGATATTCACCTCGGATATCAACAGGCCTTTTCGGCCGACCATGTTTTCCTTGCTAGGCTTGTCCCGGCATAACTTCTCAAAAAGCTCCTCGTCCAAGGCCCTTTGAACAGCTGCTCGGCCCAGCCTAATGTGATCGCCCTCCCTGGCAAGTAAGTTGAGGCCTCTTAGGGGTTTGGGCGTGGCGATAAGTTGCCGAGCAAGCTCCTCGGCCTCGACATAGTTCTTAATCGTTTGAGGGGTGAGGGCTGGAGGAGTTGAATCATTAGCGGCCCGCTTGGAAGGAGGCTCCTCCTCAGCAGAACCAGAATGAGGCCTCTTCTGGCTCGAGGACCTATGAACGAGGTCCGTCTCCTCGGCAGCCGGGATATCAATATGAGCCTCGGCTTCAATGGTTGAAATGCGGGGGCTATGCCCCTCGGTTGTTTGTTTTTCTTGGCTCCCTGAAGCCTCCACATTAACGACCTCTCCGGCCGGCTTGATGGGGACGGCGACGTCTCCCTTGGTGGATAAGAGCAATTGACGACGGGTGGCCTCGTCTTTCCTCTGGCCGACAGCCGAGGCCTTGGCTGCCCATCTCTTAATCTTGATCAGCTCCTTGGGATCAATGACGTCCTGGGAGGCCATCTCAGCTTCTTGTTCGGGAGTTAGATCTACAAAATACGAGGAAGAGACATTACATTACGACGTGAAAAAAACAACAAGAAATATTTACAAGTATCAAATACGAGGTAAGAGGAATTACAGCCTACGACGTCCTCCTCTATAAGACATTGATCCTTGGGATCAAGATCGCAACGAGCACAGTCAGAATGGAAGACTAGACCGGGATGAATCCTCCAATCATTAAATATCCTACCCTTAGAGACGGGGACGAGAGGCTCCAGGCCGTCCCTCGGTCCTGGCATTATATCAGCTTAGACATAGTAGCGATCATCAGCCTCCAAGGGCGACCAGTCGAGGAGGCCTACCTCGACAAATTTAGTTAGCCGATCTATCAATGCCTCGGTCCACTCAGCCCTCAGTACCTTCTTGGGTGCAGCAGGATCATGAGTAGGAGAAGGAAATTCCCAGCCTTGTTGGCTCTCAACTCTTATTACATGGTTGTCCCAGCCAGATACTTTACTCGACATGGGAAGAATGATCTTGGGCTTCTTAGAGTCACTCCTTATCACTACGAGCCTGGTCTCCTTGATGTAGCTAACAGTGAAGAAATGGTGGAAAGCAGACTGGGTAAGCTCAAACCCTAGGCTACGGCACAAAAAGATAAAACCAACGAGGACCCTAACTCCATTGGCTCCTAGCATAGACGGGATGGCTTGCATGTCACCTAAGAATTCGTTAATGAAGGGGTCCAAGGGAAGACGAAGCCCCTGCTGGAATTGTTTAAAGTAGAAATGGACGTGGTCCAGGCTATAATAGAACATGTCCCTCTCTCTCTCGTTCTCAAAGGTGGGATGACCGACATAAGTCAGCTTGTACTCCTCCCTCGGCACTCCATACTTGGAGTATAAAACTTCCAACATTGGATCTCTGGCTCTAACTGGTTTAGGTTTCGGAGTATGAGCCCTACCACGGCCAGATCTACCTCGGCCTCGGCCTGCCCTTCCTCGGCCTTCTACTTGCTCGCCCTCTACAAAGGCATCAACTATACTGGTCAACGTGGAGGCGTCACTCCCTCTTCCCGTCATATCTGCAAAAAGCCGAGGAACAAGAATCAGCAAAACCGTCCAAGGCATCAAGACGGGGAAGAGGAAGATTGCCCCTCCTCGTCGTTTATAATAAGGCCGAGGAGGGAGCCTTACCCTTCAAAGGTGGACGGTCAAGATGGTCTGATGCCGGGTAAAACAAATTGATATGTTCAATCATCTCGGCCCTGCTTTGGAATATTATCATACTTGGGGACATTGAATCAACCCTGTCTATTCTCATCTTGCTTGGATAATAGATGTAGGCCCTCAGACATCCATACCTCGTCAACATCTCCCCTATTTCCATCAAATTCACCAACATCCATGGCCCCCTCTCCCTTTGATAAACCCTAAGATTTATCTTGTGGTAGCAATGGATGACACGGGGTTCATGGTCCCAAGAGCGGGTCATTGCTAAAACGAGACGAAGGATTCAAGAATCTTATCAAGACAAGAAACTCAAGAAAAGCTTCAAGGGTTCAACAATGGCGGTTTCGAAAATCAAACCCAACCAAAACCCTAGAAATTACAAAGTTAAAATGCAGAAATCAGAAGGGAAAAAGCAATTATAACTGTTTGCGATGAAGATGAACGAAAACGAACGGTGAATCAAAGGTTTTAACGAATCTGGGCAACTCGGAGCTCAAGAACACGAAGGGTTTTTGAAATCAACAAGGATGATAAAGGTTGAAATGAAAGGGCAAATTTGTTTTTATATCTCACAAATGGGTCAGATCCACATCAAAACGGGTCAAAGCGGGTACGGCGCCCCAAGAATTTAATGCGTTAGTGGGTTCCCCATACGTGTGTCAGACATCGTGGACCACGCCCATCATTGCACTAGTAACCGGCGGATAATGGAACGACAAACATTAAAGCGACATTGCCACGTGACGCCTATTCGTATTCTCGGGGGCCGAGGACGAGATCACTTTTTCCTCGTCATTGTCGAGCTAGAAAGTCGGGGGCCACTGAACGATATAAACTGAGACACGATGTGGGCTTGTCCGGGCAAGGCCCAAGAGGATTGGGCCCTAAACATAATCCATCAAGTCTCAGCTACGAGGGAAGACCTTGGCTTCCGCGTCTCTATATCTCGTCATGCGTAAGGCTGACATGGGCTTAGCATGCGAGCATGAACAAGGCCCAACTCAAGTGCCGAGGAGACCTCCCTCGTAGGCCGAGATAATCTCCCTTGAGGACGAGGAGTCTTCCTCGGCTATGACGTCATCAGGACTGGCTCTCCTATCATATCTCATCCTTTCCCCGGCTCCTCGTAAGCCGGTCAGGCAACGTAGGGCGAGGAAAGGGCTCATCTCGGCTTATCGTCAGAATGGCAGTTTATCAATCCTATCCAAATAAGGACACTAAAGAAGTGCGTTAGTGGGTTCCCCATACGTGTGTCAGACATCGTGGACCATGCCCATCATTGCACTAGTAACCGACGGATAATGGAGCGACAAACATTGAAGCGACATTGCCACGTGATGCCTATTCGTATTCTCGGGGGCCAAGGACGAGATCACTTTCTCCTCGTCATTGCCGAGCTAGAAATTCGGGGGCCACTGAACGGTATAAACCGAGACACGACATGGGCTTGTTCGGGCAAGGCCCAAAAGGATTGGGCCCTAAACATAATCCATCTAGTCTCAGCTACGAGGGAAGACCTGGGCTTCCTTGTCTCTATATCTCGTCATGCGTAAGGCTGACATGGGCTCAGCAGGCGAGCATAACCAAGGCCCAACTCAAGTGCCGAGGAGACCTCCCTCGTAGGCCGAGATAATCTCCCTTGAGGACGAGGAGTCTTCCTCGGCTATGACGTCATCTGGACTGGCTCTCCTATCATATCTCTCTCATCCTTTCCCCGGCTCCTCGTAAGCCGGCCAGGCAACTTAGGACGAGGAAAGGGCTCATCTCGGCTTATCGTCAGAATGGCAGTTTATCAGTCCTATCCAAATAAGGACACTAAAGCAGTTACAATCTCTTTAGGATTGTGACTTCCTATACAATTCAAGTTAAACAATGACTCCTTAACAGATATAATCCTCCTAGGATTATATCTTATCTCTTTATAGTCCAAGTTCAACAGGGATTCTACGTATCTATTCCTATAAATACAAGTCATAATTTCAATATTTTGGTACGTTATCTCTTTGACTCGAAGCTCTGTCAATTTGATTTCTCTATATACAAAACGTGAACTTACTCTCACGCCGAAGGGCCTTCGCCGGAGAAGCCCCAGCTTAGTTTACGTTTTTTGTCTCTTTTCAGGCTATCCAATCGCCGAAGTACAACCGACCGCTGAATTTTGACTGATTCGATCTTTTTGGCAGCGTCAATTTCAATTGTTATTTTCTCTAAAAAAATAATAATCAAACTATTTTAAATTGTCTTCAAAACTATTGTTACATTTTATAATAAAATTGTTACATTAATTTGTGATTAATTCTTGCTTTTTAAAAGAAAACAAATGTAACATTTACTCTACAAAAAAGGTTGAATTCATTTGTAGAACATATTATACTCATATGTATATAGTTTGTTATATTTCAATTGTTACTTTTTTAACTTTATCTCTAAACTATAAGAGCCAAACCAATATTTACTTTGACAAAACAATGGTCACCATTTTCGGCCTTTCCTAGATCACAAGTCTCATTATTAGCCACACATGTTATATGTGCATTTTACTTAATTATAATGATTAAAAAATTATTATTATTATTATTATTATTATACAAAAAGATATTAAAATGTTAAAAGACAAATAGATGTTTCTATGTTCAAACTCATCTCATACATGACACAAAAAATAACCCCAAGCAAAATCTAATCAAAAAGAAAACCTTATAAAGTTGAATCTATTCCCCAACGCTTGCAGCAATACAGTTGTAGGGAAGAAGCAAAACAAAGATAATAATGGTTGCTCAACATAATCTCCTATATGAATAAGGAACAGCCTGAAAACGACGGAATAGTAAGCAACTAATCTTGCAAGTTTAACGCTCAGTTGAACAAGAAGGAAGGTGCAAACTAAAGCTCTGCTGAAATGTACTCCTCCCTCTTCCCAGAAAGAATGTGGAGTCACAAATAAGGTTGACAGAAATCTAGCATCTTAGAGTTGATAATCTGTTTTAAGAATCGGGACATTTAGGTCTCAACAGCAAATTTTACAGTCCATCTTGTTTCAAGACACATGATGGTGACAAAGATTTTCCCAAATTTTATGACCCGACTCAGTCACCTGTTAACGGTTATGTTTCCCTCTACTACATATATTATACAATTAATCAAACAAATAACAAAGGAACAATGCAAATATGGAGAAAAAGAGAAAGATAAAGAGTAAAATTTCTTGCTTCTTTTTCTAAAATATGACTAGTAAACCATAAGCTATTTTGTTTGAGTTGAGCCTGCCCCACCCACCAAAACTGACAGAAACCCAATTTTTTCACAGGCAGCAATTTCACTGAGCAGCTTCCAGTAAATCCTATTCCTATTCTCTTTATACCACCCTTTGAACCTCAGAAAAATCCACAAGTCATTAAGTGGGCACCCCTCAAAACACAAGTCAAACAGGGGATGCATGCGTTCTTATTCCTATTCACTTCCCCTAAAAGTGCAACGATTTCAAAACTTCACAACCCTTCACTCACTAAAGTCTTGATGCCTAATTGGCTCCTCAGATTGCCATCTCCTCGTCAATCAAAAAAAAAGGAAAACCTTTCTGCCAGTAGACCTAGTACTTGTCAATCAATGCCAGTGAGATGTTCGATGAATCAAGGTTCCACAGTTTATAGTCAGACAAACGACCACAAATGAGTGAGTTAAGAAATATTTTACTGTCCTCCTTGCAAAGTCCTCGAGGATAGCTTCCCACACTGCAAAAGCAAGCACACATCATCAAACAGTGATCATAGGTGACACTTCTCCTACAGAGTGGTGAAGACAAGAATATGTTGAAAGGGGGTTACAAATTTAATCCAAGAGAAGTATACTTTGGTAAAATTGAATTTTGCTCAAATTCGGTTCAAAAGTACTTTCCGTTTCGAAATAAGTCACGTTCTCAAACTTTTAAAGATGATGATTAACTTGCTTGTACACTACCATTATAAAATTTCACTTGACCATTTCCTGTTTAGAAATGTGACGCTTATATGGGATGGACCAAACAGGAAAACGCAACACACTATGGGACAGAGGGCGTATAATGTTTCTTTTAACAAAGACGGTCAAAATTGATTAAATATTGTTTCTTTTGGTAGTTATAAGAGTATTTATTTATCTAAACCTCAAGGAGCTAAGTTCTTTCAATTATAAAGGGTATGAAGTAACCCTTACCCCTAGGGACGACCCGACACTGGATATATAAAAATAAAAATTATACATGACCTTAGTTCAGAGTTGCTTACTCATTAAAATCAGCTAGTATGATGTAACCGAATAGAAGATGATAACTACTACACCAGAAGTTATAACAAACACTCCATTAAATACTAAACTTAATCAGCGAAGTAAATTATCATAATTCATAAACTATTTTTCAACTAGCTGGTTCAAGAAAAGAAGCTTACTTCAATTGCTTTCCTGTAGAAAGCATTGATCTCCTCCTCAGTAAGGCCTTCGTCCTCCCCAGCATTTTCCTCCCAGCCCAGCGAGCGTAGAAATGCAGCCTCTTCCTCCTCAGAGTGTCGAGGATGGTTATTTCCGTTGCTTAGAGTTCCATTGCAGGTCAATTCCCCACCCGACCTATCCACCGGTGGTTCATCGCTAGCTTGAGAAACAGGAACAGCATTTTCTTCTGTTTCAATGAGCTTATCCAAGACGCAAGTTGCCTCGGTAGAAGAGGAGTTTGCCATAGATTTCTTCCTCATAGAGTTAAAGAAGTCATTACGACTCTGAGCTTGAGCAGTGGGCCTCTTCTCCAAAATAACCGCAGGAGGCTTGCGTTCTACACTAGCAAGAAGTGGGTTGTTACTGGGATTTCTAAATGGAACAGATCCAGAGGCAAGGGGGCTTTTAGGTAACTTGTTATTATTGCTTGCGGGGCTCAAGCTGTCCTTGGGCGTTGGAGAAATGCCATTCCGCTCTCGTGCTTGTTTGAGGACATGAAGCTTCCCCAGACTAGATACATTTGAAACCTCAGTTTTCACAGGTGCACCATGAGGGGAGTGATTAACAATGTGAAAATTCTGATGCTGCTGTCCTACCTTCAGTTTTGGTTTATCCGAAGAATTCAAGCTCTGTTAAGAAAATTGATATATTAGCCAAAAACAGAATAATGTAAATGAATGCAAGAGATCAAACTTCATAATGGTGTTCTCCAACTTACAGGATCGACAATGTTTTATACATAATGCAAACAAAATTACACTGTGCTGTTTATTAACCCAATTATCTCAAAGATTTCATAACATGTATATGTAGCTTAAACCAATGTGATTAAGGCACATCATAACAAATTCTGCCTAATAGCAAGGCTGGCCTAGCCATCTTTGGATGACCCCCTATAACAAACTATCTAATACAACAACTATCTAATACATGTTGAAAATTAATTACTTGCAGAGAGATCTGGTACACTTGACTCCCCTTACAATCCAAAAATATGAGAAGAATGAAAGACTGAAGTCATCTAATTTGGCCATTAATTCTCAAAGATTCGATAATTTCATTTGTACAATTGTGACTTTATTGAAGAAAGAAAAACTAGAGAAGGCTTGTAAGTAACTGCCCTACGCCATCCTTAGTTGGTGGTGTGGTGATTATGCACCATTCCTGATCCAATCTACATTGATGCCCACATAACTTTTTGAATCAGATTCAACTCACAGTCTCACCCTCCTTGGAACCCAGACATGTAAGCATAAAAATGGACAGTACACTACTAGGTTCATTTTTATGACAAAGGAAACTATACTAACTACTAAATTTACCACCTCAATTGATTACTATGCTTCACTTGCCTATGATGCACAGCAAGAATGATCAGCTTAAACTGAGACACCAAAAAAACTAAGGCAATTACATATGTGCGCAGCATTTTCATGTAAAATTTCTCCCTCCGTCCCAAACCAAGAGTCCTCTTTGAACGGGCACCCAGTTTTAGGTAGAACCTTTGGCGATTAATTAAAATGTTTGGACTACGGGTAACAACTGTAAACATTCTTTATCTAAAAGCTTGGGCCCACTATGGATGTGCCTAAGATGAATTTTTTAATGGGATACTTTTTTGGGACGTCCCAAAAAGGAATAAGGGACTCTTATTTTAGGATGGAGGGAGTAATAATTATAGTAACCTAAACCATAAGTAGCACTCAGTATCTGCTGAGATAAACTTTAGAAGTGGATCCCAAAGAGAGAAAATCCAGAAAGTAGAAAATAGAGAATAAAATGGCAAGGTATATTCACGTTTCATGTCATTGATCAACATTCTCAGACTATGCATGAATTGGTTAAAGAAACCCATTTTAGCACGCAAGTGGTACTGGACGCCTAAGAATGGTTCTGTTACCTGATCATGTGGTCACCAGAAAATCACTTTGTGAGGGTAAAGAAGAAAATTTCTTGGATCGGTTACTAGAATAATAGAGGGTTAGAATGTCAACATCATAAAACCTGGAGCTTAAATAAAGCATTAATATGCACTTTATTCTCTATCATCTCTCTACTACACGATAGGCACCTTGTACAGCCAAGATATCAAGTGAAAGCAACCAATAGGTGACAATCACCATTGACATCACATGCACCCAATTTACTTAAGATTCTTGATTAGGTTCATCCTTAGCCATGCCAATAAAAAATTGGTTCGGCCAGCAAAACGTTGAAGGTTTAGAACCATGTGAAGGCAGGGCTGGTTTGTTTCTCAGACTCGGTAAGTAGAAGGAACTAGATGTTGAAACTGTTGATCAGGTGAGTATCAAACTGTCGACTATTCTCACCCTCGGATCTCAGGATGGAGACATCTCCAGTCTAGATCAACACCACAAATCCATGGTACCATCTGCATCATCACAAACCACACCACCACCACTGATCTAGGATCCAGTTACATCTGTCCGCCAAGGTCTAATAAACTCATTCAAGGTCGGAGTTTGTATGAGTATGTAAATTTATAAATATACACACACACACACACATATATATATAGAGAGAGAGGGAGGGAGGAGTTGATCTGGTGGCTAATGGAGGCGGAGCTGCTGGTTGATGTTGGAGACAGTGAGGCGCCAGAAGTAAAAGACCATGAAGGGGGAGAAGTGAGAAACCTTTATTAAAATGTTTGCTCTTATGTCCATCATAAAATAAGTGCTTAAGACACGATCATTTGACGGGGTCTTCATTAACTGTGTCATCACTTAACGGAGCCTTCACAAACATCATTATCATTTAAAGGATCCTTCACGATTGCCACCCATTTCAGAAACAAACAGACCGCATAGTACAGTTCCAGGATCATTAAGATCAATCATTCAGATAACCGATCTTTTGGGAAGCAACTTGTAAATCTTGGAAGCTCAAGGGATTCCACCACCTCGAAATATTGCCAGCCAATATTTGGCATTAGATATAAGTAATGCTCGGAAACATCACTGAAACTCTCCAACCTCTTCTTCTAAGAACTTTAATTTATTTTTTGCCTAAACTTCACTTAATGTATGTGAATATCCTTCACTTTAGAGAATACTATCTTTTGAGCCTAGGACTGACTATTTCAACCATCTCCATCGTCATTAGAATGCTCATCCATGAAATTATACTTTTCAAAACAACCTAATTCCACTCTGCTTCATACAATCCAATAAAATGTTTCTTAAAACATCCTTCTAATGTTACAGATTATTTTAAATTTATCACGAGAGATCAGCCAGAAACTATATTCAACTATGGCTGTTATTAAGCTTTATTCATATTACTCTTTTAAATTCCTGTCACTAAATTGTGCATTCATTCCCAAATTGTAGCAAAAAAATCTTCATTAACTTCTCTACATGCAATTCCGTGAATTTAGTCCGAGAATAGTTTACAACACTTCTTCAATTTCGAGAGGACAATGGGCAGACTAAAACCCGTCTGCTCTCTATATTTACACCACTAAATTTACAAAAATAGATATGGCCCCTCTTAATCCACCATTTGCATTAGACTGACACATTCATCTACACTCAAGCTTAAAGATTTCACCAACCCGTCCACTTCAATTTCACCAGTGTTATCATATAACATACGGAGTACTATTTACTATAATCCCAGTTGCCAACAAGTCGGCCAACAATTGTAATAAGAAGAGTACTCATGAGCCTCATATTGGTTCATGGCATTGCAAGTGTGGCTCTATACTATTCATCACAGAACAAGCTAATATACAAACTCATATTTCTAAAATATCATCAAGCTTCTATCACAAGTACAAAAATCACCTTGTCATAATTGAAGGCACAATAGTTGTCAATCCACCAACAATGCAACCATAAGAATTCACTATTAGTACTGGCCCTATTTTATTCCTTTTCTGTTTGACAATCATTTTAGATAACAAATACTCATACACATCAAGACATTATTCTCTCTAAACTCTCTGTGTGTCAGTTTCAGAGAAACCCTTTGAAGAATAATAAGTGGCGGAAATATTATGGGAGCCGATAAGCAACAGCCTTTTGAATTCCTACGGGTTGATTATCACATATCATACCTGAACATGGAGTGCAAGCTAATTCACAAGAAAGAGGATTCTAAATTTAAGGAATCCAAGATGAAAGGAGCTTCGCCATCTGCTATTCGGGTAAGTTGCACTGCCTATAAGAGTTGAGCACTAACTAGTAAAGCAGGTCAACCTCCCTGAGAAAGCAGAAAATAAACAATTGACTGAGGATCGCCTAATGAAGAAGGCGCACCAAATCAAAGGTTCATACGGGTTTTGACCTAGGGTCAAGCCATCTAGAGAATCTCGCAACAATTCTAAAACTGCTTAGAATATAGTTCCTCCTTCCCAAAATAAACATCCTCTTCTGTTTGGACACACTGATTAAACAACTTTTTTGCTTCCTGGCTTGCTCCTATAAAAAAATGCATAATTACTTTCAACTTCTAAAAGACCGCCCATTGTAGGATTCTGATAATTATTTATCACTTCCCAATGACCAAAGTAAAGAGAGAGAGAGAGAGAGAGAGAGAGAGGGAGAGAGAGAGGGAGAGAGAGAGAGAGAGAGAGAGAGAGAGAGAGAGAGAGAGAGAGAGAGAGAGAGCAAATATGTTAATGAAAGAGAGAGAATGAGAACAGAGTGGAGAGCAAACATCCATGTGGATGATGGGGTTAGATTTTTCATTTTATTATTTTTCTCTTCCCTTTTTTCTTGCTTTTTCATTTTTTCATTTTCTATTTATTTTTTCATTTCTTTTCCAATTTTTCTTTCCACTTATTTCTTCTTTAATTATTATTAGATATAATTATTGGAGCACGATAGAAATAATTATTGGAGCATGTATCAAGAAACATTTATAAAGGAGATGGTTGGTAGACATAAATATAAAAAACTAAGAGTATATTTTAAGAAGTAGGATGAAGAGTGTGTAGAAAGAACATTTATTTTGGGATAATCCAAAAAGAAAATGAGGGCATTCATTTTGGGACATAGGGAGTATAAAGTAACCCACTTCTACATGAAAAATACAAACTAGTCTCATAGCAAGATGACCTCAGCCATAGACTTGATAGATAGATGACTACAAGCACTGAACTCAAACATTAATCAGACTTCCATTTCTTCTCTCTTCTCCACTTAAATCCTTCTTTCATTGTTCGCATTGAAGTAAGCACAAAAACCCATTCTCATTGTTGCAACAGACACTTGGAACAATATACTAATACACAACAGTGCCGGCATTAGTGGCAACCTGAACCTAGGTGCACAGCAATATACAACTTACTCGCGGCAAGAGAACAAAATCCAGTATCTTTATATAAAAACAAATGATATAATGGTAAAAGCAGACGAATAGTAACAATAAGAAATTATATTACTCGAGAATGAGAACTTAGCAAGCAAATTCAAGAAGAAAATGTAAAACAGCAGTATCTTCTCACTGCTATGAACTGCAGAAAAGATAAAGAAAATAAGTTTGCAACACTAAGGTCTTTAGATAGGAAAAATCAAGTTCTGAAAATGCTTAGTTCCAACTACAAGCTCCATATTTCTTTTACGCCCTCACTAACTGCATTATGCATTTTTCTGGACGGTAAGGACTTGCACCACTGAACCCATTATAATAAGAAAGAATTTTCCTATTAGCAAGTTCCCTCATACAACTTATCTTCCTTTAAGGTAATGAGTGACTTCCATGCAATATCCCAAATTTTAACTTTTATGGGCATCTTTAACTTACTTCTAATTCACAAGGGCGAATGACATTTTGGGCCCCAAAGTTTAGGGGGTGTTCCTAAGATGGGAACCATTCTATCACTAATTACAATATAGGGTCCAAAGTTCATATTCTGGTAAGGTTTCAGGGTTTTTAACCAATTTTGTTAGAAAAATCCGTTAAATGATCACGTACAAGTCACGTGTCATTTAATGGAGGATGTTTTTTAACACAAATTCTTTCGTTGTTGTTTTAATACAAATTTAATGAAAATAAATTAACCACATGGTCCCTCAACTAATTTATAACTTTATAAAATTCCAAAACTAGCCTTGCACCAAAAAAAAAACATTACCCCTCCTCTCCCCTCTCACACACACACTTTGTCTTTCTCTCTCTCTCTCTTTAACTCTCTCTCTACCCCATCTTTTTCCTCATCTTTTACGGAAACTCACAAACAACAAACCACCACCGCCATCATAATCAAACCACCACTTCACACCACCAACAACAAACCACCGCCGCCACTGCCACCACCACCACCAAACCAAATCAAACACTGATCTGGATATAATCAAATCCACCTACAATTGTTCTCGGTTCATACAATAATAACATGAAATAATCCTAATTGACCCCAAATCAGGATGAAATCACAAAATCAAAGATCAAAACTAAAAATAAACAAAGCAAAAAAAAATACAATTTTGTCAAAATATTCAATTTGGGTTCTTGAAATGTCAAATCTGAAATCCATTGTTATCGGAGCTTTGGCCCTTATCGTTGAAGGCAGTGATAATGGCAGTGGGGAGATCAAGGGAAATGGGAGGGACGGAGGGGGAGGGACAGAAATGAGAAGCAGTGGTAGAAATGGAAGGAACAGCGAAGGAGGCAGTGGAAATGGAAGGTGAGAGAGGTTGGAGGATTACTGGAAAGGGCTCTGGGAAATGGGTTTGGCTTTTTTTTTTCTTTTTTTCCATTCCTTTTTCCTTTTTATCTTTATTCTCTTTTTCCATTTCATCCTTTCTTTTCGTTTCTTTGGTGCTAGTTATTTTTTTATTATTATGGAAACTGGTGTTGATCAATTTTTTTAGTGTGTTATTTTATTATCAAGCATTTTATATTTTTTGACGTGATAAATACTCCCTCCGTCCCGCTAATATCCGCACTAACACTGTTTGCGCGGGAATTAAGGAATATGATATTTTAATAAAATGTTGTGAGTGTAAAAGTAAAGTAGGAGAGAGAATGAGTGGAGGGTGTAATAAATTATAATGGTGTTGTGAGTATTAAAATAATGTAGAAGAGAGAATGAGTGGGGTTGGGTGAATATTTTATTAATATAAAGTTTCCTTTTTGGGAGTGTGCGGATATTAGCGGGACGCCCAAAAAGGAAAGTGTGCGGATATTAGCGGGACGGAGGGAGTAATGAATACAACTTTTTTTAATTTAATTATATTAGTGAGTTTGCTTAAAAAAAAAAAAAAACTATACTAGTGGAAAATTAAATTAAAGGAAAATTAAAAATTACAATGAGGAAGAAGATGGGGTAGAGAGAGAAAGTTAAAGAGAGAGAGAGACAAAGTGTGTGTGTGTGTGTGAGAGAGAGGAGAGGAGGGGTAATGTTTTTTTTTGTGCAAGGGTAGTTTTGGAATTTTATAAAGTTATAAATCAATTGAGGGACCATATGGTTAATTTATTTTCATTAAATTTGCATTAAAACAACAACGAAAGAATTTGTGTTCAAAAACATCGTCCATTAAATGACACGTGACTTGCACGTAATTATTTAACGGATTTTTCTAACAAAATTGGTTAAAAACCCTAAAACGTTAACAGAATATGAACTTTGGACCCTATATTGTAATTAGTGATAGAATGGGGCCCATCTTAGGAACACCCCTTAAACTTTGAGGCCCAAAATGGCATTCGCCCAATTCACAATCATAATGCTCACCACATACACCAAAATTTTGATGAAGAGCTCTCCCCCCCCTCACACACACATAAGTAACATGCAACAAATGTGTTCCTTTATAACTTCATTTCTCTTAGTAATTTGTTTTTCTTTTTTTGCTCCCTCAGCCCAATTAACATGGAGTGCTTTTAGTTAGTCATGACACTCCTATAACTGTTTAGTTCATTAAATGTACTGAAGTGAAACTTCTACTTAGCAAACATGATAATGGCAAGTCAGTAAAATTACTAATAAGCAGATATAACCTGAAAAGGCTTTTATTGCGCGACATATTAAATCCCAAAAAAAAAAAAAAACCTAGAAGAATTGGCTGCCAACAAATGCATGGAATGTTATCAACACTTATCTGTTACTCCTGATTAAAAAAAGGTCTATCAGAGGAGGAGATAAAGTACCAAACGAGATAAACAAGAATCCATCTAAATATACAAGTGATATCTAATGAGACCAAAAGTAAAACAAGAATAACAACGATTAGTTCTCTAACTCGCTGCAAATCAGTAATAGCCATACACCGTGCCGAAATCCACAAGGAAACAAGGAACACCACTCTACCCCGTAGACTAATTAAAATTTAGGATGAGAATGTTGACTGCAGTCTTAACTCAAAAAGGTCAAAGCATGATGCAAAAAATCAATATCCCATCAATTAACACTCCTTAACACCATTTGCACTGATATGAGATATGTATATACTAAAAAGGTAAATTGCATCCAAATGGAAGTTGTTCATAATCATTGTGTCTAAAGAAAGAAGTCACATGCCGCTCATCCAAATAAGCAAATGTCATTCCGATTAAATACTATTACTGCCCATACATGTTATGCATGTAAACCGTTTAAGAATTAAATTTGTGCTAAAATATAGGAATCGTCATAAAAGGTTATCCCCATCCCCACCACCAATAATCTCGGTGGATATATGGAATCTTAGATAGGAGTAATATATGGGATTGAATGATTCCGCACTCATATATAAGCCCAAAGTCTCCAAAACCACAGGTCTTCGCAAAGTCATAAGACCATGTATGGGGCCAACGCTTGCCCAGTAAAGGAAGGTCAATGAAGTTGGAGACCAGATGACAAGGTGATGCAAAACGGAAGCGTATGTGTTGTAAAATCTGGTTATAGAACGCAAATTCTGGTTATAGAACAGAAAATAAGAAAGGAAAAATAAGCCTGGCTTCACACCGAGGCAACCATAGGGCGCACCTAGGTTTCTTGAGCGCACCCAAGGAATTAGAATCACGCGGATTCAACCAAGAAAAGCAATTCTTGCTGGTAAAATTTCTTTATTCATAAACTCTCTCTAAATATTTTGAACACTTACAAAGCCTTAAATAGGCTATAATAAATCCTAAACCTCAAAGGAAACTAATTCTTCAAGCAAAAGATAACTAATTCCTAAATTAAAAAGGACAATAACTCCTAGACTTCAACGGATATAGAAATCCTTTTAGGATCTTGACTCTAAAGACCAAATAAGACTCCTAAGCTAATAAGGAAAACTAATTCGCCTTGAACTGAAGCATATTATGATGTCTTTTAGGCTCGTGACTCTACTTTTCTTTGAGCCCTTTATGTCCCGCATCATAGGGGGCCGGCGACCGGTGAACGGCGACCGTAACTATGACGGTCCTAAGGTAGCGAAATTGCTTGACGGGATAGGATACTACGATATTGAGTTGATGACATTAATTAGATCTAGAAATAAATCAACAAAATCTTCGTACTAAAAAATGATTCACTTATGTGAGAGTAAAATGTACCATTATGATGTAGCACAAGTATTGGTGCAACAGGATTCTAAAACAATTAGGATTGAAGTTTTGTTTCCTTTTTCAATTAGGAAGTATTGGTGCAACAGGATTCTTAAACAATTAGGATTGAAGTTTTGTTTCCTTTTTCAATTAGGATTCTAATTCGTTTTAATTAGGGTTTCCACCTTTCCTAGGTAGTATAAATACTTTCTTTGTTATTGTTTACAAACAATTTTATTATTATCAATTTACGATTGCTTAGCAATTTGGGTTTTCAACCTTTTAAGTCTTAATTGGCTTGCAGAAGAGATCTGATTGATTTCTTATCAAATCCTTTGTTCGTGGATTCGAATTAAGGTCGAACGTTCCCTTGAATTGTTCGTTTATCTTGTTGATTTCCGCTGCGTTTACATCACATTATTTTGACTCACTATCCTGGAGTCTCAGATGAAAATAAGACGAGAACTCTCCTAAATTGAGTGATGAAGTTGGGAAGAACCAAAAAGTCCATAACAACCTTAATAATAAAGGTTCCCAAGAGCCTCTATAATAAAGAACAAAAAGTGAAATTTTACTGTTCTAGCGCGTAAACAACAGGAAGAAATCATACCAAAGTTTTAGGGAGACTGGGTGTAACTGGAATTAACTGCCTGGACTGCTTAACTGCAAGCTCTTCAAGCCTCTGTGTCTCAACAGATAACTACAAACAAACAAGGAGATAATACATGTAAGCATGAATTAAGTATAAAGGTGCTACAATTAAAGAAAGAGGATTTAAGGCAACCTGAGGAGCTGCCTGAACACGAGGAGGACCCTGCGCCAAAGTCTCTGCCATATTGCGACTGGAAGTTGCATTTGAAGCTCCAGAAACCGAACTTGCATGTATAACTTGTTGGACTGGCATAGCATTGGTACCATTGCTCGCAACTATCACAGGCACCTCTGCCAAGGCTGATGTCCAGCCATCACCGCCAATAACTGGTGAATTACAAATTGGAAGGCTCTGAATGGCAGTCAATCCAGGGGATGGGACTCTACCTATCTCTGGATCAGCGTGTCTTTCCTCAGCTCCAAGAGATGGAAAGTCTCTTTCAAAGGCAGCTTTATGTACGCTGGAACCCCCAGCAGTAAGCAGAGCATTCCCATTGCTATGGTTACTTTTGCTGGCATTGCTCAACTCCGCTGCAGTTTTTCTGGGCCAAGAGTCACTACGCTTTGCAGATATACTTGAATGTGAGCGTCTTAACCCATCCTTCTCAAACCTACTTGGCAAAATGTTGCCCAAAGGATCACTATAATCCCGATGCCTATGGTCACTCAGAGCTGACTTGTCTTTATCTCGAAAATCATATATGTCTCTATCCCAGTCTTTATCACGGTTGCTCCTACCAAAACTGCTGTAGGACCTAGAATGAGCAGAACCATTACTACTATAAGTCCGGCGGAAGTAAGATGAAGTTGTTCGATCAGATAGAGATGAGCGTCCTAGATCATTATCACCGATGTTACCAAATGACTGTTTCCTTCCAGATTTCAACAAACCTTGTTCATCTGGCACAAGGATAACAAAAACTCATAAGATAACTTAAATGAAACACTACAACCACATGATTGAATACACATAAGCAACAATGACTAGTATTCAGTAAGTACCAGGCTGCAATGAAGATGATGCAAATTGGTGAGCTGTATTGCCACCGCCACTTAGATTTCCACTGGTCTTCAACCATTCAGGTACTAATGTGGGCTCACTTTTTTCCATAACTAACACTGAACATCATAAGAAAAGTAGGGAAACCCCCAACTTTTTTTGCAGAATAACGCTCAAAATCCACCAAGTTTCTCCAGAATCAAAACTTTCTTTACCCAGAATTAATCCGGATATTACTTTAGTATCAGTTTCTTTAAACCCCAAAATGTGTTACCAATTAAAACCCTCCTATCCCTATCCTTCAAACCCACACTATCCAACAAAAGAATTCAACACTGTTCTGTACTCTGAGACAGTAAAAATTGGATTCAATCCAAGGAAACAACCTTTACGTCTTTTCTGGAAACCTCCATACTCAAGAAGAAGTAACTGAAAAGACCCTCATCTTAGAACTAAGTTCTATCAGTACCCCTCAAAACCACAGCTCTCCCTCTTACCAAAACAGAGCACTCCTCAATAAAAACTCCAAACCCATTACAGGGAAAGGGAAAATAATCAAACCCTAGAAGTTGAAACCATCAACATTACGAATATACAATTGAAACCCACAAGAACACCTAGAACAAACCCTAGGGTACCAAATTACGTGAATTAGTAGAGGAAAAACTCCAGTCAAATATAGAGGGGATATAACAAACGATAGCCCAGAACCGTTCGATTAGTAACGAACGGAAATAGTCGATAAACAAAAATTAAATAGCCCAAAGACTGTTATGGGTTAAAAAGAGCCAAACCCTAATTTCTTTTTCTTTCGCCGCCGCTGACAGTCTCAATGCAAAGTGCGATTCAACGACTATGTTGAATAAAGGAATTTCTAGAGAGAGGAACAGCAGTTTCAATTGTAAACAAGAGCGAGAAAGTAGTGAAGAAGGAGGCGGCTTGTGAGAGATTATGAGAGATAAAACACCGAGAACGCACCCGCTTTGATTGCGCAAGTGTAAAGGAGGAGAGGAAGAGATTTTATCTGTGTTTTTTCGTGTGTGAGCGAGAAGCACAGATTACAGATTACAGATTACAGAGGAAAGGAAATGTGTTGTGTTCTATGTGTGTTTTTGTTGGTGTTTGTGTGTGTTATTTCTTTCTCCCAACATCAATATTTGTTTCAACCCTATTACAATTCCATACTCATTGATTTATTTATTTATTTATTTTTATTTATTTTATTTTATTTTATTTTTTTTCCTCTATTTGGTCTATTTCATGTTATCTTGAGGGGCAAGAGTCAAATTTGTTTCATGTATAAATTAATTAACTAAAAATGTTTGCATATATTTAGTTTAAAGATTATGACCAATACATCCCTCACTCAAATTTAAAGTAATTTTTTTACAAACATTTTCGAAGCTAAAATAAGAATCCTTGATATATTGATTGAATAAGATTTTTCATCTCACTCACCACTCACTTTTGGTATATTTACCCGACCAGATTAGGATTCGACATCGCTCATGTTGGTGCTCGATCTTGCGCTCCTGCAGAGCAGAACGCTATGATTCCTCCACGTCAGCTCTCCTCCCTCCTTGTGCGGTTGAGATATGTTTGGTAAAAATGTGGGTCTCACCTATAGATCAAAATATTCTTGTTTGTCTGTTGGGTATGTATACTTTAACTCTCCTAACTTTAGCTTTAATTTTATTGATACCATAACCTCATCTCTATTTTCTGGACTTTAGGTCCATATGTAATGAAGCTTAGACTTCAATTTTTTAGTATAAGTCAATTTTATAGAATATGTTTATTTAGGCTTGAAGACTGACACAAAACTCATTGGACATGAGGATTCGATTCAAAAGGTTTCAGACCGCATTATGAAATCGCACTAGCAAATCGCTAAGTGAAATTCTTACATTCAAACCTCACTTTGAAGACCTCAGTGAAACCTCGATGGTGAAACCGCATTGTTTAAGCCTCATCCAATGATTGAAGACTTGAAGTTGGACCATTTATGACTGTTGGAATTCACGTCAGCAATATGAATAGTCAACCACAAAATCTTGTCACGTAACTAACTGTCAGACATGATCTGCAAGAATTCTGAAAAGGTGATAGATGTTCTTTATTCCTTAAATACAGCTGAGGTCTGATCAGCCTTATCTGCATCTTCTGAACAAAGGGACAAAAGTGGACACGTGGACCAATCAGACCGCACCAGTACAGTAGTTGCACAGCTGTATCATAACGGCTACTTTCTTGGTGCTTGGGTATAAATATCCCAATTCTTCAACATTTGAAAATTGCTTGAGAAATTGATTTTATAGTGAGTTCGTAGAAGATTGAAGTTGTTTTCAGAAATATTAAAACCCTTTGAATCTTTATCTTCTTCCTTCAAGAAAATATCTCCAGCCCAGAAATCAAGCCTTTAACACCAAGAATTCTTGAGCTCTATATCATACAGATTCAAAGAGCCTTGATTCTTGTTTATCACACACACCTCACTTGATTAATCACATAGATTAATTCATTTGAGATACGCTGGTTATAGTCTAGGATTTGATCTTCATAGAATAGATTTTAAATCTGAGTTTGATTCTTGTACTTTGTAATCTCTCTCATACTCTATTATAAAATCTAGCATTAGAAAATTCAAGACTAACCATCTTGGTAGTGGATGTAAATCATTTACGATTGAACCACTCCAAATATTGTGTTCTTATATTTCTGCATTTTTACTTACTGTTCATCACTAATTATTTTGTCCTTATCTGTTTGATCTTTATATAGTTTATCCATTGTTGTGAATTGTGTTTCTAGTTAATCATTGTCAAAAACCTCACTTTACTGTTTTGTAAAACCGCACACAAAACCGCACACAAAATCGCACCTCTAAACCGCACTTATAAACTCAAAGAAATTCTGTTGTGCATTTTGCAATTCTACTTGCGGTTTTGATACACTGCAAGTGGTTTTGTAAACAAGAGGTTTAGTTTTCAAAAAGAGGGCGAAAATTTAAAACAGCTATTCGCCCCCCCCCTCTAGCTGTTTTTCACCCTTGTTGCCACCTTTGGGACCAACAAGTGGTATCAGAGCAAAACACATTTATAAAACTTCTGTTTTTCAAGCTTAATAGCTTGTGTGCCAATTCGTAATGGCAAACTCAAAAACCATGACAACGGTTAACTACTCACGCATTCCTATTCTGGATGAAGACCACTTTGACATCTGGAAGGTCCGAATGTTAATCCATTTGGAAACCATTGATGAAATGCTGGTGGAGTGCGTGACGAATGGCCCCTTTGTTCCTTTGAAGGCCAACACCAATCCAACCACCAGTGCTGAAACTCCAGAGGTCAAAAAGCTGAAAGTTGAGTGGACTAATGAGGAAAAACACTTAGTTGCTTTGGACAGCAAAGCAAGATTCATCATTTCAGGAACCTTACCCGTTTCAACTCTTCAAAAGGTCATGTACAGCAAAACCGCAAAGCAGATGTGGGATGCCATTGAGAGCTACCTCGAAGGAGATAATCTTTGCAAGAAAACAAGAGATACGTTATTGAAAGATCCTAGAACAACTTCAACATAAAATTAAACGAAACCTTGCGCCAAACTTATGATCGCTACGTTAAGGTAGTTAATGCTTGTAGATCTCTTGGCAAAGTTTTAACTGATAAAGAAGCCAATATGACTTTCCTAGCTGCTTTGGGTTCGAGATGGGTTAATAAAGTCACATCTCTTGAGGACTCTAAAGATTTAAATACTTAGACGTTAAGTAACTTGTATGCAAATCTTAAAGTCCATGAGCTTAAATTAGATCATATTGAAGAAGTTGAAGGAAAAGGAAAATCACTTTCTATGTCTGTAGTGGAACATGTTGAGAAACCATCTACTTCAAATCAAACCTCAGATCCTTCCATATCAACCTCATCACTCATCGAAATGGATGATGATGATTTTACCATATTTGTAAAAAGATTTCAAAAATCTGCAAAACCATTTTCTAAATCATTTTTAAAAGGCAAACCTCCAGCAACTTTTTCCAAGGCTGCTGATACAAAGAAGAAGAGTGATCTAGTTTGCTACAATTGTAGAAAACCTGGTCACTTTGCATCTATGTGTCCACAACCTAGATTTGAATACATGAAAAAGAAAACCTCTCCTGCGAAATTTTCTCGTCGCAAGGAAATGGTTGTTGAAGAGGAAGAGAATTCAAAAGAGTTAGAAACTTGGATTGAAACAGATTCTGATGAAGGAAGCGAGGATGAAATCGAAGAGGTTAATCTCTGCCTTGTTGCAGACGCTTCTGATGATTCAGATACTACTGAGTCAGTCGAGTCGCTTGAAATGGATGAAGAAGAGGTTACACCAATGAGAACCAAAACTAGAGAGGATGATGAAGTGAAACTTACTCCTAGTATTAAAATTGGGAATAGTTCGTACTCACGTCCCATTTTTCCTTCCAAAAATGCAACACCTTCAAAAATAATTCCAACTAAGAAAATTTTGAAAAAGGTGGTGGAAGAGGTTTCTCCCATGAAATATGAAAGGATGTTCAAAGAAGCTGAAGTGATGATCCTTAGATTTCAAAATGTTAAGAAAGCTTTGTCTTTAGCAAATGATGAAATTACATCGCTTAAGACGGAGAAAACTGTGCTAAGGTCTGAAATTTCACTTCTTAATGACCAAGTGAAAAGTATGTCTCCTCTTACTGATAAAAACCTCATTCTAGAAACTAAGGTATCTGCACTCCAACTTAGGAACGATGACTTGGTTGCTCAAAACAATGACCTCCAGAAGATAATTGATGAGTGGACCAAATCACGTGTCACCATGGATTAAATTCTAGAATCCCAAAAGCCTAGTGGTGATAAAGAAGGTCTAGGATTTCAAACTGGTGAAAAGTTGAAGTGTGCATCCTTTTTTTTTTTTTTTGAGGCTTGCCCATCTCGAGTCAAGCCCCTTTTTTGTGTAAGTCAATTTACTAACAAGTCCCTCAATTCTCTGAAATTCCTTAAAATCCCCCCCTAGAGGCGCCTAATATTAACTAGGGAGGGATAATCATCCACTCTAACCACTGGGGGAGTCGAACCCAGGACCTCCGTGTTGGTGTCCCAGTGCTCTGGCCATCAGGTCAAGTCCTGATGGTTTGAAGTGTGAAGTGTGCATCCTGTTGTGAAAAGGATGAGGAATTTTTTACACAAACTCAAGAAATTCCTAAGGAAAATCATACCATTTCAAAGGGTAAAGGACATGAACCAAAGGAAAAACTTAACTTCCACTATGTCTACCCTAAGAAACAATTTGGGAAAAAATCTCAAATGAAAAGGAAAGTTTCTGAGAATGAAACCTCAAAGGAGGTTTCAACTGCGGCTGACCGCACTTCTACTTCAACCGCACATTCTTAATTAGGTTGTGCAGCTGACCGCATGGCTGACCGCCCTTCTTCTTCGACCGCACCTCCTGCCTTCAAAGACAAGGGAGTGTTCCTAGAAAAACTGAGGTCAAACAAAATATGACCACCTTTGTGAAGGCCAAAACCCCAGTTCCCAAAAAAGAATGCAAATCCTAATAATAGTAAGGAGTTTGTAAAATCTCATGTTGCCCAAAGCTTTCATCACTGCTCTGTGTGTGATGGTTTAGGTCACAAGGCTACAGAATGCCTATTAAGGTTCACACCCAATGCCAGAAAGAATAATCCTCCTTCTATCAAATAGGTTTGGGTCATCAAAAGATGCTAACCTCAGGACCCAAAAAAATAAAGGGGACCTCATTTTTAAATGTTTATCTTTCAAGTCCTCTGCTTAATGGCTGGTCACTCCAAGAAAAATAAATGGTATCTTGACAGTGGTTGTTCAAGACACATGACTAGAGATAGATCCTTACTTGAAGATGTCATTGAAGCCAGCGGTCCATCTGTAACCTTTGGTGACAACAACAAAGGCAAAACCATTGGGTATGGTATTATAAGGAGTGGAAACCTAACTATTGAGAAGGTTTCTCTTGTCGAAGGACTCAAGCATAACCTCTTTTCAATTTCTCAATTATGTGACAAAGGAATGCATTGCAACTTCACTTCCTCAAATTGCTTCATTAAAGATAGCATTTTCGGAGTCACACTACTCACAGGGATTCGTAAGAGTAATATTTACATTATTGATTTAAATTCTTCATGTAGTATTACTAATCTCTGTTTTGTAGCTAAAAATGTGAGCAAAAATAGTTGGCTATGGCACAAGCGGTTGAGTCACTTGAACTTCAAGTATCTTGCAAAGATTGAAAGGGAAAACCTCGTTCGCGGTTTACCAAAAGTGGCTGATCACCATCCTGAGAAATGCAGTGCTTGTCAACTAGGTAAACAAATCGCATCGTCTTTCACCAGCAAGACTGCACCCTCAACTGCAAGATGTTTACAACTGCCCCACATTGATTTGTTTGGACCCGTCACCACTGCCAACATTTGAGGAAATAGATGTACTTTAGTGGTAGTGGATGATTATTCAAGATATACGTGGGTTGAAATGATGATCACAAAAGATGATTGCTATGAAATTCTAACTTCACTCTTTAGACGGCTTCAAATCCAAAAAGAAGACGACATCGTTAGTGTAAGGTCTGATAATGGAACAAAATTCAAGAACAACAGTGTTGCTCAATATTATGATGACCATGGAATTGATCACAATTTTTCTACTACTGGTATTCCACAATAAAATGGGGTTGTGGAAAGAAAGAACAGGACAGTGATTGAGGCAGGAAAAACAATGATATCTGAAGCCAAGCTTCCTCAGTACTTTTGGGCTGAAGCAGTCAACACAGCATGCTTCACTCAAAACCACTCCCTCATCAACAAAACCTACAACAAGACTTCATATAGACTTTGGAGAGGAAGAACCCCCAACATTGCTTTCTTCAAAATCTTTGGTAGCAAATGCTTTATCCTCTACAATGGAAGAGAAAACAAAGGTAAATTTGGAGCTAAGGCTGATGAAGGTATTTTTGTTGGGTATGCCAAACATTTCAAAGTTTTTCGTGTTTTTAATAAATCTAGTTTAAAGATAGTAGAATCTGTCCATGTTACTTTTGATGAACATTCTCTCCTTGAGCCACATTTAGCTCCAAATGTCGCTGATGATTTTATTGAGACTAATGAAACAGGTGAATCTTCCAAAACCGCACCTGAACCTCAAGAACCGCAAAATCCATCAACTCAAGAAAATCCATCAACCTCAACTGAATTTCCCTCAAATAATTTTGAAACCGCACCTGAAGTTCCTACTCCAGATGCAACCTCAAGGGAAGATTTTGATGAGAATTCACCCATTCAGCTAGTTGAACCTCTTCATCAACTTACATTCAATGACTTCACTAGGATCTAACGATGTTCCATTAGAAGATCTTCAGCAAACCTCAGTTCAACCAGATTTACCCCCTAGGTTCGTGAAGTCAGCAGTCACCCTCTCACAAATGTGATTGGTGATTTATTTTCCGGAGTTCAAACAAGGAGATCAAACTATGACGAGCATACTTCTTTGTTATCTCAAATTGAACCCAAGAAAGTTGATGAAGCACTCCAAGATTCCAGTTGGGTCGTTGCTATGCAAGAAGAACTCAATCAATTTGAAAGATGTAAGGTTTGGACATTAGTGCCTAGACCTCATGATGAAGGAGTGATAAGAACAAAGTGGGTGTTTAGAAATAAGATGGATGAGAATGGAAGTATCACCAAAAATAAAGCAAGGTTGGTTGCACAAGGATATAGGCAAGAAGAAGGAATTGACTACGACGAAACTTTTGCTTCTGTTGCAAGACTAGAAGCAATCAGAATTTTCTTAGGCTATGCATCTTACAAAAGTTTCAAGCTATATCAAATGGACGTTAAGAGTGCTTTCCTCAACGGTGAACTTCAAAAAACCATGTACGTTGCTCAACATCCTGGATTTGAAGACTCCAAATTTCCAAATCATGTCTACAAACTCCAAAAGGCTTTGTATGGACTCAAACAAGCTCCAAGGGCATGGTATGAGACTCTATCTAAATTTCTACTAAAAAAAAGGCTTCAAACGTGGTAAAATCGATACAACTCTATTCATTGCTAAATATAATAATCATTCATTACTTGTTCAAATTTATGTTGATGGCTCATTACTTTACTTAACTGCTAGTAGGCCAGATATTATGTTTAATGTTTGTGTTTGTGCTCAATATCAAGCTGATCCTAGAGAAACACATTTAAGTGTAGTCAAGCGTATAATCCGCTATCTCTCTGGAACTACTAATCTTTAACTTTGGTATTCCAAAGATTCTAATTTCGAGCTTGTAGGTTATTCAGATGCAGATTATGCAGCTTGCATCATTGACAGAAAAAACACTAGTGGGACTTGCCACTTCCTTGTAAATAGACTAGTTGCTTGGGCCAGCAAGAAGCAAGCTTCAGTTTCAGTGTCAACTACAGAGGCTGAATACATTGTTGCTGCCAAATTCTTTGGATGAAGCAACAGTTGGTAGACTATGAAATTAATGAAGGAAACTGCTCAATCATGTGTGATAACACATCAACAATTTCAGTCTCCAACAACCCTGTCATGCACTTAAAGACCAAGCACATAGACATCAAGTATCATTTTCTCAAAGACCATGTGGAAAAGAGAAACATCCATTTAGAGTATGTGGGGACAGATAATCAAATTGCTGATATCCTCACCAAAGCTCTTGACTCCAAGAGGTTTTCATTCCTCAGGGAGAAATGGGTATGCTTGAACTTAAATAAGTCCATAATTTTTATTACTATCTTGTGTGTTAAGTATGTGGCTTTTATGTTAAAAATCCTGTTGAGGTTTCAAACCTCACACTTGTTTAAACCGCGTGACCAAAACCGCATGTAGTCAAGACCGCGTGCAGTGTCAAGAGCGCATGTTTCTCAATCGCGTTTCAACACTTAGAGAATTTTTCAATGCTTTTCATTTCTCAGCTTTGAAGAAGCTTAGTAAGCGGTTTGATATTTCCTTATTTAAAAAAAAAATAATTATTTTTATTATCTTTTTGTCAAACCGCATGCATGCCACGTCGACCCAGGTAAGTTTTCTATATTTATTATTTGGTCCTTATGTTTTTTATCTATTTGGCACAAGGGTATTTTTGCAAATATTTCCCCACGTTTATTTAAAATTTAAATGTATTTAATGCAAAAAGAATATTTGCATTAAAAACCCTCTTGTCAGCCGTCATAGGACAGTGTGTAGAAGCTAAAAGGGTGCTACAGAGGTGGGAGTGTGCTGGTGGTACACTCAGTGGAAAGTGGAACCATCATCAGCTATTTGCACTCCACCTAATAACCACCTATATAAACCCATTTTTGTGCAACTGTTTACTCTTTACACTGCCCTCTATGTCATTCGTACCTTCTTTGTCTTTCTCAACCACTTTCTCTCTCTACTTCACTCTCTAAAACCTTCATTTTCAAATTCTAAAAACCTTTAATGGCTGCCAAAAGAACCATAGAATCTGTAGTGCCTAGAGTCCCTAAGAAACCTTTCAGCGACATGGTATGATTCCTAACCTTAATCTTTGTCCTTCTGCAAACTGCCATTGTTAAACAGTTGAAAAACTGTTTGTATGCCTTTCTTTTGATTTTGGTTGATTGATTCCTTATTTCTCAACCATTTTGGTTGATTTATGCTGGGTTTTGCTCGCCTTGATGTTTAGATTCTGATTATGCTGTTTATTTGATGATCTATACATCTTAAGGTTGCTAATTTTGTGCTTTACAGTTTTGGGTCTTCGAAAACCCACTTTCTGTTCTTGGCATTTTCTTAATGATTCTGGTCAAAAATTATGTTTTTGATATTATATTATTATTCTATATCTTATAAGGATCATTTTGATATGCTATTTGTTAATTTTAGTGAATTTTCATGTTGGCTCAGTTTTTGTTGTTCTTACTGTTCTTCGTGTTCTTCATACTATTCAAAAAGTTTTTAGAAAAATGTTTTATTTGTTGGTTTATATGATTTCATAATTTTGTTTTCCATACTTAGAATTTTTTTTTTGAAAATTTTGGATTTGAACATACATTAGAACCTCATCTCTCCAAACCGCATGCTTCCTTAGGTCTAAACTGCTTAGGTTAAACTACATGTTTCCTCTAAATGTTAAACCGCATGTGCAAACCGCATTTCTATATATGTTGAAACCGCATGCTGATTTTCTTCCAAAACCGCATGTTGTTCTTCTCTTAAACCACAAGCTATTTTTCACTTATCCTTGTGCTTTCCTAAGTTTTACTTAGTATATAGGCTGGAAATCATAACCTTCTCCTTCAACACTTCATGGAAGTGTGAGATAAAATTGGTTTAACAATGCCACGTACTAGTAAATATGCTATTAGGTTCTCATTTATTTCCTTGCCTTGTATTCACAGTTCACTTGGAGTTTGAGGTATTTCACTTCTCAAACCGCACCATTGCTAAACCGCATGGGTGCTTAAACTGCACGTGAACTGTGATCTCTTAAAATGGATCTAACTTAAAATTTTCATTTTGTAGGATCCTCATTTCTTCATGCCAGGCTGGGAGATAAATGAAGATGAATTGAAGCATGATGCCCGTGGCAGAGAGATGATAAGAAAGATGAAAGCTTCAGGAATCCTACCCCTATTCTCCAAGAAGCACTCATTTACAATTCCATCCTTTGTAGATCAGTTCTACACAAATGCCAAGCTAGGGGTGAGAATTTTAGATGGTGGAAGGAAAGTCTCTTGTCTATCCGCCAATGTGGAAGGGTTGGATATTACAATCGATTATCTAGATATAAGGGGAACTTTCCAATTTCATGTTCCAAATGCCCCTGAGAGAGTTGATCAAGATGTTCAGGATGCAACCACGTCAACAACCTCAGGGATTCCAACTCTGGTGGGGAAGTATAAAGTTGTCCCAAGAAAGGATTTTGGTGAGCTGATGAGCCACCTGTGCTTCTTAGTAGGGGTGTGCAAACCCGCCCATCGACCCGCAAAGCCCACAAGGCCCGTGCCCGCAAGGCCCGCGTCCGCAAGGTTTTCAACCCTGCTGGGCTTGACTGCTTGAAGGCCCGTGGGGTTGGGCTGAGATCGGGCTCTTATAGTTTTTCGGCCCGTTAGGCCCGGCCCGCATCCTTCAAAAGACTCAAAAACCCATTTAGGCATTTACTGATTTACTTACCATACATCTGCTCATTCTTCTTTAATATATGCTCGTACTGTGACGATTTCTGGTGATACTGTTTGGTCTTGTAAATATACAAAAGAATTTTGTTGAATTTACGTATGGCCTCCATGTACCTGTAAGAGCACTAATATAAGCTAGCTGACTAAACAATGAAGTAAAACTAAAAGGCAACAGTAAATATGTGATTGGGTGTGAATTATCCCAGTAATCATTCATGAAAAAGGCAAATGTCATAAGAAATGCATATAAGAAGTTGTGGAAGTGCAAGTAACATGGATGATAAAAAACGCATAGAATATAAAATAACAAGTATGAAAGTAAGAAATGTGCCAAGTACTTTTGCTCTAAGATCTGAATGATCTGGTGTAGACCCCTTACGGACTTATGTCAATATGAAGTAAGCACTTCAGGCCAGTTTGATAATCGCCCAATAAACAATGCACTCTTAGCAAGCCAACCATACTGAAATAACCCAAGACCTTCAATACATTACTTCCACCATTATAATCATATCCATCAGTAGCGGTAAACTGTACAAGGCCTTCTTGAAGTTGAAATTTGTAATTTTAAATTTGGGACTGCTTCAAATATTGTAATGTTAAATTGTTAACTTTATGGCAATTCTTTTGATCTTGAAGTTGAAATTTGTAATTTTAAATTTGGGCCCGTCAATCCCGAGCCCGCTCAATGCCCGTTAAAGCCCGCAAAAGCCCGCTAATTTGAGCCCGCATGAAGCCCACTATGTTGGGCTCTTGAAATTGAAGCCCGCACCTAAATGGGCTCATACCGGGCTTTGCCAAAGCCCGCGGGCTTTAGGCCCGTGCACCCCCCTACTTCTTAGTAGGGAAATCAGTTTGTGGAAAGAATGGCAACCACAACAACTTTATAAGCCAACAATGGATGTATTGCTCAGCCATCTTCAGCGAGATTCATCTACACTAGCCAAAGATCCTCTTCCGAGAACTCTCTGCCCATATCTCTACCTATCAATCCAAAGAGAAAGGAATTGATCAACGGTGGAGGCCCTTCTGCAGACTCCTGACCGCACTCTTCTCCAACTATCAGCACTTGGAAGACCTCAGATTATCTAACCCTGAATTGATGGCTGACTGGGGTTCTGAAGAAACTCTTGGTTTGAATGTATGCCACACATTCAGACTCACGTTTGGTGATGATGACTACAAAAATATTTGGGATGCTGACTCCCTTCCAACCAAGGAACATTATATTCCTATGAATCCTGAGACCGCCAACAAAGCAATTGGCAAAGCGGTCAAGAAGGCAAGGAAGCAAGGTGGAGCTGAACCGCCTCAAAAGAGAGCCAAGACCGCACCTGTCCCCAAACCACGTACTGCAACTGGTGCTGGTCCAAGTCAGAAGCTGAAGAAGAAGGTCCTTGTTGATGAAGATGTTGATGAAGATATAATTGAAGAAGTTGAGAGGATGGGTGATGAGGATGCTGATGAAGAAGAAGATCTTAACATTCCATCTTTGATTGCTAGTGCCAGAACTGCAAAGGAGGTTAGAGACAAGATTATGAATGATGAAGACCTTCTACAATTCCATAGGGCTGGGATGGAAAAGCTAGAAAGGAGAGTTGCTGAGAAGAGAGATGCTCAAGGGAAGCAAACCGCACCTCCTCCTCAACCGCAGCCTGTACCTCAACCGCAACTAAACACTCAACCACCTCCACCCCCTCAATCTAACTCTCCCATCCAAACCCAATCGCAATCCCATATCCAATCCTCACCATCCAAATCTCTCTCACTTAAACCTCAAGGAGATGCACCACTTCAGGGGGAGACCCCAAGAAAAAGATTGAAGATGAGGGCTAAGAAAACCTCTAAGAAGGGTAAGCCAATAGAACCTTCACCCTCTCCCTCTCCCTCAAAATCTTCCTCCTCTGTATCCAACCTGAAAATCCCCTCTGATTCTAATTCAGACCATTCCAACTACCAAACCCCCTACTCTCAAAAGCCTACCAACCTTGGAAATCCCAACCTTCAGGAGGCCCTGCCATTTCCACCTCAAACTACAAGGAACCCACTCCTTCCCATCCTCACTCAAACCGCTGTTTACCTTCACCTCCTCCTTCACCTAAATCGCAATCCCCAAAACCGCATAAATCCCAAACCCACATTTTTGTTCACTCTGCCACACCGTCCAACTCACCCCCACCTCAAACTATCCCTCCAAATCTACCAACCCAAATCGCTCTACCCCCAAACACTTCCCATTCTATCCCCTTCCACCCAACCCCAAACTATTCCAGTCACACAAATATTTTAAACCCTTCACACCCAACTACCTCAAACCGCACCCCCCACTCAAACAACTCCCATTAACCAAACCACTCCCTTACCCCAAACTGCACCTCCTTCTGATTACACCTAAATTCTCTCCACTCTTCATTTGATCCAAGGCCAATTACTTGCAAACCAAGGCCACATGATCAAGGTCACTGAATCAAACCGCCCTCTTGCAGATTCAAACTGCTCCCTCCAGGCAAAGGTGGATGCTCAAACCTAGGAGATGGCAATCCTCAAGGCTCAATTGATTGATGCCATTAAGGGGGAGAGAACACCTTTAACCGCAATATATCAAACCGCATCCATCGTCAAAACCGCTGCTGAGAACTGCTTTAATGCCTTCCAGCAATCCTTAGAAGATGGTATGCTTAAAGCTTTGGGAGATAAAGCTTCTATTTATGAACTCAAAAAAATTCTTCGAGAACTCTCTGAAGCAATCTGCAATCCCATAGAAACAGATCTTGGAAAACTAAAAGCTAAATTCCTTGAATCCCTCAAATCCATATCGCAACTAGATTCTGATCTCAGATTTGTGTTGGATTCCATGCAAGCTAGCCTCCAGACTGAAAATGATATTCTTAAAGAGGAGCTGCTAATGAAGATGAACTTAATGGGAGACATCCTAACTGCAAAGTTAGCTAGTCTGACTGATGAGATGAATGACAGGCTGGAGAACCTCAAGGAAGGATTCAACAACAAGCTCAGCATCAAACTCCAAGAGCTGGATAACTCCTTGAGGGGGAGCATAGCAGAGATTGAACCCAACCTCCAACAATCCATAACCGCTCAGACGGATGCTATTCAGGATTCAATCCATACCTTTTTCAACTCCCTAAACTCCTCCTTCCATACTAAAATAGATCAACCGATGGAGCGAACTCAAGGAAACAGCAGAGCGGTTGGCTCAGTAAACCTCACACTTGCAAATCAATCAAATGTCTTGACAAGAATGGAGACCGCTCAAGATAGAACCGCAGAAGAAGTTAGTAGAATGAAAAGGACTCTTAGAGCAGAAAATTCAGCTTTCAATCATCCCCAACCGCATGTACCTGATCATGAAGTGAATGGACCTCTTCAGCACTGAAACCGCAATATCTGTAATTTTTTGTCTAACTCTTTTTGCTTAGTTTATTTTTGCAACCATGTAATTTCCTTTCATACCTTGTACTTGTAAATCTCAAACCTCTTAGAAGGTATCAATGAAAATCGCATCATGGTTTCAAAACCTTGTTTATTCAAACCACTTGTTTGTAGAACAATGAAACCGCATTGGTTTTAAACCTCATTCAAATATTCTCAACTTAAAAATCATATTTTTGAATTGAAGTTTAAACATTCAGTTTAAACCGCATACTTAAACTAAAACTCATATTTTTATGTATGCACCGAATGCATTTCTATACTTTCAGCTTGTAAGTTATTTATCTTTCAATAGTATAGAAATCTATAACTTAAGCTAGTATGTACATTTACTTGGGACATGACTTACCATGTTAATTCTTATGGACATGTTTTTACCAAGAACAGTGTTTGCTTTTGTTATAGTAGGTAATGGAATCAATCAAATAGGGGGAGATTATTGGGTATGCAAACTTTAACCCTCCTAGCTTTAGCTTTAATTTGATTGATATCATAACCTCATCTCTATTTTCTGGACTTTAGGCCCATATGTAATGAAGTTTAGACTTCAATTTTTTAGTATAAGTCCATTTTATAGAATAGGTTTATTTAGGCTTGAAGACTGGCACAAGACTCATTGGACATGAGGTTTCAATTCAAAAGGTTTCAGACCGCATTTATGAAACCGCATCAGCAAACTGCTATGTGGAATTCTTACATTGAAACCGCACTTTAAAGACCTCAGTGAAACCTCGATGGTGAAACCGCACTGCTTAAACCGCATCCTCACCAAACCGCATTCAATGATTGAAGACTTGAAGTTGGACCACTTATGACTGTTGGAATCCACATCAGCAATATGAAAAGTCAACCACAAAATCTTGTCACGTGACTAACTGTCAGATAGGATCTGCAAGGATTCTGAAAAGGTGACAGATGTTCTTCATTCCTTAAATACAGCTGAGGTCTGATCAGACTTATCTGCATCTTCTGAAAAAAGGAACAAAAGTGGACACGTGGACCAATCAGACCGCACCAGTACAGTACTTGCACAGTTGTATCATAACGGCTACTTTCTTGGTGCTTGGGTATAAATACCCCCATTCTTCAACATTTGAAGATTGCTTGAGAAATTGATTTTACAGTGAGTTCATAGAAGATTGAAGTTGTTTCCAGAAATATTAAAACCCTTTGAATCTTTATCTTTTTCCTTCAAAAAAATATCTCCAGCCCAGAAATCAAGCCTTTAACACCAAGAATTCTTGAGCTCTATATCATACAGATTCAAAGAGCCTTGATTTTTTTATCACACACACACCTCACTTGATTAATCACATAGATTAATTCATTTGAGATACACTGGTTATAGTCTAGGATTTGATCTTCATAGAATAGATTTTAAATCTGAGTTTGATTCTTGTACTTTGTAATCTCTCTCATACTCTAATATAAAATCTAGCATCAAAAAATCCAAGACTAACCATCTTGGTAGTGGATGTAAATCATTTATGATTGAACCACTCCAAATATTGTGTTCTTATATTTCTGCATTTTTTACTTGCTGTTCATCACTAATTATTTTTGTCCTTATCTGTTTGATCTATATATAGGTTATCCATTATTGTGAATTGTGTTTCTAGTTAATCATTGTCAAAAACCTCACTTTACTGTTTTGTAAAACCGCACTTATAAACTCAAAGAAATTCCGCTGTGCGTTTTGCAATTCTACTTGCGGTTTTGATACACTGCAAGCAGTTTTGTAAGCAAGAGGTTTAGTTTTCAAAAAGATGGCGAAAAATTTAAAACAGCTATTCACCCCCCCTCTAGCTGTTTTCACCCTTGTTGCCACCTTTAGGACCAAAATTGTCAAACACAAAGTGTGGTGTCGTGGCGTCATCGCAACGGCGGGCATGAGCTCGCATGAGCGAACTCCCGCGAGAGCAGTGCGGTGTTCGAACAAATTACCCCTATTACTCACCTCACACACGCGTTATGTGCTTAATTTATAGCAGCCACCAAACAGATTCTCTCTCATTCTTTCTCTCTTTTCTTTTTTTCTCAAAACTTTAAAATAACATATCTCAAAATCTATAAATCAAAAAAATAACTTGAAACGATTGTTTTAAAATATCACGAAGACGAATCAAGCAAATACACAAGTCACATTATTTGAATTTTAGAAATTAAGCAATTTATTTTTCACTTATAAAATTGAGACATTCATTTCTCAATTATTCACGATTGAGTTAAAAAATTGACCAATTCATCTCTTAATGTTTACAATTAAGAAAATAATTTTTCATATGTTTAAATTAAATATGAATGTGATATCACATACTCGTTAAACAACATAAATATAAATTCTCATATGTTGAAACTATTGATGAGTGTGTTGTTGCATAGCATTTAAATAACTAAAAGTTAAAAACAAATCAATAAGGACTCAAAATTTTTATTCCCTCTATCCCTAAAATGAATGTTCAAATTGAAGAATTTTTTGTCCCAAAATGAATGTATTTTTTGTACAAAATTTTGTCCTTAAACGTCTTTTTACCAAAAAAAAATCATTTTTCATTTTATTATCGTAAAACTAAATAATAGAATGTGGATAACAAGAATAGTTATGCATCTTTGCCATTAAAATGTATTAAAGCACAAATTTTTAGAGTGTTCCTTAAAATTTAGACATTTATTTAGGGACATGGGAAGTAGTTGTGTTAAACTAAATATGAATTTGATATCACAAACTCATAGAAATAATAGAGCTAAACTTATTTCATAGTTGTGTAATTTTACAGTTGTGTGCTGGCATATTCCCTTTAAACGATTAGGGATGACAAAAATCTCTAACCCATCCTAAACCATTATTGACTCGCCTCTTTATGGGAATGGTTAGAAGGATTTTTCTAAACAAGTTTGTGAGGCCGGTAAAAAAACATTCTTAATGCTTTCTTCCTGATCTCTTTTTAATTTTGAGTCGCCATTACGCTATTTCATGGAAAATACATCTGAATTTTAGAGGGTTCGGGGGTTAAGTTATTGGAAGGTCAATGAACACCAATTCCACCCGGTTTTATGATCGGTCTTGCTTCTAGGTATTATTAATTCATTCGAAAGAGAAAATAACAAGCAAAACAATTAGTTGTTATTTATCAGGTTGGAATGTTGGGTTAATGTGATTCGGGATGGTCTCCATGAATTGGAGAGGCTCTAAGCTAACCCTTAGTTTGATGGAATTACACTACTCTAAATTACAATAGAGGAGATGATAAGAGAAATTAAAATCTAGGGAGTTTAACGTGAGAGATCTTGAGATTCCAAGTGGTAGACTTGACAAAGGCTTGAGATCCACTTGTGGAAGAATTTTGAGGACGAATTTGAGAGAGGTTTAGAGGGTGTTTGTGCTCTTTATGGGAGATAACTTAGCAAAACATATGTAGAAGGTGTATCAAGGGGAGCCCTTATATTTATACTCGTTCAATACTTGATGGCCAAGAAAAAGGAGTAGCAAGCAAGGAAGAATCAAACACTTGATTTAGAGAGGTTGATTAGGAGTCAAATCAATGTAGATATCCACCAAATCTGATTAAATCCTGAATCAATGGAGTAAGGTTCAAGAAGTAGATCGAAATGGAGAAGGAAAGTGAATCAGACTCACTTTCTGGGGAGGTTGTCTTGTACAAGACTAGCATCACAAATATATTGTTTTGCCCTCTCTAGTTATTTCGTTAATTAGCTAAGTTCAATACTAACGAAGTTAGTCAGAAACCTAACGAAACATGATGAAACTAATGACTATTCATCAAAACACAAAGGCAAGACCAAGAGTAGAATAATAATGTATAATGGGTTCAGAATTGGGTATCTACAAAGCCCATCGGCGACATGACTTACGAAAGAAGTAGTGTCATCGATGGAAAGACATTCATTCAGAACACTGGGATGGTCGTCCTAATAAGTTGCCTAGGTATTTGTAAGTACCCCAATCTGGATCACCCTCTTCCGAGCACACGGGAAACACCGCAGACTCACACAAACGCAGTCTCGAATACCCGTAACCATCAAAAACCACAAAACCACCAACCAAACCAAGGGGGGGCCTTTCTGGAACAAAAAAGGACAAAAGGACTTTTGAGGAATTATGCAAAAAAGCAGAGTTGGTCCGTACGGACCTCTTTGTTATCATAATTACTGAATCCTCTTAAAGTCCACCTTATTCCCTCAAATCCAGGAAATCATAATTACTGGATTACCTTGGAGGTCCGTACGGACCTTTCTGCATGCAAGGATGTCCGTACGGACCTTCTTGTTACCAGACACCATCATTTCAGAATCCTCTTAAAGTCCACATTATTCCCTCAAATCCGGGAAAACCAAAACCTTGGATTTCATGGAAGGTCCGTACGGACCTTCTTGCACAAATCTGTGGACTATAAATAGAGGGCTCCCCCTCCCTCATTTTACACATCTCCCTCTTCTCTCCTCTCCCCCCAGCCTTCAGGCACCCCTCTAAGACCCTTCGGGGCAATCCCGGTCCCTTTCGGTTCCTCCCGAGGCCTTTCGAGCTCCCTTGTGGTGCTTCAAAGCCTTTTCGAGCGCTACCGCGACGCTCCTGCGCTGCCCTGAGGCACTCTCGAGGTACTCTGAGGCCCCTCGTGGTACTCCGAGGCCTTGCCTGGTCTTTCCCGAGGAGTCCCGACTCTTTTCGAGTCAAACCGGCGATTCCGGCCCACGCCGAACCTCTGCCCGAGTGACCCCTGCCATCCCAATACACGCCGAAACTCTGCCCGAGTGATCCCTGCGATCCCAACGCACGCCGAACCTCTACCCGAGTGATCCCTGCGATCCCAACGCATGCCGAAACTCTGTCCGCAGACAACCGGCTCATCCCGAATCAAACCCGGTTCGTCCCGAAACACTATTCCATCCTCAAACACTATTCTCCAGCGGAAGACAGACACGAACCAACATTGGTAAGGCTTCCTTCCTATAATATTTCAATACATTTCCATACGCAGTGTACAATGTAGACATCCGATACAACATGCATTTTTAAAAGCACATACACACACACAACAGTTAAAGAATATAAGGGGTACCGAAAGACTCGTTTTTACGAGGCGACTCGGGTGAGGTCTAATATTCTAATATTCTCTTCTCGAGGAGTCATCTGACCTCCGAACTCAAAAATCTCATCACACAAAACAGTTTATTATCTTTAAACGGATGCCCTTTTTCAATGTTTTGGGCTTAATAAAAACGGCGTGGCGACTCTACAAAGCAAACACACAGCGAGACACCTCCACCAACAAAACGCCGCAAGGCCGCGAAATGCCAGATGCCGGGGCGCGAACGCGCTGCCTCTCGGATCCGGGCAATTTCAGTTGGCGACTCTGCTGGGGAAAATTTTGTTTTAAAAACTTTTAAACAAAACAAAAGATTTTTAAAACGATGATGAGGGTCAAATTTTCATTTTACCCCCCTTCTTTAACTATTGTGTGTGTGCATGTGCTTTACTTTTTTATTTTACAAAAAAAAAAATACAAAAAAAAATGCATCAATATACATCTGTGTACATACATTTAAAATTCTTCAAAAACTTCTGTTTTACTCAGAAAAAGAATTTTAGAGACCGCACACTACTCGCACTGCTGCCTCGGTACACCGCACGCTACTCACACTGCTGCCTCGGTTACACCGCACGCTACGCGCACTGCTGCCTCGGATACACTGCACACTACAACCCTTAACCCGGAGTGGTCTCAGTTGCAGTCCGTTTGGTCTTCCTAGGCCTCTTGGATGCGCACGGGATCATTCCAAACATCCCATCCTAGCCAAGCGTCAACCCTGCACGTTTGAGTCTTGAGTCACACTCTGTCCAGACTCGGTTGGTTTTTACCCCGTCCGTGTCATACAAGCCTGGATACATATCCCATGCCAGCCATTTTCTGAGTCGAGGCTCGAAACTCAAGATCCCTTGCGCAAGCAAAGCGATGAAAGGTCATGCTAAAATCTCGACCTGATCTTGATTTTCGAAGCTACACCCAGACGATGTTCCGTCTCGGATATACATCCATGCTCACATGACACCATGTCATCAAGCCTTTAATACGTCAGCCATGACAATATGACCCAGCCAACGTCCAACGTCACAGATCCCTTGTGCAAGCAAGGTAAAGAGAGGTCATGCCGAACTCTTGACCCAATCTTGACTCAGTGGCCGGCTCGGTTCACTATTCACATGGCTAACACATTAAAACGAACATGACAGGCTCGGTCCTTAGGTTCGGTTTTTCTTTTAGGCCGGTGGAAACCGCTTGCCCTATAGGGCCCTCGCCCGGGGCTGTCCACCCTGGGATGTCGAAATACAGGTGCAAAACGAGGGGCTTATAGCCGCACAGATGGTCTCCAGTGACCCAGGATCTAGCATAGTTGCGAAAAAGAAGAGCAATCTTTTCCAACCTACCTAGGATTCTGAGAAAACACTGTTTTAAGTAAATTAAAAAAAAAATCAGAAATAAAAAGCGGAAACTGCATGTCACGTGAGCTTTCCCCCTTTTTCATCCAAAAGGCTTTCCCATGTCTAAACCTTACCCGTCACCCCCCTCCAGCGAACCGAGAGTGGTTGAGAGTACCCGGGAGCCGCCTTTTCAGTGTCGAAGTTACGAGGTCCGACAGCCCTTCCAATTCAGCGGTCTGAACAGCCGGCTACTCCCCCATGATGGGATCAACAGATAACAGTGAGGGAAATGGAACCCCGCCGCTAAGAAACCTCCAGACAATGGAGGAGGTGCTGCGAGCCTTCGAAACTCTCAAGAAGCGCCAAAAAGAGCATCAAGCCTGGATAGTAGACACCCTGCGCCTTCGAGGAATCGTTACTGTTCCCCAACCCGATGGAACCTTCGTCCTCATAGAAGATGAAGAAATGCCAGCTCCCCCGGGTCCTCAAAGCTATCAGCAGGTCCCACCTCCGCCAAGCTACGAGATCCCAGCAACGCAAAGCAGCTCTCGCTCAAAGCTCCACTCAGGCATCGCCTCAGCCCGACATGCCCGCCAAAGATGCCCGCTTCCCGGCTCTGCACCCCTAGCTCAGTATCAATAGCACACATACGTGCCTGCTCCGCCAGATCCTAATGCATCTCGGTATTCCCCAGGATTCAATCCTCTGCCTCTATACGAGCCTCTCAGCCATAACAAAAAATCCACATGCTTACCCGGGACAGGCATCCCAAGCGGATATCCTGACGTCTCAAACTTGCCACCCGCTGGTCTACCACTTGGGGCTCACGAAACATTTCCCCAATTCCCAAACATAACCCCTGGCGGCCCGGGCAATCACGCCCTTAATTTCAATACTCCAGGGTACGGGATGGTATACACTCAACTACCTCCCCAAGACTCCCGAATGGCGATCCCATCAGCCAATCCACCTCCATCTTCAGTCTCCGTTCCCGAAAACGGCAACCCGCCTCAACCTACCGATCCTCACATGGCCTGGTTGATCGAGCAAATGAAAGACATGCAAGGCAAGCTAGCCAGTTCTCGGAAGGACTCCCTCATGCCCACTGATCCAAGCAAGGTGGTCCCGCTTCCTCCAAAATTTAGGATGCCGGAGATGGAAAAGTTTGACGGAACGGAATGCCCAAAAACCCACATCGACATCTATATCTTGGGAATGAGAGCCAAAGGGGCAACCCCTCAACAGATGGCGGATCACTTTCAGCATTCCCTCAAATCTACAGCGCTAAGGTGGTTCCTAAATGTAAAGGCAAAAAACCGCTCCACGTGGGACCAAATCAGCGAGATCTTCCTGGAGAAGTACCACGCCAACCTTGAGTGGGAGACAAACAGCCACGATCTGCAAGCCACCGAACAAAAGGACGATGAGCCTATAGGTGAGTTCTACAAAAGATGGAACTGGAAGCTTAGCGAGATAATGGATCCGCTTTCCAAAGAAGAGCAAATGGACATCTTCCATTCCTGCCTCAAGCCATCTCTGAGGACCTTGATCAGCCATCACTTCTATCCAGATCTCCGTGCCATGGTCAACACTGGAACCAAGTTTGAGAAGACTCTGAGCCTTCAGAAGACAACAGCAACCCCTGCTTCGTCTTACCGCTATCAGACAAACCTATCAACTTCATCACCTGTCCTGAACAAAGGAAAAGAAGCGGCCGGAACGATACACTACATCCAAAACGGAGCTCAAGTAAACCATGATCAGGTACTCCCGAGGAACAACAATCCCCCTCGCATCCCACAGTTCCAGCATTTCGACAACCTCGAAATGCCTCTGGGCCAAGTATTTGAAGCGTTGGTAAAGCGAAATCTCCTCAAGCCCCTCGAGAATTTCCAACCAAAGACTCTTAAGCCCAACGTGGATATGAGCAAGCACTGCGCCTTCCACAACTACCCCGGCCACACCACCGACAATTGCTTTGTGCTAAAGCAAGTGGTCCAGGGGCTAATCGAAGAGGGAAAGTTGGAACGCCCCCGTGGCCCCAATACCATCAAAAATCCCTTCCCCCGAAACGAGTGAACACGATAGCCTTCGACGAAACTCCAGGCGAGAGTCGGCCCCCGGCAATTTCTGAAACCATCAACATTCTTTCCCGCTACGACTGGGAATGTGAAACCAGAGTCAAACGGTTCCGTGATCGGGAACCAAGACAAGAATGCCCAAGGGCAAGTGTCTCCCTACGATCTTTGCCCCGACTAAGGCACACCAATGGATGGATCGAACGCTCTCCAGAGGAGACTGAATCAAATGGCAGCACGGGAAGTGGTCTAGCCTTCACAGACGATGATTTGTCGATGTGTGAGAATCGACACAACGAGGCCCTCCTCATCCTCATAAAAATAGAGATGTTCTACCTCCCGAACGTCTTGATCGATAACGGCTCTGCAGTCAACATCATCGCCTTGAGCACATTGAAATGACTCCATGTCAACCGCTCCCTAATAAGACCTTCGCCCCGGATAATCCGAGCCTACGACTCCACTCCACGACCAGTCGTAGGAGTCATCAATCTGAGGATCCAATTCGACGCACAACTGGAGTCGGTAGAGTTCCAAGTCGTGGAAATCAAACCAACCTTCTCTGCCCTGTTGGGACGACCTTGGATACATCAGATGAAAGCGGTATCATCTACTCTTCACCAATGCATGAAATTCATCAACGCCAAGGGAATCCTCGAGGTAATCCGGGGAAGCAGCACAATGACAAGCGCCTGGCCAGCAAGCTACGACCCAGAAGAAGGTCCCGACATGACCGAATACTCTTCTGCAGATGGGTCTCCAGTCCTGTCCCGCTACGAAGTGGATCCCTACATCCACGCTCTAAGCCGCGACGAGCTAGAGATCGAAGAGCTCATGGGTCAAGACGACAACTCCGACATATGCAACTGCGAAGAATGCTTAAGAGAGGATCAAGAGATGGACGCCCAAATAGAGATTGACCAAGGAGTAGACCCATACTTCGCCAAAAACCCTCTTGAAAACTGGCTCATCACCGACCCACTGGTACAGGACAACCCTCTTGTCGATACACTCGGATCTCACGGGGACAGCCATCACAGCATCGTCCAATTCAACATCCCGGTGTCTGACCAAGACGAACAGTGGCGCAACCTCCTCCAAGGCCTAATCAGGGAAGGATAAATAACATGCCCCCTCGAGTCAGACATTGTAAATGTCGTCCAAGCAAAGATCCCAGATAAAGAAGCAGATTCTATGAAAATGATCAACATCAGCAAGAATCAACTCCGAATCAGCGAATGTTTCGCCCTCCTGGAAGTAGCCCTCAATGACTTCTACTGTCCAGGACCCCCAAAATCTGGTAGCAACATCAATGGAGGGACATCATCAGGAGAGCAACCAAAGACCTCCGCGATATGGTTTGAAGTCGAACTGCAAACAAGCCATCCTCCGGGAGCCGCCTCGAGTGAAGATTGGCCACCAAAGCCATCGCCACTCTCTCTAGAGCTACAGCCCGCCAAGAGTAATGAAGCCTGGTCCAATCCCTCATCTCCTATAGTCTAGCTTCGAGTCATGTTGTCTGTGAATTCATGTCTTTCGAGTCATCTGATGGCTCTACGCCGGAAGATCGTGAGTCCATAATCAACAATGTACAGTCTTTACGCTTTCAATAAAAGGTCCGACCTTTCTAAATTCCCTTTCATTGCATCTTTAACAAATGATGAGTTAACTAACATGCAACCGTTAATCACAATTCATCTAAACAAAGAATCAAACACATTAATTGAATAAATGCATCAAGCAAACATTTAAGCATGTTGTCAAACGAGAGAAAAACCGGGCCCAAGCTGCCGAGAAGGTTTTAATCACAGCAATTTGGGAGACTGCTGAAGAGCCAAAGAGATGCAAGTCAGAAGCCTCTTCACCAGCACAGTCCAACAACCAGATCTTCCAATACCTCAAGAGTGGGGAAACTCCCTTCATGAACGAGGAAGGCCAACCCAAGGAAGGAGTTAAAGCCAAGAGCATCATGGCCCTAAAATGCCTCGCCTCTCACTTTGTCATCCTTGGAGACATGCTGTACAAAAAACACTACCAAGGACCGCTCATACGCTGCATCAGCCAGGAAGAAGCAAGCGAGCTCATGAACGAAGTCCATAACGGGGCTTGCGGCCCCCACATGAACGCCAGGGCCCTAATGCAAATCATTCTCCGGATGGACTACTACTGGATCTCCATGGAGGCAAACTGCATCCACTTTGTCCGAAGCTGCGACAAGTGTCAACGGTTCTCCAACATCAATCATCTACCTCCTCACGATCTCTACTGCATGACTACACCCTGGCCCTTCGCCACATGGGGAATTGACGTCATCGGGAAAATCGCTCCGCCAGGCAGCAACGGCCACAAATTCGTCTTAGTAGCCATCGACTACTTCACGAAATGGGTCGAAGCCAAGTCCTACAAGGTGATCACCTCCAAGAAAGTCGCGCATTTCCTCAAGGAGAACATCATCTGCCGATACGGCATCCCGAACGAGGTCATATCAGACAACGGCTCCCATTTGAAATTACCCGGGATTTTTCGCGCGGACGCGGAAAACGCGGTTGTCTTTCGCGGAGGGTTGGTGTCTGAGACCTCGCTTCATGGAAAGGAAAATGAGGAGTCGCCACGCGGTTTTTATATTTTGAGCCCAAAACGTTGAGAAACGGCTTTAGTGAAAATGGTGTCGTTTTTATTGGTAGCAAAAACTTAGGAAAAGACTTTGAAAACGGGGGTCATTTTTATTGGTAGCAAAAACGAGTAAAAAGCTTTTTGAGTACCAGAGATTGTTAGGTTCGGAGGTCACGTTACGTTTCGGGAAGAGTATTACGAGATCACCCAAAATGCCTCGTATGACGAGTCTTTCTACCTTTCTCGAAATCGTGTGTGTGTGTATTTGCATTTTGAAATGGGGGCTTGAATGACAAGCTTAATCTTGGTTTGAATGTCAAACGTTGATTAGGTGACTTGTTTGAAAAGATGAGCGTTTGAATGATAAACGTCGGTTTTGAGTTTGAAATGAGCGTTTGCGTGGCAAACGTCGATTTTGAGCTTTTTGAAAAGGAGTTCGAAGGTCGAACTCCGGTTTTTTGAACCGGGCGAGTCATTGTTAACGATTTTTACGGGAAAAAGCGTATTAAATGGTTTTGAATGTCAAAATTTGGCTTTTAGTTTGAAGATGAGCGTTTGGATGCCAAACGTCATTTCGCGCATTTTGAAAGAGAGTTCGAAGGACGAACTCCGGTTTTGAACTGGGCATTACATTGTTAACGATTTTTACGGGAAAAAACGTATTAAATGACATGCAATCAATGAATCGGGTTGCGACTCGGACTTTGAAAAGTAAATACTATCATGATCCTAACGGGTCGGACTTTGTAAATGACAGTATTTAAAGCAGTATCAACGGAATCGAACGATCCAAAATCGTAAATGACGATCAACGAGCCAAACGACTCGGAATTGTAAATGACGATTGATGAGAACAAAAAGGCTCAGAATTGTAAATGACGATCGACGAGCCAAAATGGCTCGGAATTGTAAATGATAGAAAAGTAAATGACAATCGACGGATCGATCGATCCGGAATGGTAAATGACATAAAAAGTAAACGGAACGGGGTCGGAACGCCGTTTTAACCCGTGATTACTTCTTTTACGGGAAGAGAAGAGGATTGAGGGGCTAAAACGTATCGGACCCCGTTAGACGGAGGCGTCTACATTTCAAGAACGTGGTTCGAAATGGTTGTAGCAACTGGCGCATAAACCGAGACGAAACGAGAGATTAGAGAGAGGGAGTTATACCTATGGCTAGGGTCGACTCCTTTGGCTCGAGAGGTGTATACGGGATACGGAAATTGGTTTGGAACGGTGTTTCGGAGTGGTGAGGGGCGTATTTGATCGAAATACGGAAGTTTTACGCGAATCGAGATGAAATGGGAGCTCGGGAAGGGTGAAACTCAGTTGGGCCATGGGGTAGAGTGATTTGGGGAGTAAATTTTGTTATCTCTTTGGCTTTGACAGCAACTTCTATTTATAGGTGAATTTTCAGTAGGAGTCCGGCCGGACTTAGGCTGAAACCCAGGGGGTTTTGTGAAACTTTGGGAATTTGAGGGACTTTCACGGCAATTTCGAAGATCGGCAGAGGGAGTCCGGACGGACTTAGACTGAACACCAGGGGTATTTTAGTCTTTTCCCTTTGATTTCTGATTGAAGGGTGATGGGAGGGAGGTGGCATGGTTGCCACGTGTCCCATGACTCACCATTTGCATGGGAGTTCATTCCCTGGTCCCGGTTTTGTCCGTTTTTTAAATAACAGTTCGGAAAATGTCCGAAACGCCCCCGGAAAGTGCCGGAAAGTGCGTTTTTCAGGGAAAGCCGTACTTTTACGTGCGATGACGCGTGTCAAGTACGTTTCGACGTCGGGATGCACGGGGCAGTCCCGGGACGTCTCGTTGGCATGGCAATGGGGAGCTTAACGAGTTTCGGTTAACCTGGAGCGGGCCAGTTAACGGATTTCGGTTAACTTTCTGACGAATTTTGATGATCCGGATTTGGGTACTTACAATTAGCCCCTCAGCGACGTCTCCTCCGAAGGAGGTGGGGTCGTTGAAAAAAGATAAGGATCCAAATTGGGTTGCCTTACTTTGGGAGAGACCTGGGCGGTCAACTGGCTGGACCCTTAGCGAAAGGATTCCTACGTATCTCGAGCGGGAATCAAGCCGATCGTAGTTCGAAGGTGCAAAGACCGCGCGTGGGGACCTTGACCTGAGCGAGACTGTTGGGAGGCATCTGAACCTGGGATTCCTGAAACCTTCGAGGGCGTGTGGCGCCTCAAACCAGAGTTGCTGAACATACGAGGGCGTGTGGCGCCTCAAACCGGAGTTGCTGATACTGACGAGGGCGTGTGGCACCTCAAACCGGAGTTGCTGATACTGACGAGGGCGTGTGGCGCCTCAAACCGGAGTTGCTGAATCATACGAGGGCGTGTGGCGCCTCAAACCGGAGTTGTGAAGCATACGAGGGCGTATGGCGCCTCAAACCGGAGTTGTGAAGCATACGAGGGCGTGTGGCGCCTCAAACTGGAGTTACGAGGATACGTTTATCCTGAGACGAAGGCGTTCGTGCCTTGGGGTTTGGGCTTATTGCGGCTATCGGGTTTATCCTGCTGGGGATAGGGTGGAAAATGATGGGAACGGTTGTGTTAAACTGGCGTTATTAACAACTCGGAAGGATCGATGTTTCTTCTTTAGAATCCTGCTGGGGATGAGCATTCGGGCTTACCTTGATGGCCGAAGAGGGATTGTTGTGCGGGCTTACCTTGATGGCCGCTGAGGTGGGACGATCGGGCTTACGACGGGCGGCCGGGGAGATGAACGTTGGTGAAAACCACTAGAAATTTTAACGTCGGGAGACGGAAATGTAACTGGAATGTCCGGAGACATGGTTGAGCGTTTGAATGTCAAACGTCAATCGAGGATTGAATTTAACGTCTGGAGACGAAAATGTAACTGAGAATGTCCGAAGACATGATTGAGCGTTTGAATGTCAAACGTCAACCGAGGATAAAATTTAACGTCTGGAGACGGGCGTTAGTGAAAACTAACTGAGAATTTAACGTCGGGAGACGGGCGTTAGTGAAAACTTACTGGGAATTTAACGTCTGGAGACGAGCGTTAGTGAAAACTAACTGGGAATTTAACGTCTGGAGATGGGGTGTTAGAAATGTCTAACTGGGAATTTAACGTCGGGAGACGGGCGTTAGTGAAAACTAACTGAGAATTTAACGTCTGGAGACGAGCGTTAGTGAAAACTAACTGGGAATTTAACGTCGGGAGACGGAGTTGTAACTTGAATGTCGGGAGATAGGGTTGAGCGTCTGAATGTCAAACGTCAACCGAGGATTGAATTTAACGTCTGGAGGCGGAAATGTAACTGGAATGTCCGGAGACATGATTGAGCGTTTGAACGTCAAACGTCAACTGAGGATAAAATTTAACGTCTGGAGACGGGCGTTAGTGAAAACTAACTGAGAATTTAACGTCGGGAGACGGGCGTTAGTGAAAACTAACTGGGAATTTAACGTCTGGAGACGAGCGTTAGAAATGTCTAACTGGGGGGAAATTTTACACTTTTGGAGGCCAAAAGGGGTAAAATTGGAACTGCCCAAAGTTGAGGGGCTGAATTGGAAAGAATCTTTTGAAATTACAGCAATAGTCCGGCCGAACTTGGACTGAGTTTGACCAGGTTCAAATCAGCTCCAAGTCCGACGCACACCCATCCATTTCTTCCATTCTTTCCGACGGGAAGGAGAGAAAAAGAGAGAAAAACTCAACCAAATTGTGAGATTTACTCAGATTTGTGAAGGAAAATTGCTATGGAAGGTGATTTGGGACCAATGGCTCGTCATGGAAGGACCGATGATGAAAGAACGCGGTTGGTTCGGACCATTCGAACCACTACTCTTCCATTGAATCCGGCGGAGTTATACTCGGCTAGGGATAAACACAACTCCAAAGGAGGGATCGAGAGACAAGTAAGCTTCCCTCAAATTCCATTAATTTTAAGAATGTTCATTCTTTAAATGTTAGAAATTTGACTAGGAAGGAGTTAGAGATTTTGGTGCCGGATTGGGGCTTTTGACTTTGCTATGAACCTTTGTCGAAATTGACTAGGATGTAGTTCACTTGACACTGTGGGTAGATGACATAAAAATTTTGGTTGCAAAATTCCATGTCAAGATGCATTTTCCAAAATTAAAGTAGCTTTAATTCGGGACGGAGTAAATTTTTCGAAATGTTCGAAAAGATTTTGAAAGTTCCGAATTCGACGGAGTTTTCGAAGTGTTTTGAAAGTTCCGGATTCGACGGAGTTTTCGAAATGCTTTGAAAGTTCCGGATTCGACGGAGTTTTCGAAATGTTTTGAAAGTTCCGGATTCGACGGAGTTTTCGAAATGTTTTGAAAGTTCCGGATTCGACGGAGTTTTCGAAATGCTTTGAAAGTTCCAGTTTCGACGGATTTTTCGAAGGGTTTTGAAAGTTCCGGATTCGACGGATTTTTCGAAGGGTTTTGAAAGTTTCGAAATCGACGGAGTTTTCGAAATGTTTTGAAAGTTTCGGATTCGACGGAGTTTTCGAAATGTTTTGAAAGTTCCGAATTCGACGGAGTTTTCGAAATGTTTTGAAAGTTCCGAATTCGACGGAGTTTTCGAAGGATGGAAATATTTTAGGAAATGATTGAGAACCGTATCTGCATTGCATCCTTTTGACATGCGTTCGTGCATCCTGTTGACGTTGCTTCTGTGCTTAACATATTTTTGCCTTGTTCACCTGCAGGGGCGAGGGACGCTTGATACCCACAACCAGAAGAGTCAGGGTGCCTTTGAGGCAGTGCGAGCGCTGTGGGAGGTATTCCCGGACGATGCTCGAGAGGGGGAGAGGAGTCCACGGCAGCTGGTGATCGACTCCGGGTTGGCTGGGTTTATCAGTGCGGTAGCTGCGATAGCTGATACGCAGAGGGCCAGGTCCATGTACGTGGCTTTGAGCGAGTACTGGTGGGATACGACGCACACTTTCCATTTCAGATGGGGGGAGGCTACGGTGACTCCCATTGACTTTGCCGCTATCACTGGGTTACCATTCTGGGGCAACACGCTGGTGTGGGTGGATGGTTATACCCCGGGGCAGTTGTCGGAGCTGCTGGGTTTTGATATTACCGATGCCAGGGGCTTAGGAATTCGGTACAGGCCGATGGAGGTGCATCTCGCAGTGTATTGCATTATTTGGCCGGATCTTTGAGGATGACCGCGGAGCGCCCGGCTCGAGGGTTCATTTGGTTTGCGTTGTCGCCGACTTTGTTCCCGACTTCGATACATCCCGTCACTTCCTCTCGCTCGGGTCGCCGATGCATCTGGATGCTGTGAGGGGATATGCATGGGGGGAGGCTGGACTGGCCGAGCTCTATCATTCCCTGGACAGGTTCTCGCGGGGAGAGGAGAATTCCTTGAGCTATTTTTCGCATGCTTTGGATGTAAGTTTACGTTTTTCTCTTCCTTGTCTCGTTTATGTACTCGTATGTATCTGCTCTGTAGCTGATATAACTTTCCATTTGCTTGACAGGTCTGGTGCTATGAGGTGTTCAGTCTGCAACCGTGGGACATTAGAGAGGCGTATCGATCCCTGTTCCCCGCCATGCTGGTTTGGCAGAAGAGGGCGAAGAAGGCGGTCTCGTCGAGGGTGGGCACTCGGCTGACGTACGAGGAGGTGTCCCAGGCCCTGAACCGAGAGTTCTCTGAGAGGATCCAGCTGACCTGGTGGAGTCGGTTCCACGCTGTCGCGGTTCAGGTTGCTAGCGAGGTTACGCGGCGGAGGAAGCTCCTGGTGGGACTTCATTGCGATGCTATGTATCTGGGGGAGAGGGTGACCCATCAGCATGGCCCGGGGTCACTTTCGATGGTGCCAGTGGATCCTCCTATGCACATGCAGCATCCTCTGTTGATGCCGATGGATGAGTTGGAGAGGTATAGGCAGGGTGTGTTCTATACCGAGTACGTCATAGCGGGGGCCGACTATGAGACTTTCTCAAGGATGAGGCTGAGGAGACCACAGGTGCAGCACAGGGAGGGCGATGGCCCTGGATATCCCCGTGATCTCCCGCTCCCAAGCGCTAGGCTGGCATACGAGGGGCTGGACGGTTCGCGCAGGTGGCTGGTGATCCCGCTCCCGGATGAGCCGAGACCACGGTATAGGGTTGGCCCCAACACTTCGGTGAGTGCCCCTTTTTTTTTTTTTTGATTTTCTGCATTTGATAGTAGCATTCTGCAAATGTTGCATCTGTACTTTCTGCTCGTCTTCTGATGACTTTCCTGGTTCGCAGGTGTCTGGCCGTACGTACAACGAGGCTATGAGACTGGTGGATGGGTGGTCCGCCTACGCTAGGAGGCTCGTGGCGTTCATGCGATGCAGTTCCCGGAGGAGCGTGGATGTCCGTGAGCCGAGGCCGTCTAGGCCGAAAGGTTCGCCTGCTCCCACGACTGGTGGGGAGGACTTCGTATAGGGATTTGGCCAGTTCGCGGGCGGAACGACTGGGTTTGGAGCTCATCCCTCTTCGCACTCGGGGCACGAGAGGGGAGAGTCCTCGAGTTCGCAGACGTCGAGGAGGCCTTTCGCATATTCCCGCCTGGAGGAATTTGGCGACTTCTTATTTGCGACGGATCCGGCAGCTGCGGAGCAGTGCGTCGAGTGCTCGGATGACGAGCAGGACTCGGAGTAGTCCTCCTTTACTGCTTTCTTTCTTTTTTTTTGTATCGTCTGGAACGATTTGATTTGAACTGTATTTGAAAAGGCGCCCGTGGGGCGGAACCTGTATTTCGCACATTTATTCTGTGATCACCTTCTGTTATTTTCGGCAAATAAGGAAGTAGGTTAATCAAAAATAAATAAAATGAAACATGCATTAAAAATTGAACGGGTCAAAATTTAAGCCTATATGCACTGATAATTAATTAATTGCACTGTTGCACGAGCACGGGGCGGAAGGGATATTGACATTGGTTGAATGAAACTAGAGGCATCACGTAGATTCACAAGGCATGAACAGGGCGTTGTTTAGAATTGCTTCCAATTTAGGAGCAGCTGGCTGCAGAGTTGACCAAGTCAACTGCAGGGGGAGTCCCACTGACCGAGAGTGAATTTCCAGAGTCTTTTAAATTGCAGTTTCAGCTTTGCAATTTGTTAAGAACTATGCATTCACCTCTGATCAGTTAGCTGAATTCTCTCAAATTTCTAAGGCTTCCTTCATTTTCCATGGTTCCCTTTCCCAAGCTATCGTCTCGGATGCAAGAGCGATATTTGGACAACTTTCAGTCGTGGGTACGGAACCACACGAGGCAAAACAAAGGGTTTTTCGAAGGCTGTTACGGGATGAAGTATGTTTGGGCTTTGAAGGAGCTCATGCCAGATTGGGATCTTTTGAGAGCAGCGGCTCGTTTCTGGGACATACGGAGGAATGTGTACAGCTTTTCGTACAACGAGATCACTCCTACGCTTGAAGATTTCCGGGCCATTCTGGAAGGACCTGAGACGGAACAACTAGTTCTTCCATATGCTGGTGGCATGGCCACTGTTGAGAAGCTAGTGTCTTTGCTTGGTATCTTGGCTGGAGAAGCATACGGGATGCTGATACTGAATACTGATTATGTTGACATTTCGGGACTGCCCGATAAATTTGCCGGAGCTTAGGGGAGCGTCTTTGCGTGGGATGCGTTTGCTCTGTGCGCGATTGCTACTCTGTTCACGTTCACGTCCCTGGGTGTGTGCCATCACAGTGTACTGGACCTGGTGAGGCAGTGCCGAAATGGGGGAGACATCGTGCCTTTGGTCTTAGGCGAGACGTTCCTGGGCATAGGTCGGATGGCGACTGATAGCCGATACATGTGGGGAGTGTTGGTGTAATGCCCTAAGCTTTAGTTATGTTTAACTGAAAACCGTTATGTATCATCTTTATCGTTTATGTTTATTATTTGATTATTATATAGTTTACATATTTATTGTAATAATCTCCGTCCCTGATTATTAAGAGAATAATTAGTATAGTTGTCAATGGATAATCATATGATGATTATATGCATAGAGATGCACATTGAAATTATGGGTACTTGTTAGAGAACAAGTGACTGGACTTGACCCGTATGAGATTTATGTCATGGTCAAATGTCATAAATCTCATAAGGTTACTTCATTTAGTCCCTAGACCTGAGATTATCATGACCTTACATATGATGAAAAGTTATGTTTGATTTTAGTCAAACGGTATCTTAACACGATATCTATAAAGGCTATCTTTGGCATGATCGGATTCATGATGGGAAGGATGATAAGTCAAGATGGAATTTGTCCCTCAAAAGAGAGATGTTTTGCTTGGGCCCCTCGATGAGTGATAATGATGAAAGCGTGTGGCCACACCCCAATATGATTGGACTATCATTATACTCAAGATCGAGAAAGCATTGAACAAATACAAGTTGACGTGGACCATGACTTGTGTTCAATATAACATCGTGAGACAAAGGAAAAAATGGAAGTGTACCATTGGAAACGTGAACTCTTACGTTGTGTTATTTGGGTGGACATAATGGCTTGCTAGAGTCCGCTTATGTCTTATGAGGGTCGATATGATCGGACTCATTGCCAACATAATACAATCCTATTGGGTCACACACAAATAGAATGAGTTGGTTGAACCAAGGGAAGAATGATTGAGAGTTTCTGTATTTGGCAACTTATGTCACGCGACATAACTAGCCACTGGCTAGTTATGTCACGCGACATAACTAGCCACCGGCTACTTATGTCGTGCGACATAACTAGCCACGTACGCTTTTTTGACACTGTTCTCCTAATTCGATTAGGAAACATATTTACACTAAAGTAGTATAAATATGTGAGGTCCGTCAACCCTAAGGTCCGCCGAAATTTTCAAGGGAAAATCATAACAAAAATACTCTCAATACTCTTCCATAAGTTTTAGGAATCTAGCAATTCCCAACCCGAGAATTGTTCTTGACATTCATATTTGTGTGGATTACCAAAAGAGGGTCTTAGTTTTGTTCAAACAAATCAAAGACCTAGAGTTCAAATCTGAAGATCCAAAGGAGTTGAAGATTCGAAGATTTGAAGATCAAAAGTTTGTGATTACGAATCACATAATTATCCGTTCGATAGCTCAAGACCGGAAAGCAATTTAGGTTGGTAAATTCTATCTCATAGCAATTCAATTTAATCGTATAGAACGGATCTTAGGGCTTGGGTTTTGTGTTAATTTGATGCTTAATTCCGCTGCGCATGGATCCATAAAACCCAACAGTGGTATCAGAGCCCCGTTCGTATGGTTAAGTTTGAATTAACATGCTAGAATGATTATATAAATTGTTTATATGTTCGTTGCATGTTTTTGTATGCGATAGAATTTTGATTGTTTATGTGAAACAATGTGAAAATCGTTTTCGAATTATGTTGAATTAAATCTGTAAAAGGGTTGTTTTATATGATTTAATTGCATGTAATCTGAATTGATTGAATTCTGGAAATCCTGCGAACTGGCTACCTATGTCGTGCGACATAGTAGGCCACAGGAGGAAATACGATAATATCGGCCGGTTATGTCACGCGACATAACTAGCCACCGGCTAGTTATGTCACGCGACATAATAAGCCAAAACTGGCGTAATCAGGTTTGTTCAATTTTTCTCGCTATTCTCGTGATTGTGTTTACAATCGATATGTTCATATGAAAATCTGGATGTTATAAAATTGAGTTTATAAGTCCGCGATAGATTGATTCATTGATATACATGATTAATTGATTAAAATGTGATTTTAATAATTATTGCAATGTATATGAAAATCTGGATGTTATAAAATTGAGTTTATAAGTCCGCGATAGATTGATTCATTGATATGCATGATTAATTGATTAAAATATGATTTTAATAATTATTGCGATGCATGTTTTATTTGTTCTTACATGTTAAGAATTTTTTTTTAAATTAGATGTTTAGTTGAAACATGATATTTAGTTTTCTAATATGTTTAGATTTAGACATTGTAAATTTTGGATTTTATGATTGTTTATGGAAACAAGTCATAATTACGCGAAATTTTAAAAGGAAACTAATTGTTTATAAAAGGTAGTGATTATGTTGCCAAATCGAGTTGATTTCTAATTGTGCATGACTAGGAGAGTTACGTCTAAGGAAGAGTTGGTACTTAAGTAGTCCTTGTGGCTCACCTATCTTCTGGGAACTTACAGTGCATGATTATGACTATCTTTGCTGATATGCTTATAATCTACCTTAAAGAACCTTCATTTAACTTTTAAGTTCTTTATGCCAATCCATGATTTAAACACTTGAGACCACTCGGATAGTTTTGGGTGGGCTTGCCATAGCAAGGTACTTTGATTCTATTCCGTTTGCGAGCAAGATGAGGAAATGGTGGTTCCTATACGTTTAATATGAATGAACTTAATTGGGTTATCAAAATGGTTTTGGACCCAAGGCATAAGATGAGATTAAAATATGCTTAGACATATGATGTCTTAAATAAATCTCATAAAAGATCCTAAGAGTCATATACGATATGATTGATGTTTTCTACCTAATTAGTTTAATCTTGAGCGGTGCGCCATAGCGTACTTGAGATTAAATTAAAGTTGGATCTTAGTCCTAAGAGTCATATACGATATGATTGATGTTTTTCTACCTAATTAGTTTAATCTTGAGCGGTGCGCCATAGCGTACTTGAGATTAAATTAAAGTTGGATCTTAGTCCTAAGAGTCATATACGATATGATTGATGTTTTTCTACCTAATTAGTTTAATCTTGAGCGGTGCGCCATAGCGTACTTGAGATTAAATTAAAGTTGGATTTTAGCCCATTAAATGCATATTATGCTTATTAGCATTAGAAGGTGTATGATTTAGTGGGAGTATTTGTAAAATACATTATTTGCTCTTAAATGATAAATGTGTTGATATTGATATGTGTTCATATAATTTGTATATTTTGTTGTAGAAGTAGCATTACATAATGATAATTGCGATTCGTCCTTATGAAGGACAAAGTTCGAAATGAATGATACAAATAATTTTGATTGGATCAAAAGCCTAAAGAATGGTTCTTAGGTAAATTTGTATGCGTTCATTACGAATCCGTTCCTATTGAACCTATTGCAAATGTTGCAAAGGGCAAATAAGGAAGCAACATTAGAAACATAGTGATGATTCTGACAATATTGCTTGCCTTATATTTGTCACCATGTTCAAAGGCTCTTATGAAGAACCTTGTGTACATGATAAATACTTTTGTTCTAGCACACCGCAAAAAGGGAAATGTTCCAAGTGCAAGCTAAGCAAAAGATATATGTTGTGGTGAAAGCTCTTAATTCATATGATGAAAGAAGGAGCAATCCGCAAATTGCGTTAATGGTTGACACAATAAAAGGGTTCATAAAGGAAGGAAAAGAAGGTAAAGCAAAAGTTGCTAAACCTAGGACAAATGTTGTCATAGCCGAAGAGGCTAAACCCAAAGTGTCTCAAAAGGATGCATTTTGCTATCATTGCAATAAGATTGTCATTGGAAGCAAAGTTGCAAGGCTTATTAGGAAAGCCTAAAAGGTGAAGAAGGGCAATATGATTGCTGTTACTTCAAGTATCTATATGATAGATATTTTCCTTTCGACTTCTTGTTCTTGGGTATATGATACAGGATTGGATCCCACATTTGTTTAAATGTGCAAGGAACAAAGAATAGAGAGCTACTCAAATAAGGTAAATTAAACCTATGCATGGGAATGAAGCAAGAGTTGCAACATTAGCCATAAGGGACTTATGAAGTCACTTTACCTTGTGAAGTAGTACTTGTTTTGAACAAGTATGACTACGTTCCAGATTTGAGTAGGAGTATTATTTACGTTTTCTTAAATGGATGATGAAGGATATAATTTTCTTATTTTCAATAAGAAGTTTTATATTTATTTAATAATATGCCTTATTGTAATGCATATGTCATTAAATGGTCTTCATATCCTTGATGATGAGAAACAAAATAATATTGAAGATATCTATGATATAAATGGGAAATCTAAACCGAACAATATGAACAAAGCGTTCATATGGCATTGCCGGCTTGGTCAAATAAATAAGAAACATATATCTAAACTCCATTAACATGGACTTTTAGACTCATATGACCATGAATCATTTGAGGAATGTGGATCTTATTTATTGGGAGTATTGACCAAACCACCCTACACTAAAGTAGTGGGAGGGCTAGTGACTTATTAGTCATTATACATAAGATGTATATGAACTATTAAGCAGCATTGCTAGGGGAGGATTTTGGTATTTCATCATATTTCACTAAAGACTTATCTAGATATGATTATGTCTATCTGATGAAGTCCAAAGGTGAATCGTTTGAGATGTTTCGAACATTTCAAGATGAAGTGCAAAACAACTTGGCAAAACTATTAAGTACTTCGATTGGATCGAGGTAATGAATATTTGAGCCAAGAGTTTGACAATCATCTCAAAACTATGAAATCGTTTCAAAGTTGACTCCAAGGAACACCACATTGTATGATGTGTATGCGAAAGGAAGAATTGAACCTTGTAGGACATGGTTCATTCGATGATGTGTCAATCGAGACTTTCCTATTTCCTATTTCCTTTTGAGGATATGCATTAGAAATAATGCGGTTACCTTTGAATCGAGTCCCTACTAAATCGGTTCCTAAGGCCCCACATGAGATGTGGCATGGAAGAAAACTTAGTTTGCCTTTCATGAAGATTTGGGGTTGCGAATCTTATGTAAAGAGACTTGTCTCTTAAAAGTTAGCACCAAATCGACAAGGTTATTTTCGGTTATTGATTTTACAATCACAAAGAGAACAAAATGTTTGTTGCTCTACACGATTTGTTTCTTGAGAAATAGTTTCTCAATAAAGAATCTAGTGGGAGTAAAATTAATCTTGAAAGAAGTTCAAGAACCCGAAAATAATATGGAACCACGAGTAGAGACAGAACCAAGTTCACAAAGGAGTTGTGAAATCGGTTCAAGATGCCTGAAGAATCCATCGTAGATTGGATAGGTTACGATCCGAACTCAAGAAATAGTGATTTCTCGTTGCGGAAAGTGATGAAGTGGAAGTCATTAAGAATGACGATCCTACTTGCTATCAAGAAGCGATGTCCTCTCCTAATTTGGATAAATGGTTAGGAACCATGAAATCCAAATTACAATCCATGTTAAACAATCAAGTTTGGAACTTGATTGGACTACCTAAAAGTGTAAAAACTAAAGGGTGCAAGTAGGTCTTCAAAGACCGACATGGATGTGAAGGTGTATACTTTCATGACTAAGGATTATAGCAAAGGGATTTAGGTTAATTCATAGTATTGACTATGTTGAAACCTTTTTCGCCAGTTACAATGTCGAAGTCTGTTAGAATTTCAGTTGCCATTATTACATATTGTGACTATGTGATATGACAAATGGATGTCAAACGACTTTCTTTAAATGGAAAGATTATTAAGGATGTGTATAGTACACAACCCGAATAGTTTGACGATCCAAGAAACTCTAATAAGAGTATGCATGTTGCAAAGATCCATGAGATGGATTGAAGCAAGCTTCAAGGAATTGGAATCTTCGTTTTGATGAATTGGTCAAAGAGTTTGACTTCATCAAAGAACAAAGATGAATCTTGTGTATGCATGAAATTCAGTGGGAGCGTAATATTATTTCTATTGTTTTATTACAATGATATCTTACTCATTGGAAAACAAGTTCCGACACTTAAGACTGTTAAGTCTTGGTCAAGGAAAGGTTTCTCAATGAAAGATATGGGTGAAGCCGATTACATCCTTGGCATCAAGATCTATAAAGATGGATCTAGAAGGATAAATTGGTTTGAGTCAAAGTGTTCACATTGACAAGATTCTTAGAAGAGTCTAAGAAGAGTAGCTTGTCAATGGGTCATGGTATTTCTCTTAGCAATATTCATTGTCTTATGACAAGCGATGAGCAAAAAGGGAATGAATGAAGTTCCATATCTTTGCGGCACTTGGATCTGTCATGTATGCCATGATTTGTACTAGACCCGGCATTTCATATGCTCTAAGCATGATGAGTCGATACCAATCTGATCCTGTGATGAGAACCATTGGATGGCAGTCAAGATGTTCCTTAAGTACTTAAGAAGAACTAACGATACGCTCTTGGGATTTGAAAGATTGGAAGTTAATCTTGTTGTAAGGGTTACATAGGTGCTAGCTTCCAAACTAACAAAGTTATTTTAAAATCGCAATTAGGATTTGTGTTTATACTTATTAGAGGTGCAGTTTTGATTGGAAGAGTTCCAAGCAGAAATTGTAGTCGATTCTACTACTAAGGCCGAATTTTGGCAACATATGATGTGGCTAAAAGAGGCAGTTTGGATCAAAAGTTCATTAGTGTTTTGGAAATGTTCCAAGTATCACTAATCGGTGAAACTTTTGTTATGACAAATAGTGGTGCCACTTGTGCAAACAATGGAACCAAGGTCACAACAGTGATCCAAACACTCACTTGGACGTTCTTCAAGGAATTCATAAAGAATGAGAAGACGTTAAAATATACAAAGTATCAACCGATGATGACATATGGGATTCACTTACAAAGATCCTCGCATAGGCAGAAGCATGATGAGCATGTTAGATCCATGAGTATTCGATACATAAATGGAGCCTAGTGCAAGTGGGAGACTGTTGGTGTAATGCCCTAAGCTTTAGTTATGTTTAACTGAAAACCGTTATGTATCATCTTTATCGTTTATGTTTATTATTTGATTATTATATAGTTTACATATTTATTGTAATAATCTCCGTCCCTGATTATTAAGAGAATAATTAGTATAGTTGTCAATGGATAATCATATGATGATTATATGCATAGAGATGCACATTGAAATTATGGGTACTTGTTAGAGAACAAGTGACTGGACTTGACCCGTATGAGATTTATGTCATGGTCAAATGTCATAAATCTCATAAGGTTACTTCATTTAGTCCCTAGACCTGAGATTATCATGACCTTACATATGATGAAAAGTTATGTTTGATTTTAGTCAAACGGTATCTTAACACGATATCTATAAAGGCTATCTTTGGCATGATCGGATTCATGATGGGAAGGATGATAAGTCAAGATGGAATTTGTCCCTCAAAAGAGAGATGTTTTGCTTGGGCCCCTCGATGAGTGATAATGATGAAAGCGTGTGGCCACACCCCAATATGATTGGACTATCATTATACTCAAGATCGAGAAAGCATTGAACAAATACAAGTTGACGTGGACCATGACTTGTGTTCAATATAACATCGTGAGACAAAAGGAAAAAATGGAAGTGTACCATTGGAAACGTGAACTCTTACGTTGTGTTATTTGGGTGGACATAATGGCTTGCTAGAGTCCGCTTATGTCTTATGAGGGTCGATATGATCGGACTCATTGCCAACATAATACAATCCTATTGGGTCACACAAAAATAGAATGAGTTGGTTGAACCAGGGAAGAATGATTGAGAGTTTACGTATTTGGCAACTTATGTCACGCGACATAACTAGCCACTGGCTAGTTATGTCACGCGCGACATAACTAGCCACCTGGCTACTTATGTCGTGCGACATAACTAGCCACAGACGCTTTTTGATGACTGTTCTCCTAATTCGATTAGGAAACATATTTACACTAAAGTAGTATAAATATGTGAGGTCTGTCAACCACTAAGGTCCGCCGAAATTTTCAAGGGAAAATCATAACAAAAATACTCTCAATACTCTTCCATAAGTTTTAGGAATCTAGCAATTCCCAACCCGAGAATTGTTCTTGACATTCATATTTGTGTGGATTACGAAAGAGGGTCTTAGTTTTGTTCAAACAAATCAAAGACCTAGAGTTCAAATACAAGATCCAAAGGAGTTGAAGATTCAAAGATTTGAAGATCAAAAGTTTGTGATTACGAATCACATAATTATCCGTTCGATAGCTCAAGACCGGAAAGCAATTTAGGTTGGTAAATTCTATCTCATAGCAATTCAATTTAATCATATAGAACGGATCTTAGGGCTTGGGTTTTATGTTATTTGATGCTTAATTCCGCTGCGCATGAACCTGTAAAACCCAACAGGAGGGAGTCCCACTATGCTTACCATGTGGTTGAGGAAGAGACTGCAGATGATGCCCGAGGTGCCAATGTCTTGTGACGCTTGGTCCTTCTCTCGACGTCCTCTGGTGATAGGGGGCAATCAGTGAGCCGGAGCTACGGATGGCCGGACTTTGCACGCATCACTTGCGATGGTGGGTTCCCCATTGGAGATTCTGAGACTTGTCGGACCGCTCGGGAGGGTCACTTGGTTGTCGAGTGCGGGCCGTCTCGAGACGTCCTTCTACATTCCATCGTTGGTTCTGCGATAGTACGGGCTGGAGCAGGTGCCATTGACGGGTTTGAGTCATGCTGCTACCTTCGAGGTGGGATCTCTGCTGATGGAAGATCCTTCGACGCTATTGCTGCTCACACGGTGGTGGCAATACACGTCCTTTCCTGCCAGGGTTCTCTTTCACCGGAGAGGGGGCACGGTTCTGTCGACGCAGTATCTGAACTGGTATGAAGAGTGTATTGGGGAGATACAGATGGCTATCCTGTGGAGATGGAGTGAGCTGTTGGGTGATGGACACCTTGACAGCTCAACCTTGAGGAGGACTGAAGCGGGAGCTAACCCTGGGAATCGTACTGGGAACGACATGGCTGACTATGAGGCCAATGCTGATCGGGAGGCCAATCAAAGCACGGTCATGATGGCTCGAAGCGAGGCAGCTCGAGATAGAGCTAGGGAAAGGGCTGCGTTGAATGCTACAGGCTTGACGGAGGCGTCGGGAAGGGTCCCTGAGCCAGGTAGAAGGACTACCGGAATATTCCCTGTAAAGGTGAAGAACACTCGCCGGGGGAAAGGGAAGGGGAAGAAGGATGAAGGACCAAGTACGGGAAACTAGGTTGACCTTGCTGTCCAGAGTATCCACCCATTGTCATTGCAGACACATTAACTGATTAATGTTTTATTGTAGTTTTGCTAGCGTGTAGCGAGTCAAGAGTTGACCGTGCTTGAACTCGTCAAAGAATGTTTTAACCGTAGTGAATTTGTAGGTTAATGAAAAGAGTTTTTCGAAACACAAGCAATTGATGCTTATTGTATTTTTTTTGTTTTTTAGACCGAACCAATGATGGCTGCCTACGTTCCCCTTTTACAATTGGACTAAGGGGCTCAGGTCACCGTAGTTTGACACTTTTAGGTGAATTTGAGAAAAACGAAGATAAAAGAAGTGCGACCCTGTTTTTTACCTGGATCATTAGCGAGAATGTATCCAGTTGGGTATTACTCTTTTAGCACTTTAATTTTACTGAGGGGTGGTGTATGGGGAAGGAGAGTTGACTCTTGCTCTTCCTCAAACGAAGTATCTGCGGAGCTTGCTTCCGTTCACGGGGTTAACGAAAGGGTTCCCGTCCAAGTCTGCTAACTTCATGGCTCCTCCGGAGAAGATTCTTTGTACCACGAACGGTCCTATCCAAGTAGGCTCCCATTTTCCGAGGGGATTGGTCTGCGTAGGAGGCTTTTCCTTTAGCACCAAGTCGCCTTCTCTGATGTCTCGGATTTTGACTTTCTTGTCGAATGCTCGAGCCATTCTGCTCTGGTAGGCTCGAGTGTGTTCCATGGCTTTCAATCTGCGCTCGTCGAGTAGAGCAAGTTCGTCGTGATGGCTCAGTAGCCATTCGACTTCATTGATCCCATTTTCCAAGAGGACTCAGAGGGATGGAATTTCCAATTCCACAGGCAACATCGCTTCCATTCCGTAGGTAAGCGCGAACGGAGTCTCCCCTGTGGCGGTTCTGACTGATGTTCGGTATCCCCAGAGGGCTAGATGTAGCTTTTCGGGCCAGTCCCGACCTCTGGTGGTCATCTTCCTGATTATCATGGCGAGAGTCTTGTTGGCTGCCTCTACTGCACCATTGGTTTGTGTTCTGTAAGGAGAAGATTTGTGACGTGTGACTCTGAATTCGGTCAGAAGTTGGTCACAATCTCCTTCGAAGTGGGTCCCATTGTTGGATATGATCTCATTGGGCACTCCGTATCGGCACACGATGTTCTCTCGGATGAACTCGACCACCTTCTTAGAATTCAGTACCTTTTACAATCTGGCTTCTACCCATTTGGTGAAGTAGTCGACTGCGACTAGAATGAACTCGTGACCATTGCTCCCAGGTAGAGTGATCTTGTCGATGACGTCGATTCCCCATGTGGCGAAAGGCCATGGCGTAGTCATGCAATAGAGTTCGTGAGGAGGGATGTGATTGAGGTTGGAGAACCGTTGACATTTGTCGCAGCTTCGGATGAACTGGATGCAGTATGTTTCCATCGATATCCAATAGTATCCCATACGGAGAATGATCTGTGTCAATGCTCGGGCATTCATGTGCGGACCTCAGGTTCCGTTGTGAACTTCGTTCATTAGCTCGCTGGCTTTTTCTTTGTTTACACACCGAAGGAGTGGTCCTTGGTGGCGCTTCTTGTACAACATACCCTCCAGCATGACGAAATGGGATGCCAGGCGTTTTAATGCCATCATGTTTTTGGCTTTGATCCCTTCTTTATATTTTCCATCTTCATTTGTGAAGGAAGCTTCTTCGTTTTGGAGATACTGGTAAATTTGATTGTACCAGGGTTCGTCGATCGTTTCCTTTTTTTATTTCGATCTCACAGTAATAGGCGGGTGTTTCCCGTTTGCCTATTCTGAGGGGTTTTACTGCTTTCCTATCGGGAATTTCGACAAGAGAGGCGAGGGTTGCCAGGGCGTCTGCGAAGCGGTTCCTGTCTCTTGGCAAATAATGAAAAGAGATGTCCTTGAACTGAGCAATGAGCTCCTCCATGTATGTGTGGTACTTCTGGAGGCCAGAATCTACCGTCTTCCACTTGTTGGACACTTGATTGATGATCAATGCTGAGTCTCCGTATACATCCAATTCTGAGATGTTGCGCTCGAGGGCGACTTCCAGACCTGCTGCACAGGCTTCGTATTCTGCTGCATTGTTGGTTGTTTCAAAATTCAGCTTGATGGCTATGGGAGTATGCTCGTCCTTGGGATCGACAAGGAGCATTCCAATACCATTCCCCATCTTGTTGGCTGCCCCATCGAAGAAGAGTTGCCAGCGGTTTGCGCTGTCGAGTGAAAAGATTCTGTCGTCCTGAAATTGCCGATCAGGACCCTTAGGTTCACTGCTCGTGAAGTCCGCAGTGATACGCCATGACTCGACCTTCGTTGATTTTCGACCATGTACTTGATGTCGAACTCGGCCGGGAAGAATGACCACTTGGCTAGTCGCATTGACGAGGATGGCTTGTCAAAGAGATATCGGACGGGGTCCATTTTGGAGACCAGAGCACCGAATGTGACTCGCATGTAGTGTTTCGGTTTCCCGACTACCCATACCAAGGCGGTACAAGTTTTCTCTAATTCTGAGTAGCTGAGTTCACTTCCTTGAAGCTTCCGGCTTACGAAGTAGATTGCATGCTCAACCTTGGAATCTTTCTGTTCTTGTGCCAGCATTGCTCCGATTGACGTGTCTGTTACTATCAGATACAGGAGTATTGGCTTGTCTTCATGTGGCGGGCACAAAATTGGGGGATTTACCAAGTAGGTCTTGATTTTCTCGAAATTTGTTTGGCACTCGGAGTCCCATTTGATGTCGGCATTCTTCTTCATCAGGTTGAACATGGGCTCGCAGAGAGATGTCAACTGGTTGATGAAGCAACTGATGTACTGAAGTCTTCCCATGAGGCTCTTCACTTCTGTCAGGGTCTGAGGCGGCTTCATGTCGATGATAGCCTTGATTTTCTTGGGATCGGCTTCGATACCTCTTTCTGTAACCATGTACCCCAGTACCTTGCCGCGCTTGACGCCGAAGGTGCACTTCGCAGGGTTCAATCTCATGGAGTGCTTTACGAGTACGTTGAAGAACTTTCTCAAATCTGTCATGTGCCGTATGTCCGATCCTCTGGAGTGGATGATCATGTCGTCGACATATACTTCGATTTCTTTGTGAATCGGTCATGGAATAGGCCGCTGCAGCCCGCCGGTAAGTAGCCCCGGCGTTTTTGACCGAACGGCATGACCGTGTAGCAGTATGTCCCCCGTATGAGTGGTGAAAGCGATCTTGGCTTGATCCTCCTCGGACATTTTGATCTCGGTTGTATCCGGCGAACCCATCCACGAAGGACTTTACTTGAAATTTACCGTGGTGTCGACCAAAGATGTCGATGTTAGGCGTGGGAAATCATCTTTAGGGCTGGCCTTGTTGAGATTCCGGAAATCCACACAAAGATCTGACCTTTCCATTGGCCTTGGTGACCGTCACGATGTTGGAGAGCCAAGTCGGGTACTCAATCACTCTGATGAAACCCTCTCGGAGCATTTTCTCAATTTCTTCTTTAACTTGCAAGGACCACTCTGGCTTGATCTTGCGCAGCTTTTGTTTGACAGGCTTAGATTCGGGATCCAGGGGAATTCTGTGCTCCACGATCGAGGGATCGAGTCCTGGCATGTCCTGGTATGACCGGGCGAACACGTCAACATACTCCCTGAGGAGGCTTATCGTGGCTTCTTTTTTCTCGCATCGGCAAAGAAACTGCCCACTTGTGTCTCTTTAGGCTCTTGCACTGACCCCAGGTTCACTTTGGTCATAACCTCTTCGGCAGCTTGGACCCGGTTGTCCTCTTGGTCAACTACATGCTCGAGAACTTCTCTAATGTATTGTTCATTTAATGTGTCTGCTTCTTTAAAAGGCGCTCTCAGGTGGACCCGGCTACGAGTCTTTTGAAGAAGCCATGGAGGTGCCAAACCCGATTGACACAGGCTCCGAAAACAAAGATGATCGCCATGATTGGGACATGTTCAATTTCTTCTTTAACTTGCAAGGACCACTCTGGCTTGATCTTGCGCAGCTTTTGTTTGACAGGCTTAGATTCGGGATCCAGGGGAATTCTGTGCTCCACGATCGAGGGATCGAGTCCTGGCATGTCCTGGTATGACCAGGCGAACACGTCAACATACTCCCGGAGGAGGCTTATCAGGGCTTCTTTTTCTGCATCGGCGAAGAAACTGCCCACTTGTGTCTCTTTAGGCTCTTGCACTGACCCCAGGTTCACTTTGGTCATAACCTCTTCGGCAGCTTGGACCCGGTTGTCCTCTTGGTCAACTACACGCTCGAGAACTTCTCTAATGTATTGTTCATTTAATGTGTCTGCTTCTTTAAAAGACGCTCTCAGTGGACCAGCTCTACAGAGTCTTTTTGAAGAAGCCGTGGAAGGTGCCAAACCCGATTGACTCCGGGGCTCCGAAAACAAAGATGATCGCCATGATTGGGACATGTTCAATTTCTTCTTTAACTTGCAAGGACCACTCTGGCTTGATCTTGCGTAGCTTTTGTTTGACAGTCTTAGATTCGGGATCCAGGGGAATTCTGTGCTCCACGATCGAGGGATCGAGTCCTGGCATGTCCTGGTATGACCAGGCGAACACGTCAACATACTCCCGGAGGAGGCTTATCAGGGCTTCTTTTTCTGCATCGGCGAAGAAACTGCCCACTTGTGTCTCTTTAGGCTCTTGCGCGGACCCTGTGTTCACTTTGGTCATAACCTCTTCTGGCGGCTTGGACCCGGTTGTCCTCTTGGTCAACTACACGCTCGAGAACTTCTCTAATGTATTGTTCATTTAATGTGTCTGCTTCTTTAAAAGACGCTCTCAGTGGACCAGCTCTACAGAGTCTTTTTGAAGAAGCCGTGGAGGTGCCAAACCCGATTGACTGAGCTCAGCGAAAACGGCATGATCGCCATGATTGGGACATGTTCAATTTCTTCTTTAACTTGCAAGGACCACTCGGCTTGATCTTGCGCAGCCTTTTGTTTGACAGCTTAGATTCGGGATCCGTGGGAATTTCGTGCTCCACGATCGAGGATCGAGTCTGGCATGTCTGGTATGACCCGGGCGAACACGTCAACATACTCCCGGAGGAGGCTTATCGGGGCTTCTTTTCTCGCATCGGCGAAGAAACCGCCCACTTGTGTCTCTTTAGGCTCTTGCGGCGACCCCCGGGTTCACTTTGGTCATAACCTCTTCGACGGCTTGGACCCGGTTGTCCTCTTGGTCAACTACACGCTCGAGAACTTCTCTAATGTATTGTTCATTTAATGTGTACGCTTCTTTAAAAGGCGCTCTCGGTGGACCGGCTCTACGTAGTCTTTTGAAGAAGCCGTGGAGGTGCCAAACCTGATTGACACAGGCTCGAAAAACAGCGTGATCGCCATGATTGGGACATGTTCAATTTCTTCTTTAACTTGCAAGGACCACTCGGCTTCGATCTTGCGCGGCCTTTTGTTTGATGTGCTTAGATTCGGGATCCGGGGAATTACATTGCTCCACGATCGAGGGATCGAGTCTGGCATGTCCTGGTATGACCGGGCGAACACGTCAACATACTCCCGGAGGAGGCTTATCAGGGCTTCTTTTTCTGCATCGGCGAAGAAACTGCCCACTTGTGTCTCTTTAGGCTCTTGCACTGACCCCAGGTTCACTTTGGTCATAACCTCTTCGGCAGCTTGGACCCGGTTGTCCTCTTGGTCAACTACACGCTCGAGAACTTCTCTAATGTATTGTTCATTTAATGTGTCTGCTTCTTTAAAAGACGCTCTCAGTGGACCAGCTCTACAGAGTCTTTTTGAAGAAGCCATGGAGGTGCCAAACCTGATTGACCTGGGCTCCGAAAACAGCATGATCGCCATGATTGGGACATGTTCAATTTCTTCTTTAACTTGCAAGGACCACTCTGGCTTGATCTTGCGCAGCTTTTGTTTGACAGGCTTAGATTCGGGATCCAGGGGAATTCTGTGCTCCACGATCGAGGGATCGAGTCCTGGCATGTCCTGGTATGACCAGGCGAACACGTCAACATACTCCCGGAGGAGGCTTATCAGGGCTTCTTTTTCTGCATCGGCGAAGAAACTGCCCACTTGTGTCTCTTTAGGATCTTGCACTGACCCCAGGTTCACTTTGGTCATAACCTCTTCGGCAGCTTGGACCCGGTTGTCCTCTTGGTCAACTACACGCTCGAGAACTTCTCTAATGTATTGTTCGTTTAATGTGTCTGCTTCTTTATCAATTGAGTTATTAACGTCTTTTAAGTTATTTGTTAACTTATCAGTTGTTAAAGTGGCAATGAGAGGATACTCCGAAAGGTCAGATTTTTCATTAAGCAAGAACGGAAATACATGGTTGGCTACATTATCATAGTCTTCCGGCGTAAGACCGTTGGACGACTCAGAGGACTGGACTCTTACAAGGACTGACTCAGAGGGTTTAAGATCGGGTTTAGGGAGATGTGGGTGCGGGCCCATCTTGTCTTCCAGTTCTGCCTGGCTTGCCCTTGGTCCGGTGAAAGTTGCCCAATTCTTCAGTGGCATTGCTGGATGCTTGATGAGGGTGCAAGGATCGAGAGGCTTGTCTTCTGCTGTCCCAATCATGGCGATCATGCTGTTTTCGGAGCCCGGAGTCAATCGGGTTTGGCACCTCCATGGCTTCTTCAAAAGACTACTGTAGAGCCGGTCCACCGAGAGCGTCTTTTATGAATTCCCCGGTTCCTTACGCTTTGGAGTTCTTGTCTCGAATGTGGCCTCGGCGGCTGATCCGAACAATTTGTTTCCCATGGAGAGTACCACGAGTGCTCCTCCAAGTCTCAGGATTCCCTTGAATGTGTACTCGTCTTTGGGTGTGGTGGCGGTTGGTCCAGGTAGAGCCGTGATGTCGAGGAATGCTCCCTTATCGGATTAGCTTTGAGCTCTCAAACGCTTGAGGTCCCGTGCTAGTTGTTCTATCCTTTCGTAGTCTCGGTGCCTGACTATCCCTGCTTCTTTCTCATCTTCATCGGTTCCACCGTCGGTCCCCTCGGTTACTGGCTGTTGGTTCACTGTCGGTCCCTTTGATTCTGGCTGTCGGTTCCTCTGTCGGTCCCCTCGGTTCTGGCTGTTGGTTCCCTTGGTGAAGTAATGAGCGAGGTTGAAAGCTGTAAGGTCGGAGGTTGGGTGTGCCGTCGGAGGTTTCCCTTTTGCGAGAGCTGCTTTGCCTTAGTGCGGGCGAGCCTTTTGTTATCCCCGATGTCGGCGGTGTTGGCACGTAGCCAAGCCCACGGACCGTGGTGTGGTCCTTGACTTCGATGACTTGGTGTTAGCCACGTAACCTTTTGCCAAGCCCCGGTCACAGGATGAAGTTCATGAGTTTCATCATCTTCATGGCGGGGAGGGATCTTGTCGTGGGGCAGTGGAAGGTCCACATTGCATATTTGGATCTTGGAGGTCTCGAGTGAATCCAGTTAATGCCATGTCGTCATTATGCTTGATTTCTAACACTTTGGGATGTCGTTGGTGCTTTGGTCCCCTCGGTGGTGACGCCGTCGCCGTAGGCGTGGTTAGCTCATTGCCTTGCATGAACTTGAGGTGCGATGAAGGGTGGATGCCACGCCATTGATTTGATGCGACGGGGATGCCCCGGGATGGGCTGTGAAAGTGATTGGAATGTCCAACACTTGGAATTCGATGGGAATCATCCGCTTGCCGAACCGTATATTAAGAGTAGCAACCCCGAGAACCGTACGGGAAGTAGAGTCATAGGCCTTGACGGTGTGGGGGAAGGCTTCGGATCTGTAGGCTTGATGTCAAGCAGTCCGTCATCTTGGCGGGCAAGACATTCATTCCGGAACCTCTCGTCTACCAACATGCGAGGAAGGCGACGCTCGTCCAAACTGGATCGTGATGTAGAGCGGCTCATTGTGATCAGCCCCAAATTTTGGAAGGTCCAAATCTGTGAAGGTGATAATGTTGTCGTAGTGGATGTTGCCAAACATCTGAATGACTTCGTCTGGGGTTGCGTCCACGGGGACCATGGTACGGGACAGGCTCTCCTCTAGCTTGAGCTTGTGAGGATAAGAGGATGTGAGCGAGGACCAAAGGGAAATGTTCGCACAGGTGCACTTGAGCCGAGTGAGGATCGGGTCCTCTTTCACGGAACTTGTGTCTTCGAGCGGGCGGTTTGCGATTACGCTCCGTCGGCTTTTTGGTGGCCTTAGGTGGTAATGCATGGATTTGACCCGATCGGGTTAGAACGCTGACATCAGGTTTGGTTCCTTCTGAACAGGCCGCTCTGAGTTGAGCCATAGTTAGAGGAGGATTCCTCGTAGCGTAGGGCCATATGTCTTCCCTCAACTCATTGACTGTAGATGTATTCCCAGGAGCTTCGGCAGCTTGACAGATTCTGTCCCAGGATACTGGCTTGGGTGCCTCTGCGGGGAGGTAGTTTACTGATTGACGCAGCTGTTCGAACGTCAGTGCGCAACAGTGGTTGCCTAAACTGAACTGTGCGTTGCTGACCCTCCGGGGGAGTTTGGAGAGTTCCTGGCTCAAGCAAACAGTCTCTTTGATCTCTTCACGGTATATCGCGTTCCTTTCCTTCTTGCTGAGCATACTCAGGGCATTCTGGAGTTGGGTCTGGCGATACTTGTGGTTTGCTAATTTTCCTCCGCTCTTGGCCCAGATCAACCTTCTTGCAGTAGAGCCTGCGTTTCTTCCCATGTGAGAATGGCCAGTGCTTCTTTGAACTGCGTGCGACAGTCTAGGTAAACCTCCAGGACCCTTGGGAGTCCGGTTTTGTTGACTTCATGACCGGCTTGGAAGAGAATGGTTTCATCGTCTTCATCGTCGCTTTCACAGAGAACTTGCTTTCCTCGAGGAGATAAGCGCTGGTATTCGTTCTGCTGTGCCGTTCCATCTCCTAGGTCATCGGGACCGTTGACCACCCTCGCCTGGCAGAGGGGGTTGGATGAGAACAGACGGTAGTCGATGAAGTTGCCGTGAGCAAAACCCCTGAGGTCGAACTGGTCTAGAGTGGCTTCTAGCTTTCTGTCTGAAGCTGCTTGTGACACTTTAAGGGCTCGGTCCCTGTCGGTCTTTTGAGCTTGGTTTTCATCCCATAGACGGTTTTATTGAGTGGCTAGTTCCATGAGGGCCTTCCTTGCAAGAGCTAAACAGTCTCCGTAGGCACGCACCATCTGGCTAGTGTCCAGAACTGTGATAACATCCAAATCTCCGAATGGCGGAAACACTTGGATGATGTTGACGAAGGAAGTCGGACTGGGACATTCCATGTGGCCTTCCTTGATCTCGGTTACCAAGAAATTCGCCCATATCTGCTTGATTGAACACACAGGAGTGTTGAACTCTGCAATGTTGACAGTCTCGTGATCTCGCTCGATCGCCAAGTCTATCAGAGCTAGTAGTCTGCTGGTGGGATGTTTGAATCCGTGACCGTGACGACTGGGAGCAGAATCAAACTGGAGCATGTTGATGCTGAGATGGTCATTTCCCGTGTCGAAAACTGACTCTGTCTTGCAGGGAAGACCTTCACAGATGCTTTTGGGGTGGCTGCCAGAAGCGTTCCCGAGGTTGATCTGACTCGTGACAGGGTGAGGAGCTTGGTCTCCTTCGCTGTTGCCCTTGGCCTTGACGGCGCTTGTGGCTTTAAGCTTGACTGACGGCACAGGCCGGTTGCCACTGGGGCTGGTACTCGGAAGTGATGATGAGCTTTGAGCTCGGTTAGCCAGGGCCTCATTTACCATGAGCAGGCAGTGATGTGGTGGATTTTATATATATTATTTCCCTAATTTTCTAGACATTTTATTATTATTTTGATGTAATTTAGACTAGTTTTGATGTAATTTTGAGTAAACTATGAATTGGTGAGTTTGTGAGAAATCTTTGTAATTGTGAGATATTTTGAGTGATTTTGTATTGTCCCTGCAAAAGTTTATTACTATGGAGGATAAATTGTTATTATCAGAAGTGCAGGGACCAAACTGCGAGAAGCTGAAGTTCAAGAATCAAATTACAAAGAAGCAGAATTTTGAGGACCAAAGTGGGAAGGAAGATTTTGAAAATCAATTTAAGTTGAAATGGATACATCAGTAGTAGGACATTGGGAAATTCAAGTTTCCAAATTCAAGTGAAGTGGACCGGGTTTGACCGAGGCAATTGGCTTGGCAGGTATTGGAATTGAGGAGGAGAAGTATTATTATTATTATTATTATTATTATTATTATTATTATTATTATTATTATTATTATTATTATTATTATTATTATTATTATTATTATTATTATTATTATTATTATTATTATTATTATTATTATTATTATTATTATTATTATTATTATTATTATTTTTGTTTCCTTTTCTTTTTAGTTTCCTTATAGGTTTTATTATTAGTGGTTGGGGGAAGTATTTATACTCTTTTCAACTACAGTTTTAGGGTTGGACTTTTTATCATTATTTTTTAGAGTTTTCAGCAATTTTATGGAGAATTAAATTCCTTGCTTCGGATTTGAATCCTGAACCGTTTGTTTAATTCAATTGAGGTATCGATTTCTTTATTTCTGAATCCCTATTCATAGTTTTACTTGTTTTAATTGATTATTTGCTAGTTTAATCTTAAGTCTGTGTCAGATTAAGGTTTTGCACAAGTAGCATCTTTGAGATTTATGCACGTGTCGTGGTAAATTAAAAAGGGGGTAAAACTAGGTTTTGATCTATTTGCAAAAGAATAGTGAAATTCTTGATCTTAATTTCTTAGAGCTTTATCAATCAATATTGTGAATCTAGACTGTGTCAGTTAGGTTTAGGTATTGATTAGGGAAATAGGTGAGTGTGTCACTGCTTATAACCATTAATAAGAAAGAAATAGGGGTTGAAATATATTCCGGATCAAGTGAATAGGGAGGAAGGGAAAGAAATTGTACCAATGATATTGAATTGATAAACGGGGACGGAGACAAATCTGAAGTGCTTCCCGTTAATTGTTTTACAACTTAGTTTTAAATTTCTGTTTTAGGAATTTAATTAAAATCAAACAAACCCCCAATCTTGTCAAGTGACAATTGTGCAACCGAATAACCGTTCTTCAGTGGATCGACCCTGGACTTGTCCTAGCTGCAGTTTTTGTAGCCGAGTATAGTCTTGGAAATTAATTAATTTGTAGGCGTGCGACTTTAGACCTATCAAATTTTGGCGCCGTTGTCGGGGAACGGTTTTATTTGTTTGCACTCTTTTTCTTTTCTTAATCTATTTCTTTTTCTTTTTCTTGTTTCCTGTTAACTGTGCTTTATTATTGTTGTCTTGTGGTGTGGAACCTTTTATGGTCCATACCCGTTCTGCTAATCAATTTGTTAGTCCTTTTGTTTCAGAAATTGAAAGGTATTTCAGGTACAGTAGAAATTTGCAGCGGAGCGAGATGAATAATAATAACGGCATGGGTGATAACGGTCCAGAGGTTGTGAACAATGGGGGTAACGGAAGAGGTAATAACAACCCCCCACCTCGGACATTGAGGCAAAGGATTGCTCCGAACTGGAATGAGCAACCGCAAGCAGTGTTATTTCCTGATTTACCGGCTGGGGTCACTTTTGAGTTAAAGCCAGGGTTGTTGAACCAGTTGTCCCATTTTCATGGTATACCAGGGGAGAATCCTAATCAGCATATAGCCCAGTTTGTGCAGATATGCAAGAGCATGAGGCCAGCTGCATTGCCTCTTGAGCAGTTATTGTTGAGGGCGTTTTCCTTTACTGGCGAATGCATGGTACTACCACTTGACACCAAATAGCATTACATCTTGGCAGCAGTTGAAGGAGGTATTCCTTGATGAGTTCTTCCCTCCAGATCAGATCAATGTCATGAAGCGGGATATCAGCAACATGGAGCAGCGGTCCGATGAATCACTATATGACTATCACAATCGGTTCTACAAGCTCTGCAGAAGCTGTCCGTATTCTGGCTTTGATGATGAGCAGCTTATTGTTTACTTCTATGGGGGATTGACTGTGCAGGACAAACGGTGGGTGGATTCTGCTTGTGGAGGTAGTATTCTGAATAAAACTACCAGGGATGCAGAGCAGTTGATAGAGGAACTAGCTAAAAGCACAAGGACTCATGGGAGGAGGTCTAGCATTAGACATGTCAGTGCTGCGGGATCGAGTGATACCACGAATGATTTGAAGACAGAGTTGGCAGATGTTAAGAGCATGTTGAAGACATTAGTTTTGGGTCAACAACCTCATCCCTGCAGTATATGTAATGATGTGACCCACCCGACTGATTCTTGTCCTACTCTTCAGACTGATGAGGTGGTAGATGTCAATGCCATAGGGTTCAATCAGCAAGGTCAGAGGCCGCCACAGTTCAACTACAATGCTGCAAATAATGTTCATCCGAACCTTAGGTATGGTCCACCACAAGGTCAACAAGGTTTCAGGCAGCCATTCAATAATCAGCAGGGGTTTCAAAGCAGGTCGCCAGCATCGTGGTAGCCGGTTTAATCGGTATAGAGCACTGTTGGGCGGCGGCCACGGGGACGGTCTACGTAAGATATGTTCCGTACGCTGGCTCAGAGTATGACCACCTTATCCAACGGTTTTCAGCAGTATCAGCAGAGGACCGATACGAGTATCAGCGGTCTTGAGAGACAGATGGGGCAGATTGCAGATGCTGTGGGTAGGTTGGAGGCTCAGAATTCGGGGAAGTTACCATCTAGAACGGAACCGAATCCGAAGTCTAATGTCAGCGCAATGACTTTGCGCAGTGGGAAAAAGCTAGAGGAAGTGGTTGTCGAAGAAGAGCCCGAGCTAGTGGTTGAGAAAGTTACACCTGAGGCGAAGACTCCTGAAAAGGAGAAGAGTACTGCACCAGTATTTTCGGTGTATGAGCCAGTCCCCCCGTTTCCGTATGCTTTTAGGGAGGACAGAAAGCCGGAGCCTGATAAGGCCATCTTTGACACGTTCAAAAGGCTTGAGGTAAACATCCCATTTCTTGATCTTCTGCAGTCGGTTCCAAGGTATGCGAAGTTCTTAAAAGAGTTGTGCACTATGAAGAGGAATCAGAAGGAGCGGAGTCAGAAAAAGGTAAAGATCAGTGAGCATGTGTCTGCAGTCTATCAGAAGAGGATGCCGAAAAAGTGTAGTGATCCGGGTATGTTCGTGATTCCGGTGTCGCTAGGGGATAATTCGGAGCATATGGCTATGCTTGACTTGGGGGCTTCAATCAACATCATGCCCTATGCGTTTTTTGAGAACCTAAAGTTGGGACCTTTACAGGATACTCGGGTGATTATACAGCTTGCCGACAGATCCAATGCATACCCTAAGGGGTTGATTGAGGATGTTCTAGTTCGGGTTGGTAAGCTCATTTTTCCTGTTGATTTTTATGTCTTGGAGATGGATACGGACCCTAAGGCTCCCATTCTGTTAGGGAGGCCTTTCATGTCGACTGCTCGTACCAAGTTGGATGTCACTAATGGGTCATTGACTATGGAGTTTGATGGGCAACAAATGGAGTTCAATATTTTTGATGCCATGAAGTACCCTAAGGATGTGCACTCGGTGAACTTCATTGATGTAGTTGAGCCCATAGCTCAAGAGGTATTCGATGTGTGTGGGGGAGATGATGACATGAAGTACGTATTGGAGAATGCCTTGGAGTATGCCGAGTTAGAGTTTGACATATCCGATGAGATGAAGGAGGCGGTGATGAGCCTTTCTGAGGATGCTATGTATGTCTCACCACCGAGTTATAGTAGGATGCAGTTGGAGGTACCACCGGAGAAACCATTGCCATCTGTTGAGAAGGCACCTGTGCTTGAATTGAAGCCCCTTCCCGAGAGTTTGAAATATGCTTTCTTGGTTGAAGGGAAGACACTTCCTGTGGTGATCTCTAGTGTTCTGACGGAGGATCAAGAGAAGAAATTAGTTGATGTGATCCGGGAGCGGAAAGAAGCGATTGGGTGGACTATTGCCGACATCAAGGGCATAAGTCCTTCTTTATGTACTCACCGGATTTTGCTAGAGGAGGGTGCTAAGCCGGTAAGGCAACCGCAGAGGAGGTTAAACCCACCTATGATGGAGGTGGTGAAGAAGGAAGTGTTGAAGTTGCTGCAGATGGGAATCATATATGCCATATCAGATAGTGAGTGGGTGAGTCCTACTCAATGTGTAGCCAAGCGGGGTGGAATCACTGTCGTCATCAACCATAAGGGCGAGTTGGTGCCAACCCGGGAGCAAACGGGATGGCGTGTTTGTATTGATCTTCGTCGGCTGAATGAGGTAACTAGAAAGGATCACTTCCCCCTCCCATTTATTGATCAAATGTTGGAAAGGCTTGCCGGAAGGGCATATTATTTTTTTCTTGATGGGTATTCCGGGTATTTTCAAATACCAATTGCACCGGAAGATCAAGAGAAAACCACTTTTACTTGCCCCTTCGGCACCTTTGCCTATCGGAGGATGCCCTTTGGTTTATGTAATGCACCTGCGACTTTTCAAAGGTGTATGATGAGCATCTTCTCCGATTTTGTGGAGAATTTTATGGAGGTTTTCATGGATGACTTCACCGTCCATGGAGACTCGTTCGACCAATGTCTTGCTCACCTTGCTTTAGTTTTAGACCGATGTGTTGAAACAAATTTGGTGTTGAATTTTGAAAAATGTCACTTCATGGTTGAGCAAGGCATTGTGTTAGGACATGTGGTTTCGAAAAAGGGTATTGAAGTGGACAAAGCAAAAATTGATGTTATTTCCACACTTCCTTACCCTACAAATGTGCGTGAAGTGCGGTCGTTCCTTGGTCACGCGGGGTTCTATCGTCGCTTCATAAAAGATTTTTCAAAAATTGCATCACCTCTATGCACCTTGTTGCAAAAAGAGGTAGATTTTAAATTTGAGGATAATTGCAAGAAAGCTTTTGATGAGTTGAAGGGGAGGTTGACATCTACCCCTATTATTCAAGCCCCCAATTGGTCTCTCCCGTTTGAGATCATGTGTGATGCAAGTGATTATGCCGTGGGGGCAGTTTTGGGTCAAAAAGTGGATCGTGCCTCTCATGTGATTTACTATGCATCTATGACTTTGAATGAGGCACAAAAGAATTATTCCACTACAGAAAAAGAGATGTTAGCGGTGGTATTTGCATTAGAAAAGTTTAGGTCCTATTTGCTTGGGACCAAAATCATTGTGTACACCGATCATGCTGCTCTGAGGTATTTGATGTCTAAGAAAGAGGCGAAACCGAGACTCATTCGGTGGATCCTTCTGTTGAGTGAGTTTGACATAGAAGTCAAGGATAAGAAAGGGGCCGAGAATGTTGTGGCCGATCACTTGAGTCGTTTGGTGAGAGAGGATGACAAGCCTTATAAGCAAGCTCCTATTAGGGGCGAGTTTCCTGATGAGGCTTTATGGGCAGTCAAAGAGGTGTTCCCTTGGTATGCGGATGTGGTGAACTTTTTGGTCTCTAATAAAATTCCCCCACTATTGTCTAAATCCAAGAGAGACAAGATCCGCAGTGAGGCTAAGTATTATGTATGGGACGAACCAAACTTGTGGAAGCATTGCGCTGACCAAGTCATTCGTAGATGTGTCCCGGAAAATGAGATGGCCTCTATCCTAAAGTTTTGTCATGAGTATGCATGTGGTGGTCACTTTGGTGCCAAAAATACCGCTAGGAAAGTGTTAGACAGTGGCTTCTTTTGGCCAAAGTTGTTTATGGATGCCACTGCCTTTTGTAAGTCTTGTGACCGGTGCCAACGTGTTGGAAATATAGGACGCCGCAATGAGATGCCACAAAACATCGTAATGAATTGCGAAATTTTTGATGTGTGGGGGATTGACTTTATGGGTCCGTTCCCTATTTCTTTTGGTTTTGTGTACATCTTACTTGCAGTGGACTACGTTTCCAAGTGGGTCGAAGCGATCCCAACACGCACCGATGATTCTAAGGTAGTGGTGAGTTTCCTCAAGAGCAATGTCGTGTCTAGATTTGGGATGCCTAGGGCCTTGATTAGTGATAGGGGAACTCATTTCTGCAATAGGATGGTGGAGGCCTTGGTTAAAAAGTATAACATCACTCATAAGGTCTCTACCGCCTATCATCCCCAAACAAATGGCCAAGCAGAGGTGTCCAATAGGGAAATTAAGTCCATCCTCGAAAAGACCGTGAACCCGAATAGGAAAGACTGGAGTCTTAGGCTGGAGGATGCTTTATGGGCGTACAGAACGGCCTACAAGACACCGATTGGTATGTCCCCATATCGATTGGTGTTTGGGAAGCCATGTCACTTGCCCGTGGAATTAGAGCACAAAGCCTTTTGGGCGATTAAAAAGTTCAACATGAACTTAGACGGGTCCGGTGAGGAGAGGAAATTACAATTGAATGAACTTGATGAAATCCGTAGAGAGGCCTACGAAAATAATTTGTCCTACAAGGAACGAGCAAAAGCGTGGCACGATAAAATGATTTTAAGGAGGGAATTTAAGGTTGGTCAAAAAGTCCTCCTATTTGACTCCCGCTTGCGCTTGTTTCCCGGTAAATTGAGGTCCCGGTGGACCGGTCCCTATTTGGTGAGGGAGGTATTCCCACATGGTGCGGTTGTGATCGCTAGTCTTTCCGGAGACCAAGAGTTTAAGGTAAATGGGCAAAGGTTGAAGCCCTATTTTGATGGGAGTGATGTTACTGTGGAGGATGTGGAGATGATGGAGCTCTACGATCCTAATTATAATTGAGCCATATGCTTTGCCGGGGGCTTACCCGACATTTGGTCTAGCTAAAGACGGTAAAGAAGGGCGGCTTACCGGGAGGCAACCCGGGATTTTCATTGTTTATTGCGTTATTATTTTTGTTATTTTACATTTTTTTTATTTTATTTGGAATTGGTGCTACTAAAGGTATTTTTGTGTGTAGTGTTGTGCAGGAAAAGCACGGAGAAGGGAGCAAAACCTTGGGACTAATCTTCATTTGGACTAATCTTCATTTAAAAAAAAAAAAAGATGAAATTGCAAAGTGTATGAGGCGCCCGCCCCAAATTGTTTACTGCGCCCGCCTCAAGTAGGATAAATCCGGCAAATAAAGGGCCCAAGAAGCTATCCTTGAGGCGTGCGCCTTGTGCTCTCCATGCGGCCGCCCAGTTTGGCCCAAACAAGCACCAACATACGGTATTCTAAGCGGCCGCCTCGACCAAGCCCGTGCGCCCGCCTCGCGTTGAAAAGATTTGAGGCCTAGTTACTGCACTTGAGGCGTGCGCCTCAATTTATTCCATGCGGCCGCCTCATTTTGGCTAGAAGAGAAGCCAAGTCTCGGCCCTTGATGCGGGCGCCTCACTCCCCTCCGTGCGGCCGCCTCGCGAACCCAGCAGCTATAGAATTGAGCCAACAAAAAAATGAAACGGGTCTGGTTGGGTTTTGGTGTGGGTCAAGTATAAATAGAATGGTACGTTGTTTTTCCCATTAGCATTAACACAGCTCCCACCGGTCTCTCCCTCTCTCTAAAACCTCCCTCAAAATTCGACCAAGGTTCCCTTTTGTCTCCGGCGATCCCTTCTCATTCCTCACATATTCCAGCCATAATCCCCTTACAAAGTTCCTTTCCCTCACCCTAAACCTTCAGATTAACCAATCCTTGTTCCAATCTGGGGTGCTTCTTCTTAAACCCTTAAAGATTCCGGCAGTTGTTGAAGATTCCGGCGAATCCCTTTAGTTTTCCGGCGAGTTTGTTGAATTTTCCGGCGGGTTTTGGAGAGTCTGGCAAGCTTGTTTAAGCATTCTGGGCGGATTATTTTTTTTCAGAATTATTGAAAGGTTCGAAGCTCATTCTTCCCTCTATCCCTTGCGATTTCAATTTCTGTTGAAGCAGTTGGGTGTTGTTACTTAGATTAATTGTGTTGAGACGTTGGTTATTGTTTTGGGAGTTATATTTTTGCTTAAACTGAATATGGGAAAAACTAATGAACCATCGAAAAAGGGAGGTAAGAAAAAGCAAAAGGTTGTTGAGAGTTCATCTAGTGTCCCTCCCCCGCCCCTCGAAACCCGTCTCCGTCTTGAGGATCCTCATGATTCCTCAAGGTTTAATTATTATATGTCCCAAAACTATTTTTATTTCCATACTGATAGATCCATAATTGCGGAGAGACAATTTCACATTGGTTCTTTTGGGCTTACTGAAAAATTTGGGATGCGAAAATGGTAACGCTTTTGTGATGAGCCGACGGAGGAGGGAAACAGTTTGGTTGTGAAAGAATTTTATTCGAATATGAACAAACTCCCCATGGATCGAGGGTATTCCTATGTGAGGGGAAAAACGATAAAATTCAGAAGTGAGGATGTTAATAAATTTTACGGGCTTCCTAGAGTGAAAAGGGAGGAATGTGAGTATTTTCAAGCAGTGAATGGAGATTGGCGTGTATATTTTGCTGATGTGACGAGGACGTTGGAGGGTAACCATCTCCGATGGACCAACAACCCGGATGGTTCGCCCAAGTGTGTGATTGAGACGCAGTTTAATCTAGTGGCGAAGGGGGTTCACAAATTTGTGTGTTCAAAGGTACTTCCTACAAAGCAGCACTTGAAAGTTTCGTGGAACCATGCATTATTGATTCATTTGATTATCAACGGAGGACAGATTTCATTGGGGCACATCATTTCAGATAATATGCAAACTGTGGGAGAGAATAAACGGAATGGATTTCCGTACCCATCATTGATTACCAAGTTAGTAAGAGCTGCGGGGGTGCAGTGGAGTTTTGGGGGTGATAAGGTGAAGATAATTAGGCCTATCTCTCGAGACTCTCTTGAAAGCAATAAGAGGGAGGTAAGAGGAATGAATGCTAGAATTGTTGAGGAGCAGGTGGAGGAAGAAGCTGAATATGTTGAAGAGGAGGACAACGACGATGATGATGATGATTATATGGAGGAGGCTGAGGATGTTGGTTCTGGGGGTGCGAGTATGGGTGGTAGTGACGTGGATCGTTTGATGACTCATATGGATATGCAGTTTGCCATTACTATGGATCGTCAGGAGCAGCTTCACGATTATATGGTGCGCATGGCACCACAGTATGATGACGGGAGATGGCAGAGGTGGCCATTCCCAGCGAGTAGCTCCAGTCAGCAAGGTCCATGGGACTACCATTTCAGGCCGCCTCAGTAGTTCCGAGAGGTATCCCTACCCCTGTCTTGCTTATTTTATTCTTCTGTGATGCATAGGGGACTATGCATGATTTAGGGAGGGGGTGGGGTGTATGTTGGTTGTTGTATATGTCTGTTTTCGTTTTGAAAAAAAAAAAAAAAAAAAAAAGAGAGAGTGGCTAAGTGGAAACCCGAGAGGGCACTTAGGCAAAAGGAGAGGGTGTGTTTGAAAAAAATAAAAATAAAAAAAAAAAATAAAATATATATATAAAATGAGAGTCTAGGTGAAAATCGGAAACGGCACCTAGGAAAAAGGTGAGTGAGTGAAACACTTTCTATTCTTTATATCACCGGTGTTGAAGACATAAGGGAGGATTGGAGCGTAGGGTAGGATTGATCATTATTGGTGTAGGAGGTTATGTGTAGAGACGTTAGGCTAGAAAAATCCTCGTTCCTTTCTGGAGATATAAGGGGGAGTAGGTGTTTTGTTACGAGGTAAAGTTTTGTGCTTAATTATAAAGCATACAGAAAACTTTAGCTTATGAGGGAGATTGTAGTGTGAGATAAGCGTGGGGGAAAATTAGGACATCTTTAGTTCCCCTTGGCTTTTTGATGTGTGGGCCTTAGCTTGGATGTCCCGTTTTTGCATATTTGGAGTTGGGGTCGAGCTAAGGCCATTGTTATCATTGTATTGTTTTTGGAGTGATAAGGAGTGGAGTCTCATTCTCCGAGTACGTGGATAGAGTTGTTTGAGTTGTTGGTTTTTGATTGGTGGTTTAGAGGATATTAGGGATCATTTTCTTCCCATGCTACGCTGATTAGACCGGTGATTAGAGTAGGGTTAGGATATTACTCAGGGACGAGTAATGGTCTAAGCGTGGGGGAATTTGATGTGGTGGATTTTATATATATTATTTTCCTAATTTTCTAGACATGTTTATTATTATTTTGATGTAATTTAGACTAGTTTTGATGTAATTTTGAGTAAACTATGAATTGGTGAGTTTGTGAGAAATCTTTGTAATTGTGAGATATTTTGAGTGATTTTGTATTGTCCCTGCAAAAGTTTATTACTATGGAGGATAAATTGTTATTATCAGAAGTGCAGGGACCAAACTGCGAGAAGCTGAAGTTCAAGAATCAAATTACAAAGAAGCAGAATTTTGAGGACCAAAGTGGGAAGGAAGATTTTGAAAATCAATTTAAGTTGAAATGGATACATCAGTAGTAGGACATTGGGAAATTCAAGTTTCCAAATTCAAGTGAAGTGGACCGGGTTTGACCGAGGCAATTGGCTTGGCAGGTATTGGAATTGAGGAGGAGAAGTATTATTAGGATTATTATTATTATTATTATTATTATTATTATTATTATTATTATTATTATTATTATTATTATTATTATTATTATTATTATTATTATTATTATTTTTGTTTCCTTTTCTTTTTAGTTTCCTTATAGGTTTTATTATTAGTGGTTGGGGGAAGTATTTATACTCTTTTCAACTACATTTTTAGGGTTGGACTTTTTATCATTATTTTTTAGAGTTTTCAGCAATTTTATGGAGAACTAAATTCCTTGCTTCGGATTTGAATCCTGAACCGTTTGTTTAATTCAATTGAGGTATCGATTTCTTTATTTCTGAATCCCTATTCATAGTTTTATTTGTTTTAATTGATTATTTTCTAGTTTAATCTTAAGCCTGTGTCAGATTAAGGTTTTGCACAAGTAGCATCTTTGAGATTTATGCACGTGTCGTGGTAAATTAAAAAGGGGGTAAAACTAGGTTTTGATCTATTTGCAAAAGAATAGTGAAATTCTTGATCTTAATTTCTTAGAGCTTTATCAATCAATATTGTGAATCTAGACTGTGTCAGTTAGGTTTAGGTATTGATTAGGGGAATAGGTGAGTGTGTCACTGCTTATAACCATTAATAAGAAAGAAATAGGGGTTGAAATATATTCCGGATCAAGTGAATAGGGAGGAAGGGAAAGAAATTGTACCAATGATATTGAATTGATAAACGGGGATGGAGACAAATCTGAAGTGCTTCCCGTTAATTGTTTTACAACTTAGTTTTAAATTTCTGTTTTAGGAATTTAATTAAAATCAAACAAACCCCCAATCTTGTCAAGTGACAATTGTGCAACCGAATAACCGTTCTTCAGTGGATCGACCCTGGATTTGTCCTAGCTGCAGTTTTTGTAGCCGAGTATAGTCTTGGAAATTAATTAATTTGTAGGCGTGCGACTTTAGACCTATCAGGCAGTCGTCGAGGGTAACCTTGGCATTGCAGAATCTGACGATAAGGACCGGATCCTTGGTATCATCAGGATATCTGGAATAGATGATGTTGACGAAGTCGTCGTCAGTCACTTGATCAGAGGGATTCTTCATCGTGTCAACCAGTAACTTCCAATTGTCGGATAGCTGCCTGTACTGGACGTTGAGCTTGACAATTTCCATAGTGTTGGAGCCTTGGTCATAGGTGACCTGATCGGAACGGGTGCCGTCCTCGAAACTGAGCATGTGAATGCAGAGGTCTGTTCGCGGAGTGCACGCGTCCTCGACTCCGGAGAGTCCTGACTCGTCGTCGTCTGATGGATCAACCCAAACGTAGGGACGTATTGCGTCCGGGTGCATTGCTGGAGCTGCTAGAAAAACATCATGCCCTTCACTGGAGAAGAGGGGTGCAGCGGGTAGTTCCTCATGGAGGACATCCCATACGACTTCCATGCATTCATCACGAGTGTGACGGTGCTTGTTGACTTTTATCACTAAAATCTCTTCGCCTGGCGGGGCCAAAGAGTTGGTTTGAAGAATGCTGACGAATCTCCGAATGGAGACAGGGGGTTTATGTGCCCGCATCATGGCGATGCTCAGTGTTTCTTTCCAATCTGCCTCCAAATGTTGGAAACGACAGTTGAACTTGATGTACCGGACTGCTTCAGGGTCTGCCTGCTCGAGTACATTTACATAGTTAGCATCTCCGGACTCTGAGGGATTCTGATGAGATTTGCCCCGGTAGTCCCTTGGTTGATTTGAAGGAGGTAGCCCCGGTGCCTGACTGCGGGCACGCTTGGCTACTGTCTCGGCTTCGTTTCCTATGAGGAAACTGTCCCCTCTGATAACTTCAAGATCTCCCTGGCGGTTAATGAACTTGATGCACTGATGGAGAGTGGAGGCTATGGCTTTCATGTGATGTAGCCAAAGGCGTCCCAACAGAGCCGTGAATTCAGATGGAATGTCCATCACGTGGAATTTTGCTGGCACCATTTGGGTTTCGAACCAGAGTTCCAGAGTCACCGTCCCCAGGATGGGACGAGACGTGCTGTCGTAGGCCTTGATAGTCCGGGTAGACGGAATCAGATGGCTTTCATTAATGCGCAGGGCTCGCATCATGCTGAGAGGGAGAACATTAACGGCCGACCCGTTGTCTACTAATACTCCGGGGAGTGATATGGTGTTGAGCTTGAGAGTAATGTTCAGAGCTTCATTGTGCCCCAAGGCATCTCTCGGTAGGTCTTCGTCACTGTTGGGTTTTATGGGTCTATGCGCAGCGCAATTAAGCATCAAATTAACCCAAAAGCCAAGCCCTAAGATCCGTTCTATACGATTAAATTGAATTCCTATGAGATAGAATTTACCAACCTTTATCGCTTTCCGGTCTTGAGCTATCGAACAATTTATTGGTGTGATTTTGAATCACAATCCTCAATCTTCAAGAACCTTTCAATCTTCAGATTGGAACTCTAGGCCTTGATCGTCAAACGAACGAAGACCCTCTATTGTTGTATCCACACGTAAGAATGAACCAAGAACAGTTCTTGTGAATTGCTAGATTCTTAAACCTATGGAAGAATATTGAGAAACCTTTTTGGTGATTTTCTTTCTTGAAAATTCGGCTCAATTTCGGCTGTTTACAGACTCATATATATACTACTTTAGTATTTAGAGTTTGTGCCCTAATCAAATTAGGAAACAAGTGTAAACCGCCTCTGTGGCTAGTTATGTCGCGTGACAAAGGTTGCCATATGGCTAGGTATGTCGCGTAACAAACGTTGCCATATGTAGGAACTCTCAATCATTCTTCCTTTGGTTTAACCAATTCATTCTAGTTGTGTGTGACCCAATAGGATTATATTATGTTGGCAATGAGTTCGATCATATCGACTCTCATAAGACATAAGCGAACTCTAGCAAGCCATTATGTCTACCCAAATAATATAACGTAAGAGTTCACGTTTCCAATGGTACACTTCCATTTCTCTCTTTGTCTCACGATGCTATATTGAACACAAGTCATGGTCCAAGTCAACTTGTATTTGTTCAATGCTTTCTCAATCTTGAGTATAATGATAGTCCAATCATATTGGGGTGTGGCCACACGCTTTCATCATTATCACTCATCGAAGGGCCCAAGCAAAACATCTCTCTTTCGAGGGACAAATTCCATCTTGACTTATCATCCTTCCCATCATGAATCCGATCATGCCAAAGATAGCCTTTATAAATATCGTGTTAAGATATCGTTTGAATAAAATCAAACATGACTTTCATCATATGTAAGGTCATGATAATCTCTGGTCTAGGGACTAAATGAAGTGACCATATGAGATTTAATTATGACATTTGACCATGACATAAATCTCATACGGGTCAAGTCCAGTCACTTGTTCTCTAACAAGTACCCATAATTTCAATGTGCATCTCTATGCATATAATCATCGTATGATTATCCATTGACAATTATACTAATTATTCTCTTAATAATCAGGGACGGAGATTATTACAATAAATATGCAAACTATATAATAATCAAAACATAAACGATAAAGATGATACATAATGGTTCTCAGTTAAACATAACTAAAGCCTAGGCATTACACCAACAGTCTCCCACTTGCACTAGGCTCCATTTATGTATCGAATACTCATGGATCTAACATGACCATCATGCTTCTGCCTGTGCAAGGGTCTTTGTTAGTGAATCCCTTATGTCATCATCGGTTGATACTTTGTATATCTTAACGCCTTCTCATTCTTTATGAATGCCTCGAAAAACGTATAAGTGAGTATTTGGATCGTTGTTGTGACCTTGGTTCCATTGTTTGCATAAGTGGCACCACTATTGTCATAACAAAAGTTTCACCGATTAGTGATACTTGGAACATTTCCAAAACACTAATGAACTTTTGATCCAAACTGCCTCTTTTAGCCACATCATATGTTGCTAAAATTCGGCCTTAGTAGTAGAATTGGCTACAATTTCTGCTTGGAACTCTTCCAATCAAAACTGCACATCTAATAAGCATAAACACAAATCCTAATTGCGATTTTAAAATAACTTTGTCAGTTTGGAAGCTAGCATCTATGTAATCCTTACAACAAGATTAACTTCCAATCTTTCAAATACCAAGAACATATCCTTAGTTCTTCTTAAGTACTTAAGGATCATCTTGACTCCCATCCAATGGTTTATATCAGGATCAGATTGGTATCGACTCATCATGCTTAGAGCATATGAGATGCCGGGTCTAGTACAAATCATGGCATACATGACAGATCCAAATGCCGAAGCATATGAAACTTTATTCATTTCCCTTTTGCTCATAAGTTGTCATAAGACAATGAGTATTGCTAAGAGAATTACCATGATCCATTGACAAGTTACCTTTCTTAGACTCTTCTAAGAACCTTGTCAATGTGAACACTTTGACTCAAACCAATTTATCCTTCTAGATCCATCTCTATAGATCTTGATGCCAAGGATGTAAGTGGCTTCACCCATATCTTTTCATTGAGAAACCTTTCCTTGACCAAGACTTAACAGTCTTAAGTGTCGGAACTTGTTTTTTCCAATGAGTAAGATATCATTGTAATAAAACAATAGAAATACTACTACGCTCCCACTGAATTTCATGCATACACAAGATTCATCTTTGTTCTTTGATGATGTCAAACTCTTTGACCAATTCATCAAAACAAAGATTCCAATTCCTTGAAGCTTGCTTCAACCCATCTCATGGATCTTTGCAACATGCATACTTTATTAGAGTTTCTTGGATCGACAAACTATTTGGGTTGTGTACTATACACATCCTTAATAATCTTTCCATTTAAAGAAAGTCATTTGACATCCATTTGTCATATCACATAGTCACAATATGTGATAATGGCAATTGAAACTCTAACAGACTTCGACATTGTAACTGGCGAAAAAGGTTTCAACATAGTCAATACTATGAATTTACCTAAATCCCTTTGTTACAATCCTTAGTCATGAAAGTATACATCTTCACATCCATGTCGGTCTTGAAGACCTACTTGCCCCTTTAGGTTTTACACCTTCAGGTAGCCCAATCAAGTTCCAAACTTGATCATCGAACATGGATTGTAATTCGGACTTCATGGTTCCTAACCATTTATCCAAATTAGGAGTGGACATCGCCTCAAGATAGGATGTAGGATCATCATTCTCAATGACTTCCATCTTATTACTTTCCGAAATGAGAAATCAATATTTCTTGGTTTGGACTGTAACCTATCCGATCTACGATGGATTTGTGCATCTTGAACCGGTTCCACAACTCCTTTGTGAACTTGGTTCCGTCTCTACTCTTGGATCCATGTCATTTTCAGGTTCTTGAACTCCCTTCAAGATTAATTTTACTCCCACTAGATTCTTTATTGAGAAACTATTTCTCAAGAAACAAATCGTGTAGAGCAACAAACGTTTTGTTCTCTTTGCAGCTGTAAGATTAATTTCCGAAAATAACTTTGTAAAATTTGGTGCTAACTTATAAGAGACAAGTCTCTTTACATAAGACTCGCAACCCCAAATCTTCATGAAAGACAAACTAAGTTTTCTTCCATGCCACATCTCATGTGGGGCCTTAGGAACCGATTTAGTAAGGACTCAATTCAATGTAACTGCATTATTTCTAATGCATATTCTCAAAAGGAAATAGGAAATAGGAAAGTCTAATTGACACATCATCGAATGAACCATGTCCTACAAGGTTCAATTCCTCCTTTCAGACACCATACAATGTGGTGTTCCGGGTGGAGTCAACTCTGAAACGATTTCATAGTTTTGAGATGATTGTCAAACTCTTGGCTCAAATATTCACCACCTCGATCTAATCGAAGTACTTAATAGTTTTGCCAAGTTTGTTTTGCACTTCATCTTGAAATGTTCAAAACATCTCAAACGATTCACCTTTGGACTTCATCATATAGACATAATCATATCTAGATAAGTCTTTAGTGAAATATGATGAAATACCGAAATCCTCCCCTAGCAATGCTGCTTAATAGTCCACATACATCTCATGTATAATGACCAATAAGTCACTAGCCCTCCCACTACTTTAGTGTAGGGTGATTTGGTCGATAATCCCAATAAATAAGATCCACATTCCTCAAATGATTCATGGTCATATGAGTCTAAAAATCCGTGTTAATGGAGTTTAGATATATGTTTCTTATTTATTTGACCAAGCCGGCAATGCCATATGTACGCGTTATTCATATTGTTCGGTTCAGAATTCCCATTTATATTTTAGATATCTTCAATATTATTTTGTTTCTCATCATCAAGGATATGAAGACCATTCAATGACATATGCATTACAATAAGGCATATCATTAAATAAATATAAAACTTCTTATTGAAAATAAGAAAATTATATTCTTCATCATCCATTTAAGAAACAGAAATAATACTCCTACTCAAATCCGGAACGTAGTGATACTTGTTCAAAACAAGTACTACTTCACAAGGTAAAGTGACTTCATAAGTCCCTATGGCTAATGTAGCAACCCTTGCTCCATTCTTATGCATAGGTTTAACTTACCTTCTTTGAGTAGCTTTCTTTTCTTTGTTCCTTGCACATTTAAACAAATGTGGGATCCAATCCGGTATCATATACTCAAGAACAAGAAATCGAAAGGAAAATATCTATCATATAAATACTTGAAGTAGTAGCAATCAATCATATTGCCCTTCTTCACCTTTTAGGCCTTCCTAATAAGCCTTGCAACTTTGCTTCCAATGTCAATCTTATTGCAATGATAGCAAAATGCATCCTTTTGAGACACTTTGGGTTTAGCCTCTTCGGCTATGACAACATTTGTCCTAGGTTTAGCAACTTTTGCTTTACCTTCTTTTCCTTCCTTTATGAACCCTTTTATTGTGTCAACCATTAACACAATTTGCGGATTGCTCCTTCTTTCATCATATGAATTAAGAGCCTTCACCACAACATATATCTTTTGCCTAGCTTGCACTTGGAACATTTCCCTTTTTGCGTTATGCTAGAACAAAAGAATAGTTATCATGTGCTCAAGGTTCCTCATAAGAGCCTTTAAACATGGTAGCAAATACAAGGCAAGCAATATTGTCAGAATCATCAATATGTTTCTAATGTTGCTTCCTTATTTACCCTTTGCAACATTTGCAATGGGTTCAGTAGGAACGGATTCGTCAAGAACATACATATTATGTATTGTTCCTTTCGAACTTTGTCCTTCATAAGGACAAATCGCAATTATCATTATGTAATGCTATTTCTACAACAAAATATACAAATTATATGAACACATATCAATATCAACACATTTATCATTTAAGAGCAAATAATGTATTTTACAAATACTCCCACTAAATCATACACCTCCCAATGCAAATAAGCATAATATGCATTTAATGGGCTAAGATCCAACTTTAATTTAATCTCAAGTACGCTATGGCGCACCGCTCAAGATTAAACTAATTAGGTAAAAAACATCAATCATATCGTATATGACTCTTAGATCTTTTATGAGATCTATTTAAGACATCATATGTCTAAGCATATTTTAATCTCATCTTATGCCTTGGGTCCAAAACCATTTTGATAACCCAATTAAGTTCATCCACTTTAAACGTATAGGAACCACCATTTCCTCATCTTGCTCGCAAACGGAATAGAATCAAAGCACCTTGCTATGGCAAGCCCACCCAAAACTATTCGAGTGGTCTCAAGTGTTTTAATCATGGATTGGCATAAAGAACTTAAAAGTTTAAATGAAGGTTCTTTAAAGCAGATTATAAGCATATCAACAAAGATAATCATAACTGTGCACCAGGTAAGTTCCCAAGAAAATAGGTGAGCCACAAGGACTGCTTAAGTACCATATCTTCCTTCGACAGAACTCTCCTAGTCATGCACAATTATAATACCAATTTGAATGCAACATAATCAATACTTTGTATACTGACTTGTTTCTCATAAACAATCAGTCTCATAAACTGATTTGTTTCTCATAAACAATTAGATTCCTTCAATTTTGCATAAACCAACTTGTTTCTCATAAACAATCAGAAAACCAAAATTTAATGTTTCAACTAAACATTTAGGAAATTATGAATCAATGTTTCAACTAAACATCTAATAAAATTCTTAACACTTAAGAACAAATAATTCATGCATCGCAACAATTAATAAAAACACATTTAAATTAATTAAGCATGCATCATAAACAATGAATTAATCTAGCATAGCCCTATAAATTTTATTTCCAGAAATTTATAGCATCCAGATTAAGACATAAAACATCTCAGATTATCAACATAATCACAGATTAGCAGAAAAATTATCAAACTGATTTTGCCCAGATTGGCAAAGTATGTCGCGTGACAAAATCAGCCAGTTGGCAGAGTATGTCGCGTGACAAAATCAGCCATTTGGCAAAGTATGTCGCGTGATACACCTTGCCCAACTACAAGATTTCCACTCGTGGCTAACTATGTCGCGTGACAAAAGTAGCCAGTCTGGCAATTCTTCTGAATTTCAATCAATTCCAATCATAAAGCAATCAAATCAAGTAAACAACTTTTACAGATTTAATTCAGTATAATCAGAAGACGATTTTCACATTGTTTCACATAAACAATAAACATTCTATCGCATACAAAACATGCAATAAGCATATAAACGATTTATATCCTGATTCTAGCATGTTAATTCAAAATTAATCATACGAACGGGGCTCTGATACCACTGTTGGGTTTTATGGGTCCATGCGCAGCGGAATTAAGCATCAAATTAACACAAAACCCAAGCCCTAAGATTCGTTCTATACGATTAAATTGAATTCCTATGAGATAGAATTTACCAACCTTTATCGCTTTCCGGTCTTGAGCTATCGAACAATTTATTGGTGTAATTTTGAATCACAATCTTCAATCTTCAAGAACCTTTCTATCTTCAGATTGGAACTCTAGGCCTTGATCGTCAAACGAGTGAAGACCCTCTATTGTTGTATCCACACGTAAGAATGAACCAAGAACAGTTCTTGTGAATTGCTAGATTCTTAAACCTATGGAAGAATATTGAGAAACCTTTTTGGTGATTTTCTTTCTTGAAAATTCGGCTCAATTTCGGCTGTTTACAGACTCATATATATACTACTTTAGTATTTAGAGTTTGTGCCCTAATCAAATTAGGAAACAAGTGTAAACCGCCTCTGTGGCTAGTTATGTCGCGTGACAAAGGTTGCCATATGGCTAGGTATGTCGCATGACAAACGTTGCCATATGCAGGAACTCTCAATCATTCTTCCTTTGGTTTAACCAATTAATTCTAGTTGTGTGTGACCTAATAGGATTATATTATGTTGGCAATGAGTTCGATCATATCGACTCTCATAAGACATAAGCGAACTCTAGCAAGCCATTATGTCTACCCAAATAATATAACGTAAGAGTTCACGTTTCCAATGGTACACTTCCATTTCTCCCTTTGTCTCACGATGTTATATTGAACACAAGTCATGGTCCACGTCAACTTGTATTTGTTCAATGCTTTCTCGATCTTGAGTATAATTATAGTCCAATCATATTGGGGTGTGGCCACACGCTTTCATCATTATCACTCATCGAAGGGCCCAAGCAAAACATCTCTCTTTCGAGGGACAAATTCCATCTTGACTTATCATCCTTCCCATCATGAATCCGATCATGCCAAAGATAGCCTTTATAAATATCGTGTTAAGATATCGTTTGACTAAAATCAAACATGACTTTCATCATATGTAAGGTCATGATAATCTCAGGTCTAGGGACTAAATGAAGTGACCATATGAGATTTAATTATGACATTTGACCATGACATAAATCTTATACGGGTCAAGTCCAGTCACTTGTTCTCTAACAAGTACCCATAATTTTAATGTGCATCTCTATGCATATAATCATCATATGATTATCCATTGACAATTATACTAATTATTCTCTTAATAATCAGGGACGGAGATTATTACAATAAATATGCAAACTATATAATAATCAAAACATAAACGATAAAGATGATACATAACGGTTCTCAGTTAAACATAACTAAAGCCTAGGGCATTACACCAACAGTCACAGAACGTGATCATACTGCCATACAGTCGGGAATCGTAGATCTGATCTCTATCCGGAGAAGGAGAGTCATCCAGCCATCCGTTTCCTGTCTTCCTCTTGCGAGGTAAAGCCTTTGCTGGAGCCTCGGGATTGTGTTGAGGCTATTTGTGGCGGTTGCCGCCCTTGGTTAGCACGTTGATCGAGTGCGAGTGCCAAGCTAATTTTGATCTTCCTTTACCGGTCCAGGCTCGGAAGCTGGACAAGTTGAACCTTAGCTGATCCCGCGGGGGGTTAGGCTTCTGAATGGTAGTGAGATTACCAATATCTGAGGTATTCTGGTGTCCCAAGGTCTGAACTCTATTGTCAGTAGGACTTTTCGGCTTTCCCACCCCTGTCTGCTCTAAAGCTGCATGGCCTGGAGGAAGGGAGGACTGGCTGGAGTAGAGTACGTAGTATTCGAACTTCCCGGATGGCTCTCCGAGTGTACCCACACTGGTGTCTCCAGCTTCATATCTTTCTCTCAGTTGCTGTTGAGAGGACTTCCTTTTCTGTTTTCCCGGAGGATTGCTCCGGACCATGTCTTGGGACTCGTACTCTAGGCAGGCAGAGCAGTCGCAAACATCGTAGCTGATGTGGACATTAGATGAGGACACAGCTGGAAGAGGCGGAGAAACTGGCTCTGCGGCAATCTTCTTGGGCACCCATTCAATGGAATTCACACTGTTGTTGTTGTTCGAAAAAGGGTTTCCGACTGTATTGGGCCCACGGGGACGCTCCAACTTTCCTTCCTCTATCAAGTTCTGAATTTCGTATCGTAACCCCACGCAGTTGTCGGTGGTATGGCCGTGATACTGATGGAAGGCGCAGTACTTGCTCTTGTCAGCGTTGACTACGGGATTCTTGGGTTTGTAATTTGCAACGGGTTTAAGGAGACCTTCCTTGATTAACCCTTCCAGCATCTTGCTCAGTGGCATGTCCAACTTGTCGAAGTGCACGGCAGACTGCTTCGAAGTGGAGTTGTTGTTTTGTGGGACTGGGTTTCTGTTGCCCGACTGCTGTCCCTGATGGATGTAGTTGACAGACGTATCTTTCCCTTTGCCGGGGGCCGGTGCGGGATTGAATGCAACTGCTGAGCGGTATCTGTATGGCTGTGCAGTAGCCAACTTTTCCTTGAGATCCTTCTCGAACTGTGAGCCGGCATTGACCATGGCCCGGATATCTGGGAAGAAATGATGAATGATGAGAGTTCTGATGGACGGTCTTAAGCTGGACTTGAAGATCCGCATATATTCATCCTTGGAGAGTGGCTCCATGATCTCGGAGAGTTTCCAACTCCACCTCTTGTAGAATTCTCCGACGCTTTCATCCACTTTCTGCTCAGTGGTGATTAAGTCCTCGCGACTCGTTTCCCACTCTAAGTTGGATCGGTACCATTCCAGGAAGATGTTACTGATCTGATCCCAGGTGTGGCGATCTGCAGGCTTGACCCTTAGAAACCATCGTAACGCTGAACTCTTGAGCGTATGCTGGAAGTGGTCGGCCATTTGCTGGAGGGTTGCTCCTTTCGCTCTCATACTGAGAACGTAGGTGTCGACATGCATTTGAGGACATTCGGTTTTGTCGAATCGGTCCATCTCCGGCATTCGGAACTTGGCAGGGAGAGGCGTGACCATTCCCGGATCTGTGGATTTGAGCATTTCCTGCTTTGAGCTGCTCATGGTGGCTTTCAGGTCTTTCATCTGTTCGACCATCTAGGCTAAGGTTGGGTCCAGTGGTGGACTGTGAAGCTCGGCACCGGGTGCTACCACGTGAGCGGTAGTGATTGGAGGTGGAAGGCTTGATATATGTGGATATATGGGGGCCTTTTCTGAACTGTATCGGGGTTTGTCCCCAGTGTTTTGGGATTCGTGTATAGGCAATGGGATGAACCCAGGAGGGTATTGAAGGATATTGGCATCTGTCTGAGATGGTCCTGCGGTGCGCTGGTGGTATTGAGTGATAGGAGTAGCACTGGCCTGGCCAAATATGGCAGGGTTGCCCTGAGAGGTGGCAATGTGAAGCCTAGGTCGGCTGTTTCCTTGATTCGAAGGCATCCCGTAAGTTGGCGGGGGAGGAACCTGGTTGAAGGTTTGAGGAGCTGGTTTCGGGGAATCGTCATCCTCGACCAGGACAAAAGTACCGTCTGACTGGGGGATAGCTGCTATACCTCGCTCATTCAGAAGCTGTACCACGAAATTCTGCTGATCTTCTTTCTGCCTCTTGTGAACCTCACAAGCCCGGATGGCTTCTTCCAAAGTCATATCTGTTATCGGTGGCGGGGGTCCTTCCCCGTCACGATTTCTCGGTGAGTTAGACATGTCGGAAATTCTGGCTGAGGGAACTGAGGGAACCGAAGAACTGTCTGACGCTGCCGTTACGGTGATTCTGGCGAGGCGCTGACCCAGAAATCTGAACCACTTTCTGCTCGTTGCAGGGAACGAAAGGAAGGGTTTAGGCTTCGGAAAGGGGTATTTGGCTCAAGGTTTCGGGCTTGTGCAATGTGCAGTTACCGATTAATGTTTACTTAAAGCGCGTTTTCTCAGAGTCCTAATCGGTTGGAAAAGAGCGTGTCTTCTTTTTCGCAACTAATCCTAGAGCTCTAATCAGTGGATCTCGTCACTACGCTTATAAGCCCCTCGTTTCCATTGTAGATCATATTTCTCAGGATGGACTATCCCGAGCGAGGTCCTATAAGGCAAGCGAGTTCCACCGACAAACGAAAAAGTGAACTTAAGGCTAGCCGATCACGCAAACTTCCAACGTATGTGACGCCTTGCGGGCACGATCGAAGTCAACGTCCTTAAGTTAAGGCGAGGATCGTGCCAGAATTTCGGCATGACCTCTCCTGACTCGCTTGTGCGAGGGACCTTAGCTTTTGGAGTTGGCCAAGTTGTGGCTGGCACGGTACATACGGTGAGGTTTGGTGACACGGTGTCACATTGAACCTTCGGGTATATTTTTCGGCAGAGCTCCACGTCAAATTCAAGGCTGAAAAGCTCAAGACTTCGGGTCGGGAACGAATTTCGGTCTCAACCTCTCGAGCTTGACTCGTGGCGGAACCCGGCGTAAAAAACATACACTTAGGCAATATGACACGAGCTAAGCCAAAAATCAACCGGGGTCTTGGACAAAGTGTGACACAAAGAGTGACACAAAGAGTGACACAAAGAGTGCATGGCTGACACGGGCTAGGATGGGCTGTTTGGGACGACCCCGTGCGCCCCCGAAAGGTGTCTGACAGACCAATCGGGGTACAACTGATAAGGCCATCCCGGGTTACGGGTTGTAGTGTGCAGTGTACCGAGGCAGCAAGTGCTCTTGAAGTGCGGTGTACCGAGGCAGCAAGTGCGAGTAGTGTGCGGTCACTAAAATTCTTTTTCTGAGTAAAACAGAGGTTTTTCAGAATGTGTCTTAAAGCATTATGATGCGCAGTTCAAAAGACAGCAATGAAAATCAAACATGAATGGGGATGCACAAACATGGTATGATTTTGAAAAGGTGACAATGTAATGCCTTTGAAAAAACCGTTCGAGGTTTAAAGTAACACACGCACACGAAAACGAGGAAGGGTAAACGAAAGTTTGACCCACAGAAGGCTTTTTAGAAAACAACGATAGTTTTGAAAAAAGTATCCTTGTCCCCAGCGGAGTCGCCAACTGAAATTACCCGGGATTTTTCGCGCGGACGCGGAAAACGCGGTTGTCTTTCGCGGAGGGTTGGTGTCTGAGACCTCGCTTCATGGGAAGGAAAATGAGGAGTCGCCACGCGGTTTTTGTATTTTGAGCCCAAAACGTTGAGAAACGGCTTTAGTGAAAATGGTGTCGTTTTTATTGGTAGCAAAAACTTAGGAAAAGGCTTTGAAAACGGGGGTCATTTTTATTGGTAGCAAAAACGAGTAAAAAGCTTTTTGAGTACCATAGATTGTTAGGTTCGGAGGTCACGTTACGTTTCGGGAAGAGTATTACGAGATCACCCGAAATGCCTCGTATGACGAGTCTTTCTACCTTTCTCGAAATCGTGTGTGTGTGTCTGTGTGTATTTGCATTTTGAAATGGGGGCTTGAATGACAAGCTTAATCTTGGTTTGAATGTCAAACGTTGATTAGGTGACTTGTTTGAAAAGACGAGCGTTTGAATGACAAACGTCGGTTTTGAGTTTGAAATGAGCGTTTGCGTGGCAAACGTCGATTTTGAGATTTTTGAAAAGGAGTTCGAAGGTCGAACTCCGGTTTTTTGAACCGGGCGAGTCATTGTTAACAATTTTTACGGGAAAAAGCGTATTAAATGGTTTTGAATGTCAAAATTCGTCTTTTAGTTTGAAGATGAGCGTTTGGATGCCAAACGTCATTTCGTGCGTTTTGAAAGAGAGTTCGAAGGACGAACTCCGGTTTTGAACCGGGCATTACATTGTTAACGATTTTTACGGGAAAAAACGTATTAAATGACATGCAATCAACGAATAGGGTTGCGACTCGGACTTTGAAAAGTAAATACTATCACGATCCAAACGGGTCGGACTTTGTAAATGACAGTATTTAAAGCAGTATCAACGGAATCGAACGATCCGAAATCATAAATGACGATCAACGAGCCAAACGACTCGGAATTGTAAATGACGATCGACGAGGCCAAAATGGCTCGGAATTGTAAATGACGATCGACGAGCCAAAACGGCTCGGAATTGTAAATGACAGAAAAGTAAATGACAATCGACGGATCGATCGATCCGGAATGGTAAATGACATAAAAAGTAAACGGAACGGGGTCGGAATGCCGTTTTAACCCGTGATTACTTCTCTTACGGGAAGAGAAGAGGATCTAAAACGTATCGGACCCCGTTAGATGGAGGCGTCTACATTTCAAGAACGTGGTTCGAAACGGTTGTAGCGACTGGCTCGTAAACCGAGACGAAATGAGAGATTAGAGAGAGGGAGTTGTACCTATGGCTAGGGTCGACTCCTTTGGCTTGGGAGGTGTATACGGGATACGGAAATTGGTTTGGAACGGTGTTTCAGAGTGGTGAGGGGCGTATTTGATCGAAATACGGAAGTTTCACGCGAATCGAGACGAAACGGGAGCTCGGGAAGGGTGAAACTCAGTTGGGCTGTGGGGTAGAGTGATTTTGGGAGTAAATTTTGTTATCTCTTTGGCTTTGACAGCAACTTCTATTTATAGGTGAATTTTCAGTAGGAGTCCGGCCGGACTTAGGCTGAAATCCAGGAGTTTTTGTGAAACTTTGGGAATTTGAGGGACTTGCTGGCAATTTCTGAAGACTGTAGAGGGAGTCCGGACGGACTTAGACTGAACACCAGGGGTATTTTAGTCTTTTCCATTTGATTTCTGATTGAAGAGTGATGGGAGGGAGGTGGCATGGCTGCCACGTGTCCCATGACTCACCATTTGCATGGGAGTTCATTCCCCGGTCCCGGTTTTGTCCGTTTTTTAAATAACAGTCCGGAAAATGTCCGAAACGCCCCCGAAAAGTGCCGGAAAGTGCGTTTTTCAGGGAAAGCCGTACTTTTACGTGCGATGACGCGTGTCAAGTACGTTTTGACGTCGGGATGCACGGGGCAGTCCCGGGACGTCTCGTTGGCATGGCAACGGGGAGCTTAACGAGTTTCGATTAACCTGGAGCGGGCCAGTTAACGGATTTCGGTTAACTTTCTGACGGATTTTGATGATCCGGATTTGGGTACTTACACCATTTCGAAGGAGAATGCGACAGACTGCTGGCCGAATTCAAGATCACATGCCACAAGTCTTCTCCCTACCGGCCACAAACAAATGGCACCGTAGAAGCAGCAAACAAGACCCTCGAACGGATCATCCGAAAAATGACCACCCGAGGACGAGATTGGCCCGAGAAGCTGCACCTTGCACTTTGGGGCTACCGAACATCAGTCAGAACAGCCACGGGAGAAACTCCATTCGCCCTGACATACGGGATGGAAGCAGTCCTGCCCGTTGAATTGGAAATTCCCTCACTCCGAGTGCTGCTGGAAAATGAAATCAACGAAGTCGAATGGCTCCGAAGCCGACACGACGAACTGGCTCTGCTAGACGAGCGACGACTAAAGGCCATGGAACACGTCCGAGCCTACCAAAGCAGAATGGCTAGAGCTTTCGACAAGAAAGTCAAGTCCCGAGACATCAGGGAAGGCGATCTGGTACTCAAAGAAAAGCCTCCCACTCGAACCAACCCACTGGGAAAATGGGAACCAACATGGATCGGCCCTTTCGTGGTTCTAAAGATCTTCTCCGGAGGTGCCATGAAGCTGACAGGCCTAGACGGCAATCCCTTCATGAATACGGTCAACGGAAGTAAACTTCGCAGGTACTTCGCCTAAAGAAGACCAACTGTGCATCTCTTGGCACTCCATGTAGTGTCGAACTACGCAGACCTGAGCCCTCTAGTCCGGGGGAACGTAGGCAACCTTAATTGGTCCGGTCTAAAAACACACAAAAAAGTCAAAAGTTTGAATGTCAATCAAGACCTCCATTAGACTACACACTTTCCAAGAGCATGCCCCCACCATCACCTTGACCAAGTCAAACGACGGCGGCAACATCAAAAGACATCCGAGGGTCACTCAACGTCAAAACGACTGACCCATGTCAACTTCTAAGCCAGGGGCTTGTCTTCGTCCTCACGCGCTTCACAAAAAAAAAAGAAGCTCAAGCAGACGCTTACAAAAAAAAATATAAAAAGCTCAAGCAGAAGCTGCAAAAGAGGTCAAGAGCCCGACGCCAACAAACAAGAGGCAAGGAAGCTACGGAAAAGACCATCAAAACGACTTGTCAAGGGATGATCCAAACTCCCATCCAAACACAAAGCCCAAGCAAAAGGGATTGGCGTCAAGGCCCAGGCTGCTTCAGTCCGCAAATACAACAGAAAGGTCCAAAGATGGACGCTGCCAAGGTTCACAAAAGAAAGGAAAAGCGAACAAGAGATCTTGTGTCTCGACAAAGCTTTAAAAGCAAATCACAAATCACTAACGATTACAACATTTCTTGATGAGTTCAAGCATGGTCTACTCTCAAGTTCACAACATGCTAAAAGACAGCTTAATACATTTAACAAATAATGTGTTCGCAATGCAATGAATGGATACCTAGGAGGTCATTCCGCGCCATCTGCGCTTGTCCCCTCGCCATTCTTCCCTTTCTTCCTTCGTCCCCGGCGAGTCTTCTTTCGCTCCACGCGAGCCATCTCTGTCTCTCTCAGTCCGAGATTAGGGGTCCTCCTCGTAGAGTCAAACAATCCAGTAGCCCGCAGGGCTTCATTCGCCCGTGCTTCGGCTCGGATATCCTCCCTGCGAGTCTGCAAAAGGGGACCTCTCTCCGTCAGTCGGTCAACTCTGGTCTCGTAGTCAAACAAAGCATCTCCCGTGACATCCTGAGGGTCAGACCAGGCTTCGGCACTCCTAAGGCAATAGCTACTACGGCAATCGGGCCCCAGAATCGCTTCACGCCTGTTCCCCAAAATCACTTGGGACTGCCCAACACGCTGCTCATACCAAGCCAAGTACTGGGTGGTCAATACAATACTCTCCCGACATCTAAGGAGCACCACAGAAGGGAAAGCGGAATACTTCCATACCCTCAGAAAATACAAAAGAGCACCTGGAGCTGCCATACAAAGAGGAGCCACCTCCGCAATGGCAAGGTCGTCCCAGCCCAGCAAAGGCTCCTGCTTCATCCCAAACTGCCGGGAAACAAGCGACGGAATGTAGAAGGAGGACCAAGACAAACCTGGAACTCTGACAACATAGGACCCTTCCTGAAAGGCCCTCCTAGTCTCAATCCCCCAGTGCGGAACCCACCAACGGATCTGATGCGTACCAAGCTGTGCCATCCATCTCTCCCAGGCGGATTGATCCATATCCAATACAAGAGGACGCTGAGCAAATGTCCATGGGCTAAAAGACGCTGGAGCCTCACGCATAGCCTGAAGTCTCTCTCGCAGCCACAAAGTGAGCAAAGCGGGGCTTCCCCCTCTCATGAACCTATCCCCAGTCGCCAGACGATCAATGCCGTGGAGGGTCTCCCCCAGCACCAACGGGATAATATCCTCTCCAGCTCTGCAGTGCCCTACCACATCCAGCAAAGCACCGTCGCATACCCCAAGGGAGCTGACCATGAAAAGCGTTGCTATCACGCACAAAGAAAATGCATCCCACAAGACGTCACTCTCATCATCAATCATAAACTGCTCCGGCAGCGCAGAAATGTCAATATGACCCAAATCAAAGGTCATGCCCTGCACTTCTCCCAACGAAGTCCGAAGAAAGCATGGAAGCTTCACGCTCACGGCGTCGATCAAAGGAAGCGAGATGGCCTCCACCTCCGATCCTCTAATCAAAGCCCAAAAATCCTCAAAGGTGGGCACCATTTCATTATAGGAGAAGCAATACACATGCCTCCTAACATCCCAGAACTTCACAGCAGCCCGCAACAATTCCCAATCAGGAACCAACTCCTTAAGGGACCAAACCGAGCAGAGTCGAAACCTTACCTCGAAAGCCTGCCTCTAATGCCTCATACGGTGTCGCATCCACATTTTCAGCCGCTCAAGGAAGTATGCTTGCCGCTCCTTCGAAATCCTTGGCAAAACTCTTGGAACATACGAAGAATCCATGGCAAAAATGGAGGTTCCTAGAGAAAATGGGGAAGAAAGCTCGAAATGACTGCAAGTGGGAAGTGGGGAAAGTCCAGACATCCGAAAAACACTTATCCCTTCCCAAAAGCAAAGGAGATCCGTACGGACCTTTTTGCATCCCAACTTGGTCCGTACGGACCTTATTGCACCACGGTCCCACGTTTCCAGCAAACAGTACAACAACCACTGTTCCCAGCAGAACCTTGCTCCAAACTGCCCAAATTCTGGCCAAAGCCATTTCCGGCAAGCATACGCTACCCACAAACGCACTCCCACCTCACGTGGCATGCACAAATAATAAACTAGCAACGATTCCTAGGAAAATTCCCGGGAATCACAAAATACGACATTACATCTTAAAATAAAATACTTTGCGGTGCAAATACAAGTGTTTTATTACAGGTACCCATAATGTCTGTTGCTAAACAAAAAAAAAGTGAAAGGAGATATGGAAAGAGGGAAAGCAAATGAGCCCTAATCCGACTCTTCATCATCAACCTCATCAAGCGAGAAGTCAGGCGCCTCGGCAAACTCGCCAGCCACACCCTCGTCATCAGAATACTGAACCCCCTCCTGGGGTGGGTACTCAAAATACTCTGAAGGGTCAAACCCGACAAAAGGATCAAAGAAGGAAGGCTCCGACGAACTCTCTCTCGGTGCCTCTTGCGAAGCCCAGAACTAGTGAAGGATCGGCTGCCTCTGGACTCCCGAAGATGTCCCTGCATCCATGCTATGCCGCCCCTGAACGGGTCCCTCCAACTGCTGCCCTGGCTCAGCCCTCGGCGGAGGAACGTCCACAGAATGCCTCGAAGGCATCGGCTCGTACGCCGGCACACGCCGCGAAGACCTGCAAGACAGCTTCCCCGCCAACTTCTTCGCAAAAGACCGCATCGCCACATAACGGCGGGTCAGCGTGTCATATGCTCTCCCTGAGACCTGCACAAACAAACAGCCAAAGAAACGCTCAGCTAAAGAGATACAAGCATATAAAAAGAGAAAAATACAGAAAAGATGCCAAGATGGAAAAGAGTAAGCACACTCATCGGCATATCCGGGTCAACCCGATAGGCAGCAGGAGCCTGCTCAGGGACGGGTACCGACACCCTCCGCCTCGACGAATCCCCACGAACATATGTGAAGTCCGGCCCAGGCACCGGAACATCTGGGGGACGCGGCGGGCCATCCCGCCTCTCCCTCGCCAACACTTGTGGCGTCCTCAGCTTCCTCCTAACGAAGGCCCCATACTCCTCTCCATACAAAACAAACTCATCAGCACTCACGCCGGCCAGATATCTCTCGTGCTCCAGCACGTCCATGTCACGGGAATCCATCATCCCCAAAGGCGGGTCCCTCGGAGCCATGGGGAGCATACCCGGGCCATGCTGCCAGAAGACCCTCTCCCCCAAATACATGACATAGCAGGTCAGGCCCCGGAGCATCTTCCTCTGCGCCGTCACCACGGGACCACCCTCAAAATCGTCATCCCCATACCGAGCCCAGGGGTACAGATCAAACTCCGTCGGGCTATCTCTCCCCAGGTGCTCCTGCACATCCCCGTAGGCGATGTTAAGCTTCCCCCTAATCGTCCTCCTCCTCCTCAACGGACGGGCCCAGCCCAACATAGCAGGATAGGCCGCTATGGCCTCAGCATCTCGATCCCACGGAAAGCACCGGAAGATCTCATAAAACCATACCTGCGACAAAAGCAGAAAAGGCTCAGTGCAAAAGAAAACGGAGAAATGACAAATTGCTAAATCAAAAACAGCAATAAACTCATACCTCCAAAGCAAAATCAAAGCAGCCCAAAGAACTGGCCACGCCTCGGCTAAACCGGTCCAAAGAAAAATAAAGCTCTGCCAGGCCCACCTCGCCCCAAGCTATCTCACCAACCCTCTCCAAATCCACCAAACTCTCCAGTAGAGGAAAAGGAGCCGCAGTGGCGTGATTCGAGAACAAGGTCTCGGAGAGGGCAAACAACAAGAAGGAGCGTGCCAGCTGCTCCGCCGTTACCAAGCCGGTACCACAGCGATAGGCCACAATGTTGGCCGAAATCTGCATCTCTACGTCGCCGTACAGCATGCCCAGTTCCCTGCGAGGAAGAGGCGCAAAGCCCAATAGCTCAGCCAGCACCCCATCGGACATCCTGTCCCTCCACCGCACTGGCCCTCCTTTGAAGGAAAGCCCGGTAATAGCTGCAAAGTCGGTGGGAGTCACCATCACCTCGCCCACTAAATGGTAAAACAAGCGCAAAAGGAGCAAGTGCCTCCAAGCACAAATCCCAAGGTACAAAACGCCTCCAAGATGCCAAACGGTGAATCAACCACCGGCCATCAAAGTAAGCCCGAAGTCACCTTCTTAGCGGACAAAGCCCCTACGAGGCCACATATCCCCAGCAGATGAACACCGGCAGTCATCATAAGTCCAACCTTTCCCCAGCGGACAAAACACGAGGCATTCACGCCTCTCACAATCAAAGCACAAGGCAGTCACTCCTCCGCAAACCGCAGTCAGAAGACGAATCAAGTCCTCATGCACGACACAACCGCAGTCAGAAGACGAATCAAGTCCTCACGCATGACACAACCGCAGTCAGAAGACGAATCAAGTCCTCACGCACGACACAACTGCAGTCAGAAGACGAATCAAGTCCTCACGCACGACACAACCACAGCCAGAAGACAAGTCACGTCCTTACCACTATCCGCAGCCCGGAAGGCTTTAAATCACTCAGTCCGGGAGACTGCATAAATCAGCCACATCAATATCCGCAGCCCGGAAGGGTTTAAATCACTCAGTCCGGGAGACTGCATAAATCACCCAAATCACTATATCCGCAGCCCGGAAGGCTTTAAACCACTCGGTCCGGAAGACCGTATAAACCTCCCAAACCACTATCACCAGCCCGAAAGACTTTAAATTACCCGGTTCAGAAAACCGTAAAATTTCCATCTCAGGGCGCCACCACGTCCTCACAGTCGACCTCGGCGGTCACACGACACTTCAGGGCACCACCACGTCCGCATACACTCACAATTTCACGACCTCTGAACTACGACCAGGCTTGATTCCCGCTAGGGATACGTAGGAATCCTATCACAGGGTCCAGCCAACCGACTTATACGGTCACCCAGGACGCCACCACGTCCTTACCACCGACCTATACGGTCATCCAGGACGCCACCACGTCCTTATCACCGACCTATACGGTCACCCAGGATGCCACCACGTCCTTACCACCGACCTATACGGTCACCCAGGATGCCACCATGTCCTTACCACTAACCTATACGATCACCCAGGACGCCACCATGTCCTTACCACCGACCTATACGGTCACCCAGGACACCACCATGTCCTTACCACCAACCTATACGGTCACCCAGGACGCCACCACGTCCTCACAACCGACCTATACGGTCACCCAGGACGCCACCACATCCATACACAGAGTTTCAGTCAGAGGACATCTCACGTCCTCGTACACATCTCACGTCCTCGTACACAACAACACTCATCCCACACACGAACTACGATCAGGCTTGATTCTCGCTCGGGATACGTAGGAATCCTATCACAGGGTCCAGCCAACTGACCTAAACGATCACACAACAGGACACTGCCACGTCCTCACGAACCGACCTACACGGTCACTTCCTCTCCCAGCACGCGATCCAGATCAGGACCCTTATCTTATCGACGACCCCATTTCCTCCATAAGTGACATCGTCGAGGGGCTTCTGTAAGTACCCTAATCTGGATCACCCTCTTCCGAGCACACGAGAAACACCGCAGACTCACACAAACACAGTCTCGAATACCCATAACCATCAAAAACCACCAACCAAACCAAGGGGGGGCTTTCTGGAACAAAAAAGGAAAAAAGGACTTTTGAGGAATTATGCAAAAAAGCAGAGTTGGTTCGTACGGACCTCTTTGTTATCATAATTACTGAATCCTCTTAAAGTCCACCTTATTCCCTCAAATCCAGGAAATCATAATTACTGGATTACCTTGGAGGTCCGTACGGACCTTTCTGCATGCAAGGATGTCCGTACGGACCTTCTTGTTACCAGACACCATCATTTCAGAATCCTCTTAAAGTCCACATTATTCCCTCAAATCTGGGAAAACCAAAACCTTGGATTTCATGGAAGGATCGTACGGACCTTCTTGCACAAATATGTGGACTATAAATAGAGGGCTCCCCCTCCCTCATTTTATACATCTCCCTCTTCTCTCCTCTCCCCCAGCCTTCAGGCACCTCTCTAAGACCCTTCGGGGCAATCCCGGTCCCTTTCGGTTCCTCCCGAGGCCTTTCGAGCTTCCTTGTGGTGCTCCGAAGCCTTTCTGAGCGCTCCCGCGCAGCCTCGAGGCACTCTCAAGGTACTCTGAGGCCCCTCGTGGTACTCTGAGGCCTTGCCTGGTCTTTCCCGAGGCATCCCGGCTCTTTTCGAGTCAAACCGGCGATTCCAGCCCACGCCGAACCTCTGCCCGAGTGACCCCTGCCATCCCAATACACGCCAAAACTCTGCTCGAGTGATCCCTGCGATCCCAACGCATGCCGAACCTCTGCCCGAGTGATCCCTGCGATCCCAACGCACGCCGAAACTCTGTCCGCAGACAACCGGCTCAACCCGAATCAAACCCGGTCCATCCCGGAATACTATTCCATCCTCAAACACTATTCCCCAGCGAAAGACAGACATGAACCAAAATTGATAAGGCTTCCTTCCTATACTATTTCAATACATTTCCATACGCAGTGTACAATGTAGACATCCGATACAGCATGCATTTTTAAAAGCACATACACACACACACACAACAGTTAAAGAATATAAGGGGTATCGAAAGACTCGTTTTTACGAGGCGACTCGGGTGAGCTCTAATATTCTAATATTCTCTTCCCGAGGAGTCATCTGACCTCCGAACTCAAAAATCTCATCACACAAAACAGTTTATTATTTTTAAACTGATGCCCTTTTTCAATGTTTTGGGCTTAATAAAAATGGCGTGGCGACTCTACAAAGCAAAAACACAGCGAGACACCTCCACCAACAAAATGCCGCAAGGCCACGAAATGCCAGATGCCAGGGTGCGAACGCGCTGCCTCTCGGATCCGGGCAATTTCAGTATCCCAGATGGAAATCAGACCAAACGTAGTTTGACTTGGAAATTATACTCGAAAAAGTTATTTTAGGTATTTTTGAAAACCATTTTTGAAAAGCAATTTTGTAATTTTAATAGATAAATTCATACCGAGGAATCAATACTCTGACCCAATTCTGAAAATACCCGATTGTTAAGGCGCCATTTGAGGGTACAGATTTTGCTGAAATTGTCTAAAGGTTCGAACTTAGTTAAGGCCTTCCAAATGTCTAAACTTTGTTAGGATGTCCAAATGTCTGAACTCGCGGTCATCCAAGTGTATGAACTTTCGTTAAGATGTCTAAATGTATGAACTTGGTTAAAAGTGTCCAAATGTTGAACTTGGTTGAAGGCATCCAAATGTCTGAACGTGTTGTCGTCCAATATTTGAACTTGTGAAGTCGTCTAAGTGTCTGAACTATGGGTCATCCAAGTGCCTGAACTTTGTGAACCGTCTAAGTATATGAACTTTGTAAGGTCATCCAAGTGTATGAACTTGAGGGCATCCAAATGTCTGAACTATGGATAAATTCGTAACAAGGAATTAACTCTCTGATCCATTTCTGAAAAAATCCAACTGTTGAGATTGATGTCGAATATGCGGACTTAGTAGTTGTTGCCAAATGTGCGGACTTTGTAGTTGTTGCCGAATACACGAACTTCGTGGTTGTTGTTGAATACACGGACTTCGTCATTGTTTCTGATTATACGGACTTCATGGTTGTTGCTGAATACACAGACTTTGTGGTTGTTGCTGAATACACATACTTCATTGTTGTTTTCGAATACACGGACTTCGTGGTTTGTTGTCGAATACACGGACTTTGTGGTTATTGCCGAATACACGGACTTAGTGGTTGCTGCCGAATACACATACTTTATATTCGTTGACGTCTCAAGATGCTTTTGAGGTGGGTTCAAATTATGTAAGATTGCTGAATTTTCTGAGTTTCTCTAAACACTTAGACTCCAGGTCAAATCTGGACAAACTGGGGAGTTGGCTCGTGCGAGACACGCTGTAATTTGAGGTTGTTCTAAGTCTTCAGGTCAATAGTCAACATTTACGTTAGACAGAGGACCTTGTCTCGTACCAGAAGCTCGGATTAATTAACAATTTATTTCAATCTTTGAAAGTGACATATAATGCCTTTAGATTTACTGTCTTATTCTGAAGGCAACAATGGTGAGCCTTTTGATTTGTCTTGTAGGACATCTCTTTTTGTAGATTTGCTTTCTGATGATCTTCTTGTGTAGAACTTTGTTTTATTGCTTTTCTTGTTCATTTAGTTAGGCGTTGGTGGGGAATTTTGCTCATTACACCAAACATGTGCCGTCTTCGCAGGCTTTGGCGCACAACTTTGCAGCTTTGCGCATGCTTGGATCTAGGGTGTTGATGAAGAATGCATTGATGGCCGCTCCATGAATGTTAGCGCTTGGGATTTCTCATTCTTTTTCTTTCAGAGGACTTAGTAAATAGCGGCCTTGATTAGGCCCAAGCACCTTTTTTTCAATTTGGTCCATGTTAGCACATAAAGATTCCAAGTAGATTCTAGATTTTAATCTTTAGATTTGACTCGTGTGGTGGTGCCTACGTCAGTTTCTAGAAATGACTAATTTGGTCAATTTTGGTCATTATTTTTGGCGTATGATTGTGTATGGACATGTGTATGAATGTATATTTGAGATGTATGAATTGTATGAGATGTATTTTTGCAGGTTTTGAGACTTGTTTGACAAGTTGGGACCAAATCAGGTTTTTTGCAAGATTCTTGAAGCTTCTGTAATGGTTCTCTCGTACGTGACAACTCTTATAGTCCGTATTGTTTCTTCTTTTTATGTAGGTTTTGACAAGAAAACCCCTTATAAACCTATCTAGGTCCGCCGTAATTCTTCATTTTACTCTTCAGGTTTCTAGGAGAACCTTCTTGGGACTAATTTCTTTAATTCCACTATTCTATTTCTCCCTTGTCGGAAGAGCATTTTGAGTTAAGTCGTGTCTTTGAGGAAGAGGGAGACAATTGTCGATCTGGCAACCATTCGTACCGATCCGTATGTATGCTCTTGATAGGCCAAGTGTTTTTTTGAAGTCTTTCCGACTTCGTATTTGAGAGGCTCTAGAGAATGCAAGGAGAAGTATGATCCAGCGCCCCCGAGTTCATTTCATGTGTTGGTTTTTGTCCGAGGTGTAAACCACTCCAAGGGCATTTGCTACTTAGAATTTATGTTGCGTACTCCAAGCATGTATTGTCCAAGGCTTCACTCTGCACCAAGCCCCAATAATCTGCTATGTTGTAGATGACTTTGTGATTGGACTTGTGAGGCCATTCAATTTGAAGAAATTCGAAGGATTCTCTCAATTTGTCTTTGTATTTGATTTTTTTCTTTTTGTATATATTTTTTTGTGACACACTCTGTTTTTTGATAAGACCGCCCTATCATGTTTTCAATCTATCAGGCATCTCCTTTGCGCTTTTTTTTCATTTCTTATTTTTTTTAAGAGTATGTTAACCCGAAGAGGACTCTGAAAGAGTGTCTTGTCTTTATTGGGGAGAGACAGATAAGATATTGAACATGTCATTTTGACGGAGTCATGAGAGGTCGACTCAGTTTGAGGAGGGTGATCCAAGCATCAATTCTTTAGACATGGTATTTTGTACCTCTTTTGTATATGATACTAGGGGCAGATATGATAGCCCCTAGTGTAGATTTGTTCGAGCACGACTTGAGAAGAGACCGGTTGGGGAAGGAAATGATGGAAAGCTCCAGTTTTGATGCATAGATTTTAAGGGAATATATGAGAGCGGAGAAGAGGAAGTCCCTAGACTCAACAAGAAACGATACATGACTCCAAGATCTAAGAAAGTTGTTATACCTTTAATGGACCCTTGTATCTTTATCTTTCGATGTCCTGAATGTTTGTTTTGATTTCTTTGCAAGTGAATCATCTAGAATGTCTTGACAAGTTTTAAGATGAAGGTTAATCATTAGTACGACTTAGGACTATATATGTTCTCTTCATGGAGGATGTTTATGGATGATGTTTTCGTTGATGGGGATGGCTTGATGCTGAAAGTCTCCTTCGTTTGTATTGCTATTGAACTTCGTCGTAAGAGGAGATGATATCGAGGAATCTTCCTTTATCTTCGTTGTAATTGGTTTAAGCTTCTTCTTTGTGGGGTGATGAAAGCTTGAATTTTTATATATACCCTCAAAGCTTGGTTGAGTAGCCCCACTCTTCTTGGGTTAAATGCATTTGACGTTCTTCGATTGTTGTTCCTTGGCTTTCAGCAGGAGTGTTGATGTGTGATGATGTTTTAGCCCCTAGGCCTTCTAATGATTGTTTTCATTCTCAAACTCGTTTAGATATAACTATTATTATCGGTAAAGTTTTGAATTTGTTCTTTTGATTTTATGGTTTGTGGGTCCATTGTTCCTTAATGATTTTATCATTAGCTTGGTAAGTGTTTATCATATTTTCTTGAGCTAACTCATCATTTTCAGAAATTGCTTGAAGTTTTAATGATATTCAAAAGATAGAACAACACGAAATATGAGAATAAGAAATGACTTTCACTAGTAAGGAAATTCAAAAGACACAAACTAGCAGGAGGGAGAGCTGGACTAGAAAGACAGAAAGCTCTTCGAGTACTTACTAGGAAAATTGGCCTAATATATATTAATTTTTTTCAATGAGAAAGGGAGAGGATAGTTGTATCCCCAATGTAGTTGTGCATGTCTTGAATTCTTCTTAGAGGCTTCATCTTCTTTATGTCTCCATTACTAAGGGAGAGGGTTAATAATAACATTTGTTTCTTGGATGACATCCTTCAAATGTGGTGACAAGTGTTTGTGTCATGGCCGGTGAAATTGTGGTATTTGTAAAATGGGTGATAAGCATGGTTAGGCCCTATATATTTCTTTGGAGGACCACCTTCCCTTGACTTGATCTTTACTTCTTCCACAATGATGTCAAAGAGACCTTCTTGAGTAATCCCTTCAAGTTTGTCATAGTGCCCTTCTTTTCTCTTCCTTTAAGGAGGGGGAACAACAGAGTACTTGCCGACGTCGGGATGGCTAAATGCAATAGCATTGACTGAGGCATTCTTACTTATAGCAGTTTTGTTGTATCAAAAACCATTACCTTTATTTGTTTCCTTCTTGTATTTAAGGAGGTCGTCAATCTTTATTCCATATTTATGGAGCTCAATGAAACTAGGAAAGTAGTTACCGACGAGCTTGTCTTCGAATTCCTCGCGGGGGCATTGTAGAAAAATGTGGATCTGCTCCTTGAGACTAGTTTTTTCAACAATTTTGGTAAGATTGAGCCTCCACTTTCTAGAAAGTTAGCAAAACATTTATTTGGATACTGCTTGGTTTCTTCAAGATCCTTCCTAGTGGGGCGACAATTAGAGATGTTTTCAAACTATTTTTGGAACACTCGACATGTAGTCTCCCAATCAAGCCTAGTAGGTAAGGGGAGTGGCTTATACCAATCTCTTGCATCATCCTCTAAAGTTTGAGGAAAGTATTGTGTTGGGAGAGTTTTGAACGAGCTTGTTGCTTGTGAACTTGAAAGAGCATGGCCTTGGTTTCCTTGACTTCAGCTTAAGTGAGAGGAGGAGAATCAGTCATTGTGTTGGGAGGGTCTTGAATGAGCTAGTTGCCTTGGTGTCGGACCTAGATGTATATCAATTGTATTAAACCATGGTCGAATCTCAACAAGTCAACTGAATTTAGGTATGAAGGCTGACCAAACGGATAAAGCACAGAGACTGACATGTTTGTCTCATATGAGACAGGCTTGTCTCGTACGAGACAGGCACCATAGAAACTTTACTTTCAGATTTTAATTACTAATTTTGATCAGATGGAGGTAAATTCGTTTTGGGGTTTCTACCTAAGTCCCTGAACATTGGATTCGTCACCATAGAATGTTAGCTCCTTGTATTCCACATGCATTACACTTCCCAAAATGGACAATTTTGAGCACAGGTCCCACATTCTAATGTGAATCCACCATTCAGATCCAAACCAAGGGACCTAGTGATTAATTTAGTTCTTTGTAAACAATGCCATATGTAATTAACCTTGTGAAATATTATTTTCTTACAAGGACAAATCTTTTAGGGACATTCCTTAGGGACATTCGTTTAGTTCCTTCACTTCGGTAAATTGCACATAACTTTGTTTAGGTCAAAAACATATTGTAATCCCAAAGGTCAAACCGACCGGTCAATGGAGTGTCTTAAGACGGCAGAGTGATACATGAGGTTTATGCATTCTTACAACTCAGGTTTCCCATAGTGTGACAGTTATATGGGAGAAAACCGGGGAGTGGGGAACCAACTTCGGTGAGATCGGCGATAAAGATGACCGACATTCGTCCTTAGTGTGAGACCCCGGATTATGTAAGGGTAATGTAGTGAAATGAAAAGAAGTTATATCATGGTGCACGTGTGTGAGTCCATTCTAGGTGATAAGAAAAACTAGTTTTAAAAAAAAAAGATAAACCAAAACAAATAATGGTCGCACCAAGTGGTTGCCTACGTTTCCCCATGGTAGGGAGACTCATTCAACCGTAGTTCACATATAAAGAGAGAGAGAGGGGGGATTAATTAAATAGTTACAAAACCCAAGTCAAACGATGACCAATAATTAAATAAATAAAACCAATCTCACAAATGTATATTCATACACCATTCAATCAATAAAATCCTACAAAACAAAGTTAGAACAAGAAATATTGATTGAGCTTGAGTCCCTCATCATTCAGAAGTGTTCTAAGATGAAGAAACTCTGCAAATAACGAATTTGGAATCTCCTTGTAGACACCCCGCCTTGAACCTCTCACACCCAAATGCATACGGGATCCATCACTTATCTTTTTCTATTTATTTTTGTCAACTTTCGTCTATTTTTGTCAAGTTCTCGATTGATTTTGTTAATTTTGGGACTAAACTAAATAACAGAGTTAACCTAAATAGTAATTTCTGTCCTTTTTCTCCTCATCTAATTTGGGCGAATCACGCCACCCATATGGAATTTGGGCGAGGTTGAGTCCCCCTACGGGAATTGCACAAGTTTAATAGTCAATGGTTGATTTCCCTCCAAATATCTCTCTCTTTTCTGATTTGTAACTCCTCCCCATTAATTCCCAGCCATGGCTGACGATTTCTTTTGGGTTTCCCTCTCTTTTTCTACCCTTTAGCCCATAAAAGGAGGCCTTCTCCTCCTTGAAATGGTTCCAACTTCACCTCTACAATATTAGACTAAAAACTCTCTCGAAACTCTCTCTCAAATATACAAACACAAAACACAATCCTTCACTTTTGCAACAAGCTTTGGAGTTAACAAGACTTAAAATTGTAAGGCATTCCCGGAAGGATAATTAACAAGGTACTTTTCTTGTCCATTTTCTATTTAATCTTCTTGTGCTTTTTCTCCCCCAATGTATGCAATCCCCATCAAAAGAGATACTTTTTGAAGGTCATTTCACTATATTTAATTGGCCATAAATTATCTCCCTTACATTCCAATTGCCTAATTGTTTCTTTATCCCATTTTCCATGTAAAATATTTTGTCATATAGTTATTCCATCACACCACTTGCACACTTCCTATATATAACTTCTATCGAGACGAACAAGTATAACCCCAAACCCGTCGAGGCCCACCTAGGGGGATTCTAAGCTGCAACGACCTTGGTCTCTCGCGAAGTGGTGACCCTCAACTCGCTACGTGCTCTAAAGACCACACCAGCGGGTAGCCTATTAGTGTCTTCAGTCATTACACAAGCCACACACTCTTAGACTAGGTTATACACTATGTGTCTTCATCGGTTTATTATGTCAAAATTTCCTTGAGACAACGTCACCAAACACACGCAATTTTTCGTTTAAAAGAAACTCGTGATTATTATGGACATATTTCGTTCATACGTGTGTGCTTCGTGATGTTAATTCAATCAAATCCCTACATGATTAGGTTCGAAAATGAAACGGTAGAATTCGAAGAGTATATGGGACCTCGATATGGTCTATTTACTAGTGTGATGATTTCACTGTTATAGAGCTCTAGGTAGAAACCCTAAAAAGGACTTTATCCTTTCGACGATGTAAAGGGAATAATGTAAAAGAGTCTTTCTTTATATGGTGAGTCGTGTGCCTAATTTATGTGCTAAGCCTCTCCCATGCTCCGTGTGTTGCTCAAAACTGATGGGCCTATTCTTCTCCAACTAGGTCCAACTCCTCCAGTTCAGTGTTACCGAGATTCTATGGGAAGGTTGATCCATGAAGAGGTTACTGAAAAAAGCCCTTCAACTCCGATGGCCTGTCTTGATAACAGTGGTAACAACAACAATAATGGTAACCCCATCAATGAGGAATTTTTAGGCATGATGCTATCCATGAAAGAACAACTCGAATCCCTTACTAAGGAATCCCAAACCAAGGATAATTGGTAACAAGCACATTTGGACCGTGAGAATGCGGCCCACGAAGAAGAAACCAACAAGTTCAAGGCCCAAATTGAAGAGCTCACTAAGGGTAAAAAGAGTGACGAGGGGGATAATTTCGAATGGACAAAAGGCATGTTTGATTCACCATATGTCAACTCTCGCAAGATTAGGGAGGAAGAAAACAAAAGAAGTGACAATAATGATGTGTTCAACACCTCAATGAATTATATTGACCAACGCTTCAATGGACTTTAGCTAAACAAGAGTGCCGATTCCGATCTTCATCAGTCAGCTTTGTTAATGCACTATGGTCACCCTTCCTGACAAGTTCAAGATGCCCAATATTGGGAAGTTCAAGGGTAAATCTTGTCCTAACGCTCATGTGGACTCTTACATATGGGCCATGCTACCCAAGAAGGTTTCACCACATATTATGGCCCATTTTTTTCCGTTGACTTTGGAGAGGCCGCAATGGATTGGTATATGGGTCTCCCGGTATCGACCCGCCTCAACTGGGACACTGCCATGAATGCCTTTAAAACTCAATTTCAAGGCCATACCACTCACCGTCCCACAAGGAAGTAGTTAGAATCCATGACTCAAAGGGATAACGAGTCATTTGTTGATTTTGCAAGGAAGTGGAATGATAAGCTTGCCAAAATTGTTGATCGGCCTTTGGTGAAAGAACAAGTTGAAATTTTCTTGAAGTGTCTAAAGCTCGACTACCTAGTGGAGGGTTTTATCCAGATTTTGCACATATGTATGATGCGGGTATCCGAGTTTATGACTTACTCCGTGAGATCAAGAAGAGCACCCCCACTTTTCGCTACAAAGCCGCACCTCCGCCGCCAACAAAGAGGCCTTCATCATGATCGGTAAAGGGACCTATTCAAGTGTGTCTCCTCCCCGCACCAACTGCATGAATGAGAGAACTTACACTCCCCTCCAAGGAATGACTCAAGCTGAGGCATTAAAAGTTTTGGTGGCCAAGGTCCAAATCAAGCTGCTAGAAAGGTACAAAGTGAGGGAGATTCGTGACAACCTTGCCCATGATCAATAGTGTGGCAACCACAAACATAGTGTTCACAACACCGAAAGATGTTATACCCTCAGAGATGTCATCCAAGACCTAGTGGATAAATGTAGTTCATCATCCCCAATAAAACAATCCCCTCCCTAACAATAATGTTAGTGTAATAGAGTTAGGGGGTGAAATGGAAGGTACCACCCATTCAGCTCCACTTGTGAATAGGGGACCTTATGTTCTTAATGAAATGCATGATTCTTTCTATGTTGTGACTTATGATGAGATCATGGAAGAAGTATTAGAACGTAGGAAGAAACGACAAGAGTCAAGTGTTAACATGTTGACCCATTCTGGATGAGTCATCCCTACTAACACTCCAACTCAATATGCATCTCCTCAAGTGAATGAACCCGATGACCCCTTGCTCACGTAACTCAAGAAAACCCAAGCCAACATCTCCATATGGGAATTGATAGCGTCTTCCAAGAAGCACAAGGACATAATCATCAAGAATCTAGAAGCTACGTCAGTTTCACCCGATACAAGTCTCAAAGACTTAGTGTCCATAATCGGGAACACCCACTTCGAGAGTGTGATCACTTTTACCAATCTTGATCTCCCTCCATATGGTTGCTGATGGATGTTTTTTTACACGTCCTAATGATATACTTCTCAGTCTGATTTGATGCTCAACCTTGGGTTTTGTTAATGTTTTAATGTGTTTTTGAGTCTTCTATGAGTATAGAGTAAAGGAAGAAAAATAACATGATTTATGGGCTTAAAAGAGTAAAAAGGGATTTGGAGGTATTTACTGAAGTTTGGGGAGTGTCAAGCAGGGCAGAGGCAAAGGCCAAGAGAAATTACAAAATAATTAAGGATCTATTTGGGAGCGTCCGCTCCCAAACTTGTAGAAACAACACAAGACACTAGAATTGGGGAGCATCCGCACCCAATCATTATAAGAGTCCGCTCCCAAGCTCGGCCAGCATATGATGTGTTCTTTTTCCGACAAGGATTGCGAGATATTTTCCTTATTATTGTTGTCCTTCCTACCTTAGTATAAATAAGAAATCTCTATCAGTTTTTAGGACTTATGATTTATTTTAGTTTACAAGTTTGTAGCAAGGATCGAAGGATTTTTTTTATCTCTTTTCAAGAATTCAAGTTACAAGTTTTATGTTATTTTATTTTTTCTTGAGTTTATATGTAGATGAGTAGCTAATTTGTTTAATTCATAGATTGGATGTAACATATGGGATCTCTATGCTATAATATATTCTTCATGTGTTCAATATTGTTATAGTTCATCAAAGTATTATTAATTCAAGGTTTTAGGGTTTCAACTTTATGATAAGATAATTTTGGCCTTTTAACTAACCTTTTAACTAATTGGGTATCAATTGCACCATTGATTTGGGCAACTGATACATTAACCACTACTTTGTTGAGTATACCTAATTGAGGTTGTGATAGAAATAAAAAGGGTTTAGGTTCACATTTTCTTTAGTTCTTAATGAGTTCTTGGCAAATTAATTGGACTTGATTCATGAAGTATAATTTAATAGGAACAATAGGGTTACAATTCAACCGCCTAACCGTCACAATCCTTAATTTTATGAATGAACCCTAGAATGAGATTGACATCTTTATTTACAAAAATATCATAGAGTGAAGGTATTTTGAAACCCAATCCGTGAATTTCCTTTGTAATCTGATCAATCCTTTGCTTTTACTTGTTTACTTAGTTTAATCTGTTAATTTTTGCAATTAGTAGTGAAGAAACAATCAAAATAATAACCCCCTTTGGTTACTTTTTCATTGCTTGAATTAGTTTGTTTACTTACATAAGTCTCTGTGGTTTGACCCTTGCTCATGCATACTATTACAACGATAACTAGTATATTTGCTAGGTTTTTATTACAAGAGGGAGATTTCCTACATCAAGTTTTTGGCGTCATTAACGGGGACTTGTTGTGAGTAAACAAGTCGGTTTAGACAGTGAATGCAAGGTCATCGTTCTTTGAATCCTACTTTAGAGCCATTGAATGACAATATTGTTAAAGTAGGTCATCGTAAGAAACTGGAATTAAACGATGGCAATCCCCTCGATACAGACCTAGATATGGAGACTAAGCCTTCTACCACCAGGGTAGAAGAGCCAAGAGATGAGATGGAAACACCGGCTCAAACTATGAGGGACTTCTGTCATCCCAAAGTAGATGCTTCAATATCATGTATAGTGTTGTCCGAGGCAGCAAAGACTTTTGATGTTAAGGGTCAATATCTTAACATGTTGCCCTCTTATCAGGGCCTCTCGACTGAGGACCCTTTGACCTTTTTGCATGAGTACATGATGAACGTGTCTCACTTCCTAAGAAAAGAAGGAGTAACAGATGAGCAAATTAGATTAAAGTGCTTCCCCTACACCCTAAAAAGGGCAGCTAATACTTGGTTTATGATGTTGGCTCCATGAAGTATTAGCATGTGGGGCATTGATTGTATGGGCTCTTTTCCCCCTTCCTATGCTTATCTTTATATAGTTGTAGCTGTGGAATACGTGTCAAAGTGGATGGTAGGGATGGCCATTTACGGTTCCGGTTCGAAATCGCCGGTTCCGGTTCCGGAAAAGGGGAAATCGTAACCGAATCGGCGGTTCACGATTCAAAACCGGCGGTTCAACGGTTTTTGTTTTTGTTTTTTTTTTTAATAGAAAAAATTGTTTTAGAATTTTTTTTATTACTGAATTTTTTTGCAAAAAGTTATATAAAAAAGATAGAAAAAAACTAAATAAATGAAAGTATATAAAAGAAAAGAGGGACGGACACGGACTACCCTTTATTTTTTCATTTTTTTTTATTTTTTATTGATTAGGAAATAATATTTTAGACTTTTAAACCTAACGACTCCTGACTCACATGACTCTTAAACCTAACGACTCTGGACCCTACACTACTTATTGACTCAAAGTGTTTGACATGGGTTGGACTAGGGTTTTACTCTTTACTGTCGTTGCCCTGGGGGGGTAGCAGTCTTGTCAGCGTTCTTCAAAAAGCTGGAAACTTTAAACTGATCGAAAGCTCGTCGAAAATCATTCATAGGTTGGTACCTTGGAAAGATGGTGAGGGGATCTAAAGAAGCCTAATGCAATTTCTCAGCGAGCTCGTCCATGACAACCGGACTCATTGACTCGAGGGTCTGGCTCATCTTGTCAAGACACTGCTGATAGGTCATCTTTTCTATACCGATCTTTGATATCACAACCTTGTATGCGTAGCCAACAGGAGGGTTGGCCTGGATGATGCTGATGAAGTCTTCTTCGGGTGAGACCTTGATTCTGCCTTGGTTAACCATGTATTCTATGGGAGTCTTGTATTCAGCCTCCAAGTCTGCTAGCTTTTCGTTGAACTTCACAATGGCAACAAACTCAGAGTTTTCTGCTTCAAGAGGATCAATGACGACGGGAGTGTTGGGCTGGACTATGTTTTGGCTGACGGGTTCCTTGGTGGGCTCCTTGGCGTAACTGACATAATAGTCGAATTTACCTGAGGGCTCTCCTAGGGTTCCCACACTCTTGTCTCCTGCTTCGTACCTTTCCTTCAATTTTTGTTGCATGGACTTCTTCTTTTTCCTCTTTCTTGAGGGAGCATCCTCGTTAATCCAGTCTTCGTAAGCGTCTTCCAAGCAGCCATCACAATCACACACATCGTACCAAATGTGGGGTCTAGGTTGAGCTGGGACGACCCCTCCAAGTACTTGGTTATCACCATTGTTAATTACCACATCGGCCATTCTTGTTACTGGGTTGATGAAACTGAGGATTCTGGCGAGCTATCTGAGAATTCTGCACTGACAAGCCGCTGACCCGGTATTCTCACCCACTTCTTTCTCGCTGCGGGAAAGGGATAGGCAAGGTTTAGACTCTGGGGTAGGTGTTTAGGCTGAAGGCTCAAGTAATATGCAAATTAAGAATCTTTCAGTTTACTTAAAACAATGTCTTTTATTAATTTCTATTTGGTTGGAAAAGGGGTTGCCCTTCTTTTTCGCAACTACTCTAGATCCTGGATCAGTGGGTTCCGTCACTACGTCTATAAGCCCCTCGTTTTCCACCTGTATTTCGACCTCCCAGGGTGGACAGCCCCGGGCGAGGGTCCTATAGGGCACGCGGATCCCACCGACCGAGAGAGAAGAACGCTCCTAATGGGTCTAGTGGGTCATAGGAACTTTTAACGCACAAGCGATGCGAATTATAGTCAAGGCAATGCCGGGAAAGTCTCGTCTTTCAGCCTTAACGGAATTTCGGCAGAGTTTCGCTTGCGCGATTGACGTTTTGACTTTTGGCATTTGTCCAAGAAAATAATAGGCATGGGTCGGACGGTAAAAGCTGAATGACACGGTGTCACATTGAACTTTGTTGCATACGTTGCGCGAGTCAAAGTCATTGCCGGGTCAAGATCTTGCCAATTTTTCCTTGTCGGAATTTCGGCAGAGCTCCGCTTGTGTGAAAGATCTTTTGATTTTTTTTGGCATGGACTCGGGCTTGACTCTTACGTATCCTGTGCGGGTCAAAGTCAAAGTCAATGCCGGAGTCAAGATTCTGCCAATTTTCCTTGGCAGAATTTCAGGAGAGTTTTGCTTGCGCGAAAAATCTTGACTTTCGTCATGGGCTAAGGTTTGACCTTTACGGGGGTATGCAATTAGGCTATATGACACGGTCTAGACCAAAAACCAACCAAAAGTCACGGTTTTAAAATGTGTGACACGGACTGTGCATTGATCGACATTGGCTGCCATGGGGAGTTTGGGATGATTTCGTGCGCGCCCGGGAGCATCGTAATGCTGTCCGTGACTGCAGCTGAACAACCACCCTGGGTTAAAAGGACATGCGTGCAAAGTGTACAGGATATATAAGGTGTGCGTAGTGTGCGGCCTCCTAAAAATGTTCCTTTTTTGAGTTAAAACAGAAATTTTCAGAAATGTGTTTTAATGGAATGATTTTCGGGACGGGGGAAAATGCAACAATTAAGCACGTAAATTTTTTGGAGCCCAGTCAGTCTTGGAACTGAATAGCCCCAAGCTGTCTAAGCTGCCAGATTAACCTCAGATTGTGTTCTGGTGGAATTGCCCAAAGAAGCCGCCCGGCCAGGATCCAGGGAGGATCAAGCCGTACGGCTGGATCAAGCAATTTTCCAGGTTCCAGTATTTTTCATTTGCAGGTTGTTTCCCCAAACGTTTTGGCACCTTTTCAGCTCCAGAAAGCTTCCTGTTCAGTATTCAGAATATGCACAATCCCAAGAACCAAAATGCATGCAATGCAAGGAAAAGAAGGCAAGCACGAGAATCGGATCCGCGGCGGAAGGCTAACCCACTCAAAAAGCTTTTTTTTTCAAATGGATACCGGTACGTGGCATTGTTATACCATATTTTATCCCAGACTCGGGTGAGGAGGCGATAACGGGAAGTTTAATGGTTTCCACCTATATACCAAGTATCGTTTTTTTTATTAAAAATAAAAGCTTTTGGTTGTCCCTAGCGGAGTCGCCAAACTGTGAATGTGGTACCCAAGATTGCGGCATTTTTTTTGTGTGTTGAACTGCTTTCTCGTGTAAGGGGTCACCGCCTCACATCGGTTTGAAGACATCCGATTTAAATTGAAAAACGGAGTCGCCACTCCATTTTGATTTCCTCAAAACTTTGAAAAAAAGGATTAGGGTTCGGAGGTTAAGTTACCTCTTGGGAAGAACGTTTGGCGTTCACCCAAGGAGCCTTGCCGAAGCAAGTCTTCCAAGATCCAACTTTCGTGCTTGCCTTTGTGCTTTCGTGTGTGGGATGTGATTTTGAAGGGGGAATGTGCCAAGTGGTCTTCCGAACGTATAAACTATGGGTTGGTTATCGCTCGGGATTCCTTGGATTTTGATATGTTCAGGACTTTGATCCCGTGCTCATCTTGGACTTACGATCATCATTAAGTGACCTTTGGTCATATGTGATCGGAATAGGGACACCTCTTTTTATAGTCCAAGAATGAGACTCTTTATAAAGGAAGGACCTTTGCCCATCAATCCTACATCTTGAGACGAATTGAGCTTAATAGGGACATTTGTGCTCGTCTCAAGTGATGATCGGAGATGTAGGGGCTCAAGTTCATCCGTTTCTAAAGGAATTTCCGACTATGGCATCTTTATATGGAGGAAACGATGTAAAGATATGACCTTTACACCATTACGCTCCAAGAGATGCTTCAAGTACCAAAGGGACTAAGGGGAGGGGTATAAAGATTGGATCTTTATACTCATCCTATTCCTTTTGTGCCTTAGGAAGGTCACTAGGCAATCCTTGGAGAGAGATCCAACCATGAGGGACATGGGGGGAATGCATTCTAAAGTAAAGATGACATTTTTAATGTAAAGATGACATTTTTATGCAAACATGTGTAAGAAACACTATGAAAGCTAAGACTAGGAATGTAAAGGGAGAACCTTTATGGCTTTCCTATGCCCTTTTAGAACCATTTAGGTGGACAATCCTTGGAAGCAAGGTCTATGGGAAGGGGATGACATTTATGTAAATAAAGATGACGTTTTTAATGAAAAGATGACATTTTTATATGATAAAGATGACATTTTCACATCATCATGTGAGAGATCCACCCTAGAACAAGCCATTCATGGTCTTATTGTTCATTCTTGGGATGGATTCCCCATGAATCCTTTGTGATAGGGGAATGGGGGGGTATTATAATCTACATAGTAAAGACTTGATCTTTATAGCAATAAATCACATAAATAGCAATAAAATGGCAATATGGAAAGCAAGTAAGCAATATATCAATATGACAAGTATATTTCAAAGAGGAAAGGAGGAGAGGTTACCAATGGTGGTGTTCCTCTATCTCCCTTGAAGATTTCCTAAGGAATGAGTGACTTTGGAGGGATTTTGGAGAGGGGGGAGGTGATTTTGAGAGGGTTTTGCTCTCTGGAAACTCGTGGTTCTATTTTGGCAGAGTAACAGTGCTAAAATTGTATATCAAAATGAATAGAGGAGGCCTCTATTTATAGGCAGTTTTGTGCTTCCTAATGAAGCCGTGCGGCATTAACCACTTGCTAATAAAGCCATGCGGTTTTATCCTTTAATGACTCAGCCTGTTTCTAGAATCATGCAAGGTGGCATTCTAGAAGCTCTTTCCAATGAAGGACTACGTGGAATTTGAATTCCTAACAAGTCTTTCACCCCTTGGAAGGTTTGGGAAAGTTTCGGAATTGCCCCTGAACTTTAGGAAAGTCCGGGGAATTGCCGGGAAACTTAACCGGAAGGCATGAGCCAGATTTGGGTACTTACAGAGTGCCAGACAGCTTTCGAGAAAATCAAGACATACTTGGTGAATCCCCCGATTCTGTGCCCGTTACATGAAGAAAAGCCACTCCTCCTGTACCTGACAGTAACAGACACGTCAATCGAAGCAATGTTGGCACAAGAACAGAAAGATTCCAAAGTTGAGCATGCAATCTACTTCATAAGCCGAAAGCTTCAAGGAAGTGAACTCAGCTACTCAGCATTAGAGAAGACTTGTACCGCCTTGGTATGGGTAGTCGAGAAGCTGAAACACTACATGCAGTCACATTCAGTGCTTCTGGTCTCCAAAATGGACCCCGTCCGATATCTCTTCGACAAGCCATCCCTGTCAATGAGACTAGCCAAGTGGTCATTCTTCCTGGCTGAGTTCGACATCAAGTACATGATCATAAAATCAACAAAGGGTAGAGTAATGGCAGATCAGCTGGCAGACTTCCCAAGCAGTGAACTCAAGGGTCCTGATCCGCAATTTTCGGATGACGGGATCTTTTCACTCGACAGCGCAAACCGCTGGCAACTCTTCTTCGATGGGTCAGCCAACAAGAAGGGAAATGGTATTGGAATGCTCCTGGTCGATCCCAAGGACGAGCACACTCCCATAGCCATCAAACTGAATTTTGAAGCAACCAACAATGCAGCAGAGTATGAAGCTTGCGCCATCGGCCTAGAAGCTGCTCTTGAGCGCAACATCTCAAAACTGGAAGTGTACGGAGACTCAGCATTGATCATCAATCAAGTTTCCAACAAATGGAAGACGATAGATTCTGGCCTCCAGAAGTACCACACGTACATGGAGGAGCTCATTGCTCGGTTCAAGGACATCTCTTTCCATTATTTGCCAAGAGACAGGAACTGCTTCGCAGATGCCCTGGCTACCCTAGCATCTTTTATCGAAATTCCCGAAGGGAAATCAGTAAAACCCCTCAGAATAGGCAGACGGGAAACACCCGCTTATTGCTGTGAGATCGAAGTTGAACATGAACTGATCGACGAACCCTGGTACAATCAAATCTACCAGTACCTCCAAAACGAAGAAGCTTCCTTCACAAATGAAGATGGAAAATACAAAGAAGGGATCAAAGCCAAAAACATGATGGCACTAAAATGCCTAGCATCCCATTTCGTCCTTCTGGGGGGTATGTTATACAAGAAGCGCCACCAAGGACCACTCCTTCGGTGTGTAAATAAAGAAAAAGCCAGCGAGCTGATGAACGAAGTTCACAATGGAACCTGCGGTCCGCACATGAACGCCAGAGCATTGACACAGATCATCCTCCGTATGGGTTACTATTGGGTATCAATGGAAACAGACTGCATCCAGTTCGTCAGAAGCTGCAACAAATGTCAATGGTTCTCCAACCTCAATCACATCCCTCCTCACGAACTCTATTGCATGACTACGCCATGGCCTTTCGCCACATGGGGAATCGACATCATCGGCAAAATCACTCCGCCAGGGAGCAATGGCGACGAGTTCATATTAGTCGCAGTCGACTACTTCACCAAATGGGTAGAAGCCAGATCATACAAGGTACTGAATTCTAAGAAGGTGGCCGAGTTCATCAAATAGAACATCATGTGCAGATACGGGGTGCCCAATGAGATCATATCCGACAATGGGACCCACTTTGAAGGAGATTGTGACCAACTGTTGACTGAGTTCAGAGTTACACGCCACAAGTCTTCTCCCTACAGACCACAAACTAATGGTGCAGTAGAGGCAGCAAATAAGACTCTCGCAATGATAATCAGAAAAATGACCGTCAGAGGTCGGGATTGGCCCGAGAAGCTACATCTAGCGCTCTGGGGATACAGAACATCAGTCAGAACTGCCACAAGGGAGACTCCTTTCGCACTTACATATGGAATGGAAGCAATGTTACCAGTGGAATTGGAAATTCCATCCCTCCGAGTCCTCTTGGAAAATGGAATCAATGAAGTAGAATGGCTCCAGAGCCGTCACGATGAACTAGCTCTACTCGACGAGCGCAGATTGAAACCATGGAGCATACTCGTGCCTACCAAAGCAGGATGGCCCGAGCATTTGATAAGAAAGTCAAGATCTGAGACATCAGAGAAGGCGGCTTGGTGCTAAAGGAAAAGCCTCCTACGCAGACCAATCCCCTCAGAAAGTGGGAGCCTACCTGGATAGGTCCGTTCGTGGTACAAAGAATCTTCTCCGGAGGAGCCATGAAATTAGCAGATTTGGACGGGAACCCTTTCGTTAACCCCGTGAACGAAAGAAAGCTCTGCAGATACTTCGTTAGAGGAAGAGCACGGGTCAACTCTCCTTCCCCATACACCACCTCTCAGTAAAATTAAAGTGCTAAAAGAGTAATACCCAACTGGATACATTTCCAATAATGATCCAGGTAAAAAATAGGGCCGCACTTCATTTGTCTTTGTTTTTCTCAAATATCACCTAAAGTGTCGAACTACGGTGACCTGAGCCCCTTAGTCCAATTATAAAAGGGGAACGTAGGCAGCCATCATTGGTTCGGTCTCAAAAAACAAAAAAAACAAATAAGCACCAATCGCTTGTGTTTCGAAAAACTCTTAAAATTTAACCTACAAAATTCATTATGGTTAAAACAATCTTTGATGAGTTCAAGCACGGTCAACTCTTGACTCTCTACACGCTAGCAAAACTACAATAAACATTAATCAGTTAATGTGTCTGCAATGACAGTGGGTGGATACTCCAGACAGCAAGGTCAACCTAGTCCCCTGTACTTGGTCTTTCATCCTTCTTCCCCTTCCCTTTTCCACGGCGAGTATTCTTCACCTTCACAGGGAATATTCCCGTAGTCCTTCTATCTGGCTCTGGGACCCTTCCCGACGCCTCCGTCAGACTGGCAGCTGCCAACGCAGCCCTTTCCCTAGCTCTATCTTGAGCTGCCTCTCTCCGAGTCATCATGACCATGCTTTGATCGGCCGCCCGACTAGCATTGGCCTCATAATTAGCCATGTCGTCCCCAGTACGATTCTGAGGGTTAGCCCCCGCTTTAGCCCTCCTCAAAGTCGAGCCGTCAGGGTAATCAAGACCCAATAGCTCCCTCCGTCTCCACAAAATGGCCATCTGTGTCTCCCCCATACACTCCTCATACCAGTTCAAATACTGCATAGACAGAACAATGCCCCCTCTCCGGTGAAAGAGAACCCTGGCAGGAAAGGACGTGTATTGCCACAGTCGCGTGAGAAGCAATAACGTCGAAGGATCTTCCATCGGAAGAGATCCCACCTCAAAGGTAGCAGCATGACCCAAATCCGTCAATGGCACCTGCTCCAGCCCGTACTGTCGCAGCACCAAGGATGGAATGTAGAAAGCAGTCTGGGACAACCCCGGTACTCTGACAACCAGAAGACCCTCCTGAGCGGTCCGACAAGTTTGTAGCTTCCAATGAGGAACCCACCATCGCAAGTGATGCGTGCGGAGTCTGGCCATCCAGAGCTCCAGTTCAGCCTGATCGCCCCCTATCACAAGAGGACGTCGAGAAAAGGACCAAGGGTCACAAGACACTGGCACCTCAATCACCATCTGCAATCGCTCCCTCAACCACATAGTGAGCATAGCGGGACTCCCTCCCCACATGTATCGGCTGCCGGTCGCCATCCGACCTATGCCAAGGAACGTCTCGCCCAGGATCAAAGGCACGATGTCTCCCTCGTTCTGGCACTGCCTCACCAGGTCCAGTACACTGTGATGGCACACACCCAGGGACGTGAACGTGAACAAAGTGGCAATTGCGCACAGAGCAAATGCGTCCCACGCAAAAATGCTCCCCTCAACACCGGAAAATTTATCGGGCAGCCCCGAAATGTCAACATAATCTGTGTTCAGTATTAGCATCCCGTATGCTTCTTCAGCTGAAATGCCAAGCAAAGACACTAACTTCTCAATGGTGGCCATGCCGCCCGTCAAGGGAAGAACTAGTTGTTCAGTCTCAGGTCCTCCTAATATGGCCCGAAAATCTTCAAATGTGGGCGTAATCTCGTTGTACGAAAAGCTATACACGTGCCTTCGTACGTCCCAGAAGCGAGCTGCAGCTCTCAAGAGATCCCAATCCGGCATGAGCTCCTTCAAAGCCCAAATCGATTTCATCCCATAACAACCCTCGAAAAAACCCTTGCTTTGCCTCGTGTGGTGCCGTACCCACGACTGGAAATTGTCCAAGTATCGCTCTTGCATCTGAGACGATAGCCTAGGAAATGGAGCCATGAAAAGAGCAAAGAAAACCTTCAAGAATTTAAGAGAGAAATTCAGTGTTTGATCAAAAGCAAACGTGATGTTTTCAAATTTGCAAAAACTGGACTGCAATTTAAAACAAACTGGAATTGAAGCCAAGTCCGACTGGACTGTTTTTCAAGTTGACTTGGTCAACTCTACAGCCAGCTGCCTCAAATCAGGAACATTTCCAAACCACATCCTGTTCAAGCCTTATTTAAACTACGTGCATCCATAGTTTAAATCAACCACTGCCGACACCACCTCAGCCCCGGGCTCGTGCAACAGTGCAATTAATTAAATAACAGTGCATATAGATATAAATTTTGACCAGTTCAAATTTTATGCATGTCTCATTATTATTTATTTTTGATCAACCTACTTGCTTATTTGCCAAAAATAAAGGAAGGTAATCACTAAATAAATATGCAAAATACAAGGTTTTGCCTCAAAGGCCCTTTCAAGTACAAATCAAATTGTTTGGACAATACACACATTTTTTCTAAAAATAAATCAAGAAAGAGGACTACTCAGAGTCCTGCTCGTCATCCGAGCACTCGAAGTACTGCCCCGCAGCAGCCGGATCCACCGAGGACAGGTAATCTCCAAATTCCTCAAGGCGGGAATACGAGAAAGGCCGCCTCCGCGCATGTGTCCTCGAGGACTCTCCTCGTTCGTGTCCCAAATACGAAGAGTGACGAGCTCCGAACCCCGCCGTCTCACCAGAGAACTGGCCGAACCCCTGCGTAAAGTCTGCCCACCAGTCGTGGAGGCAGACGAGTCTCTCGCTGCAGACGGTCTAGATAGCATCGGCTCATGCACAGCCGTGCTCCTCCGGGAGCTACACCGCAGGAACTCCACGAGTCTCCTGGCGTAGTTGGCCCACCCATCCATACGCCTCATGGCCTGGTGGTACGTACGACCAGACACCTGCAAATCAGGAAAGCCGTCAAAAGACAAACAGACAGCACAGATGCAACATTTGCAGAATGCTACTATCAAGTACAGAAAATCAAAACACTCACTGAAGCATTGGGATCTATTCTGTACCGAGGCCTCACCTCCTCCGGAATCAGAATCGTCAGTCGCCTGCGAGAACCATCAGGCCCCTCATACGCCAGCCGAGCGCGAGGGAGCAGGTAGTCCCGGGGATATGCAAGGCCCTCGCCCTCCCTGTGCAGCACCTGCGGGCTCCTCAGCCTCGTCCTCAGGAAGACATCATAGTCGGTGCCCTCTATGATAAACTCAGCGTAAAACACACCCTGTCTGTACCGCTGCAAATCCTCCATCAATATCAGCAAAGGATACTGCATGTACGGAGGCGGGTCCATCGGGACCAAAGGAAGGGACCACGGACCATGCTGATAGGTCACCCTCTCACCCAAATACATCGCATCGCAATGAAGCCCCACCAGCAGCTTCCGCCGACGAGTCACGTCCCTAACAGCCTGGACCACAAAAGCATCAATCCGGCTCCACCAGGTCAGCTGGATCTGCCCAGAAAACTCTCAGCTCATGGCCAGAGACACCTCCTCGTAAGTCAGTCGAGTGCCCTCCCTCGACATTGCTGTCTTCTTCGCCGCCTTATGCCAAATCAACATGGCAGGGAACAAGGACACATACTCCTCCCTGGTCTCCCACCTCCCCTGGTCTCCCACCTCTGCGGGTGGAACACCTCCAAGAACCACACCTGTCAAACACTTGGAAAGTTATGTCAGCTACAAAGCAGATACATACGAGTACAAATGAGACAAGGAAGAGAAAAAGAAGGGAACTTACATCCAAGGCAAAAACAAAACAGCCCATAGTGTTCTCCTCTCCCCGCGAGAACCTATCCAAAGCATGGTAGAGCTCGGCCAGACCGGCCTCTCCCCATGCAAACCCTCTCACGGCATCCAGATCAGTCAGTGAGCCAAGCAGAGGAAAGTGACATGATGTGTGACGAGTGTCGAAACGTCAAAAGAAAATTTTCAACTCAAACTACCTACAATTGATTTGTAGATAGGGTAAGTAGGGTCGAACCACCGAGACACGAATTTAAAGTATGTAAAATTATTGCTATGACAAAGATTTTATAAAGTGAAGAATTTGTTGTTTTCAAAATTAATGCTTTTGCAAAATTAACTAAATTTGTTATAAACGAGATTTCAGTAATAAGACAAAATTCCCGGAATTGGCTTCTCAATTATGCTCAAGTTTCAAGGTTCATCAATCAAAGTACACTTGGGGTTTTGTTCTTACAAAATTATGATTGGGACACTTAGGCGGGTGATTTGCAATCAAGTGTTCCCAATTAATCTATTTCCTTGGCCCGTTCATAGATTAATTAGAAACCCATTTAGAACTTAAGAACAACAAAAAAAAAACCACAATTCTTATGAATCTTTTGGCGGGGATTCAACAAATTGTTACTATCAAGCAAAGACTAATTGCAATTGAAAATTTGGCGATTCACAATTGAAATTCTAGATTATTCAAGAACAAATATGCATTCAACATAGATATTCTAAAATTCCATTAAAAACTGCTTGACAATCCCAAGTCATACAATGATAATGATGAAAAATAAAACTTAAAACATAAATTGTTACCTCCAATCCCAAGAATTAGGGGTTTAGCTATCCATTACAAGCAAGAACACCAAGAAAAATTGAAGAGAGATATGAAAAGATGATAAGAGTTTCTAATATCTGATAACTCCAAAAAAAAACCAAGTGCTGCCTTTTATAAAAACCTAGGTTATAAAACACGAACAGTTACACGCAGCCAGGCCCACTTCATTCGCCCATTGTGGGCGGTCGCCCACGTCAACCTCCGCGGTCTCCCACATCGATAGAAAGACTTGGCATTCAAAACATTGCTCCTGCGCGGCCGCCCACATAACCCTTGAGCGGTCGCCCATCCAGACAGAAAGATATCACCATTTTCTTCCCTTGCCTAAACCCAATTTGGCCCTTGGCCCAATTTTCCTTCGGCCACATCCTTCTTAGCCGGCCACTGCCTATGATTTTGGCCACATTTAGTACCCCCTTTTTCTTCGGTTCGCAACGTAATTACATCGTTCCATTTTGACCCTTGATTTATTCACAAAATGCTTCCAATTTCTTCAACTCTTCACTTGGACCACTGAAAACTAAAAAACACTAAAACATCCATTAAAACACACAAAACTCAAGGATTAAGCAAAGTATAAGTTCATAAAGTATTCAATGGATGAGTGTAAAACTCACTCATCAAATACCCCCAAACTTATACAATTGCTAGTCCTCGAGCAAACACTAAAACAAACTATAAACAATATACAACTAAACTGACACAAAACTAAAAACAAACTACTCTACCCAATAATTAACTATGTCCCCGCATTCTTGCATGTTCTACAATTGCACAAATCATAAGTTACCATCAACCGCAGGATAATACCTTCCACTATGCAAGTATCCATATATTTCCCATTAATTGTAGTATCTTACTTAACCATTATAATTACACCATAAATCTCTATATGTACTATCATCTCTCTCTCTTTACTCTCAACCAAGATCCATTTTTATAAAGCTAAGTACACCAACCATCTTTTATTTTATTGACTTTATCTATCAAACCACAACACTTTTTTTAAAACAAAGCATGAATACTCCCATGAATTTTCACAATTTAACAACCACTTACACCCCCAAACTTGATTATTTAAGTACATTTTAAGATCTTCTACCGTTCAAGTAGGGAACACTGTAGCAGCGAACTCCATGTCCCTAATACTAGGTAGAGATGCAACACTTTATACTCCTATTTGGCAAGGAAGCATCGTCGCAGCGAACGCCGTGTCCCGAGCTACTTTAGGAATATTTATTTAAAGGTTTGAGAGTTAGCCACTTCGGTATCGAGCTTGGAACAGACCATCACGGCGGTAAAGCTCTTCCTCCATAACACAACTGCATACCCAGAAATCTGGTTAAGCTAGAATAATCCCTAACCAATTAATCTACACGTCTGGAGGTATCACCGAGTATAAATTGAATTGCCATTGCTCTCATTCCCCTTTATTTTTTTTTCTTTAAATTTCTCCAAGATAACAAGGGGGGTCTAATTCCATTCACATCTAAGGAATACTCATCTTCTGATTTGCATAATGTTGCTATTTGATAAACAAATACACTAACTTAAAAGATGATGGTGTACTATAAACTTTATAAAAAGAACCAAAATTATCAACAAAGAGATTATTAACAAGAGTACACTAAACTGCAACTCAGAGATTTAGGACACAATCATAATGTTTAAGTAATATACCACAATTAATCAAAAATATACCAAAACTTGCATATACAAATTATCACACCCCATTATCCTCCTTAGCGGTCACAACAAATCACATGCAATTATGGGGAACACCAAGAATGTTAATGACTATATATACAAGAAAGGACATAGCTAACTTTTTTTTTTTTATTATTTTTTTTTTAGAAAACATTGAAATCCTACCTACAAAAGCAATAAAATCCTACCTACAAAAGCAATAAAATCCTACCTACAAAAGCAATAAATCCTACCTACAAAACATGGTGAATCAAGCATACAAATCAAGTACCCCACACCCCCAAACTTAAAGCATGAATTGTCCCTAATGCAACAAAATAAAATAAAGGATAGGGGTACCTCCAACCAAAATCACCGCCAAAATTGGTCCCAAGGACCAAATGAGCCACTCCCGCTCGATTCTGCGCTGTGCTGCTGCTGCTGTTGTTGTTCTTGCTGCTGTTGCTCTTGCCACGAAGGCCATCCCATCATCTGTTGTGGATCACGATACTGAGGCGGATGGTATGGAATATGCTAGAGCTGTCAAAATCGAGCCCGGCCCGTGGGCCCGGTCCAGCCCGCCCGGGTTTTTAAGGGCCTGGGCCTCAAATTAGGCGGCCCGAAAAAAATCGGGCCTCTTTGGCCCGGTCCGGTAGGCCCGTGGGCTCAAGCAGCCCAGCCCAGAAAAGCCCGATAAAGCCCGGCCCGGCCCAGAAAAATAAAACATAAAAACTAAAAAACCCTATCTATCTAATTCTTCACGGCTCACGGCGCAGAGACAAACAACCTCACTCATTCACTCAGTATCTCTCTTCTCGCTCTCTCCTTCTCCGTCGCCCTCCTCCGCTCTACATCTACCGGAATCTCCTAATCGGATCCAATTGTACGTATCCTCGTCCTTGAATCCAACTCAATTCCTACATACATGTACTCCCAATTTCGTGAACCCTAAATTTTGTATGTTGATTTGTATTATGCTCACAGGCGCCGAAGAAGGAGAAGGCTCCTCCACCGTCTTCCAAGCCCGCCAAGTCCGGCAAAAGTCCGGCAAGCTCATCACTCCTTCAATTCTCTCTGACCGTTTGAGGGTATTATAATTTTTCATTTATTTAATAGCTTACCATTCATATTCATTGCTATAAACCAATAATTTGATTTTGAATTAGCTAATACTAGCTAGAATTACCGGTTTTTATGTTTATCGAGTAGATAATGTGATACAAATGGTGAATAAGGATTGGAATAGGCTTAAATGTTTTTGAATTTCCTTGTGCTTCGTATTATTGTTGTTTAGGAGTTGTTAGTTGCTGGATTTAATGTACTCTGGTTAATAATTTGAATTGGCCCGTAGGCCCGAAGGCCCGTAGGCCCGATGATTACATGGGTCGGGCTTGGCTTTGACTAGGCCCGCCAATGTTTAGGCCCGGCCCGGCCCGTCATTAAGCGAAGCCCGGTGGACTTGGGTCGGGCTGGCCCGGCCCGGCCCGTTTGACAGCTCTAGAATATGCTGAGGCGATGGAGGGGGAGGAAGCCTGTCCCTTATCTCATGAAACATCTCAGTCTGCGCATCTTCCATACGCTGCCTCCACATACTTGCAGCGTAAAAATCCTCAGTAACCAGAGACTGCATTTGTCTCTGACTCTCTTCCATGCCAGCTAATCTCTGATCAAACATACCATATTGTCCACGCAGCTGCCCAATCTCATCCGACAATGAATCCACGTGGCCTGCCACATAATACGCGACCTCAGTAGGAGTGAACTGTTGTTCCTCCATTTCCTCCTCTACTGCTCTCTCTCTCCTTCCTCTAGAAGAACCCTCTCCTTGTTGCTGCTGGGCATGTCCCTTTATTGTGAGGGACCTCTTACTAACAGTCGTCCCCGTTGATACTATATCCCTCACAATGCGTGGACGAGTAAAATTAACTCCTGCCCTCTCAATCAACCCAGAGATCAATAGCGGAAAATTGAAATTGCACCGCCCCATCGTCTTATATGTGTTCACAATTTCTATGGATATTGCCAGTCCAGTATTGAAATTTTGACTGGTCAACACCACGTTCATCAACAAAGCTCTCCTCCAATGCACATCATTATAATGAGAAGTGGGCATAATGCGCTCACAGATAAACCGGTGTAGAGCCCGCATCCTAAAATCCAAATCTCTAGCCTTTTTCACATTTCCATTTCTCAACAAGGACAAATCAATATCCACAAAATTTGGGGCTAATCTCTCAAGATTCCCTGCCACATCTTTTTCCATAATTCTGGCATTGGAATAGTAGGCACAAGCATCATTCTCAAACCCGGGAGACACCATCCCATAATAATTATTAATGTCTTCCCGGTATACCATACATTCTTACCCCTTACAATTGCACACTTACTCACCTCCCCTGCCTCATATGCATTTGCATAAAACTCCCTTACTAACACTGCCGACCCCTTATTAGCCGGTCGGCTTGCTAAGTTGCCCCATCCATACCTTTCAAAAATCTCATCTAGCCCAAGCTCCTCGGGCTTAAACTCGCTTTCAACGGAGAAACCTGTGCTTTTATATTTATCAAAAAATACTTTTGCTTTACTTCCCACAAATTTGGTTTCATCAAATTCAACTTCCGGAACTGGGTTATTCCTTTGCCTAGACATTTTGAATCAAACACCCACAAATACTTCAACAACTAGACACTAAAGAAAATTGAAATTGGAAGCTTACTTGCCCGGAAAATTCGCCGGAGCAGTCACCGAAGTTTGCCGGAATCTCATCGGAATTGTTGCAGATGAACGGAGAAGAAAGACCACTCCTTTGAACAATGCTTCTCACAACAACCCCTCACCCTTGAACTGCAAAATCCCACTTTTCAAGCTTTTCCTCCTTTGCAATTTTTTTCAAGATCTCTTCAAAAGCTTGCATAACAATGGTGAAATGGGTTTCAATCTTGGCTTAGGGGGTTGAATATGGTGGGGGAAGGCAATTTAGGGAGAAGAGATTGAGGATTTGGGTGTTTGGGAAGGAAATTTTTAGAGAGATGAAGAGAATGGGGCGGAGCTTTTAGAGAGAGGGAGAGGGAGCAATGGGAATTTGAAGAGAGAGAGAAAAATTGAGGCGGCCTAGGGCATACATCAATGCCAGAATTTCGCTATGGGCGGTCGCTCACAGCCTCTTGGGCGGCCGCCCACATGCACAGAAGATACAATGCAATTTTTCAATCAGCCTTGGGCGGTCGCTTATCTCACCTTGGGCGGCCGCTCACCTTTACAGAATGTTGGCCCTCATTTCAATTTATCCTTGGGCGGTCGCCCACAACCCTTTGGGCGGTCGCCCAACTCAACAGTGGGATTTCTGGTTGGCTTCCAATCTGCACATCACCACGAAAACAAACCCAAAGCATAATATCTATTGATACACTAAAATTGACCCACATTTTGACCGCACTTTTGTTGCCTACGTCCCCATTAATGTGGGTGGACTACCCAACAAAAATAGGCTCAGGTCACCGTAGTTCGACACGTTCACGAAATACAAGAAAAAGCACAATTTTTTTTTCATCTTTTTTTTTATATGAAAACAATGAAAAGCAAACAATGAAATCTAAGCTAAGAACTCTACACCCCCAAACTTAATTATTACTTTGTCCTCAAAGTGATGAAAACAAAGGAAAAATTAACTTTAAGGGAACTACAAATTAACTACTTACCTTGGGTTGCCTCCCAAGTAGCGCTTTTTTTTAACGTCGTTAGCTCGACGGAATGACCTTCTCTCTGATTATGAATCTTTCAACTCGACCCATTCAACATCCCCTAATCTTGGAACTCCATCAAAATATGGCTTCACTCGTTGTCCATTCACCTTGAACTTGTTCTTGGTAACCAGATTCATTAACTCCACAGCTCCATGAGAAAACACATTCACAACCTCAAACGGACCATCCCAACGCGAACGTAACTTTCCCGGGAAAAGCTTCAACCTTGAATTGAACAGTAACACCTTGCTTCCCGGAATGAGTTCCTTATGCACAATTTTCCGGTCATGGTACATTTTGGTTCTCTCCTTGTACAACCGTGAATTCTCATAAGCTTCCAACCGATGTTCCTCAAGCTCATTTAAATGAAGTAATCTTTGTTCACCGGCTAGTTTCAGATCCATGTTCAACTCCTTGATCGCCCAATATGCTTTGTGCTCTAACTCCACCGGCAAATGACAAGCTTTTCCAAACACTAGCCGGTATGGACTCATTCCAATCGGAGTTTTGTAGGCTGTACGGTATGCCCACAATGCATCATTCAACCTTAAGGCCCAATCCTTTCTGTTCGGCTTCACCGTTTTCTCAAGAATGGCCTTAATTTGCTTATTACTCACTTCCACTTGCCCTGAAGTTTGGGGATGATAAGCGGTTGCAACTTTGTGATTCACCCCATACTTTTTCATGAGTGCTCCAAAGATTTTGTTGCAAAAGTGAGAACCACCATCACTTATGATCGCCCTAGGAACGCCAAACCTGCTAAAAATCACATCCTTGACAAACTTGACAACAACATTAGCATCGTTAGTCCGGGTAGGAATTGCTTCCACCCATTTTGAGACATAATCCACCGATACTAAAATATACTCAAAACCACATGACACAATGAAAGGGCCCATAAAATCAATGCCCCATACATCAAACAAATCCACAACCAAGTTACTCGTAAGAGGCATTTCATTTCGCTTACCAATGTTACCGGTTCTTTGGCACCTATCACAACTTTTACTGAAAATGTATGCATCTTTAAAAAGACTTGGCCAAAAGAAACCTGATTGCAACACTTTTTGAGCGGTTTTCTTACCACTAAAATGACCTCCACAATGCAATTCATGACAGAAAGAAAGAACATTTTGTTGCTCATTTTCATGAATGCATCTACGAATAACCATATCAGGACCATGTTTAAACAAATATGGGTCATCCCAATAATATTGCTTAACCATTGACAAAAATCTTTTCTTTTCTTGACTCGAAAAATCTGGATTTAGAACCCCCGTAGCCAAAAAATTTACAATGTCGGCATACCAAGGCTCACTATCCTTCACAACCAGCAACTGCTCATCAGGAAAATTTTCATTCAAAGGAATTTCACCCACACACCTCTTTTCAAGTCTAGACAAATGATCTGCCACAACATTTTCACAACCCTTTTTGTCTTTGATGGAAATATCAAATTCTTGCAAAAGCAACATCCATCTTAACAATCTAGGCTTAGCATCTTGTTTAGCAAGTAAGTAACGCAATGCAGCATGATCCGAATAAACAATCACCTTAGATCCTAGCAAGTAAGAACGAAATTTTTCCAAAGCAAATACAACAGCCAAGAATTCCTTCTCGGTTGTAGTATAATTCAATTGTGCATCATTTAACATTCTACTTGCATAATGGATCACATGTGATTTCTTATCAATTTTCTGACCCAAAACTGCACCCACCGCAAAATCGGATGCATCGCACATTATCTCAAAAGGTTGAGTCCAATCCGGACCCACAAGAATAGGGGCTGAAGTCAATTTTTCCTTCAACAAGTTAAAAGAATTGAGACATTCTTGGTCAAAAGCAAATTTTGTCTCTTTAGCAAGCAAGTTTGTTAACGGCTTACAAATTTTTGAAAAATCTTTTATAAATCGCCGATAAAAACCCGCATGACCAAGAAAGCTACGAATTCCTTTAACATTTGTTGGCGGAGGCAATTTAGATATTAACTCAATTTTTGTCTTGTCAACTTCAATCCCTTTTCTCGACACAACATGACCTAACACAATTCCATGATTGACCATAAAATGACTCTTTTCCCAACTTAAGGTTAAATTGGCATCACAGCATCTTTTAAGAACCAAAGTCAAATTATCTAAGCATGCATCAAACGAATCACCATACAAAGAAAAATAATCCATAAATACCTCCACAAACCTGCCAATTATCTCAGAAAAGATCGACATCACCATTGGAATGTAGCGGGAGCATTGCATAAGCCGAAGGGCATCCTTCGATATGCAAATGTTCCGAAAGGGCATGTGAATGTGGTCTTTTCCTGATCTTCTGGTGCAATGGGAATCTGATTATAACCTGAAAAACCATCTAAGAAACAGTAATATTCCTGACCAGCTAGCCTTTCTAGAATTTGGTCAATAAATGGCAAAGGAAAGTGATCCTTTCTAGTCGCAGCATTGAGTTTTCGGTAATCGATAACCATACGTTGACCAGTGACCATTCTAGTAGGCACAAGCTCATTATCCTCATTCTTAACAACAGTAATTCCAGACTTCTTAGCAACAACGTGAACAGGACTTACCCACTTACTATCAGAGATCGGTAATACCTGCATCCAAAAGTTTCAGGACTTCTTTTCTTACCGCCTCAAGCATATGAGGATTCATCCTTCTTTGATTCTGCCGAACTAGCTTGGCATCATCCTCCATATGAATTTTGTGCATGCACATGGTTGGACTAATTCCCTTTATGTCAGTAATGCTCCACCCAAGTGCGGACTTATGCCGCTTCAACACATCAAGCAACCTTCTTTCCTGCAATTCTGTTAAATCCGAAGCAATAATAACAGGCAAAGAATCACTACTACCAAGAAAAGCATACTTTAAGCTAGACGGAAGTTGTTTAAGATCTAACTCGGGAGGAGAAACAATAGACGGTAAATGCTTAGGATTAAAATTACCTAAAGATTCCAAAGGAACCTTTTCAGTAACTTCCTCCGTAACATCCATCTCAGCAAGAATGGCCCTCGCCTCATTTTTATCAAAAACACCTTCCGTAACTAACTCATTCACAAACTCAGACACAAGAGAGCTCTCAACATCAGGCTCAAGTAACAGAGAATTATCAGAAACATCACAAAAGAGACATTCATTGACCTCATATGGCTTTTTCATGGAATCAAAGATAGAGAAGTTAACAATTTCATCCATGACAGTCAAGGACAAACTTCCATCTTTCACATTAATTACCGCATTTGCGGTAGCCATAAACGGTCTCCCAAGTAAAATAGGGACATCATTCACACCACTAGCCTCTCTCTCCATATCAAGAACCACAAAGTCAACCGGGATAATCAAGTTATCAATTTGAACTAAAACATCTTCTACTACTCCCTTGGGATATTTGACCGAACGGTCAGCAAGTTGCAAAGTCATAGTAGTAGGTTTTAGTTCACCCAACCCCAGCTCAACAAACAAAGAGTACGGCAAAAAAATTAATGCTAGCTCCTAAATCTAACATTGCCCTCACTTTCCTAGCATCCCCCAAGGAAATCATAACATTAAAACTACCGGGGTCTTTAAGCTTAGGAGGCAAATCTTTCTCAAAAACAGCACTGACTTGGTCTGAAACCACAATTTTTTCGTTCGGAGCATACTTTCTTTTATTTGTGCTCAATTCCTTGAAAAATTTAGCATATGAAGGAATATTTTTAATCACATTGAGCAATGGTAAATTTACATTCACCTTAGAAAGCATGTCATACAACTCTTTAAATTGTGTTTCAACCTTATTCTTGACCAATCTACCAGGAAAAGGGACGGGAGGTACATATGGCTTAAGAGATGGAGTTGGAAGTTTCTCTCCGGGAGTCACTTCAACTCGTTCCTCGGCCACAACTTCATTCTCATGCAAATTAGTATTATCTAAAGGAGAAGGAGAAGAGTGTACCTCCTGAAGAGTCTTACCACTCCTCAGGGTGACGGCCTTAGCTTGTTTCGGTTGACTTGGAAGTGTACCCGGAGTGTGCTTTTGGAGTGCCTCGGCAATTTGACCAAGCTGATTCTCAAGCTTTTTCATGGAAGCTTCTTGGTTCCCCATTCTTTGGTCAATGTCCACCTGATTTTGTTGCGAGGCCTGGATAAACTTCTGCAAAGTTTCCTCCACACTTGGCCTTGCAGGCCCTTGTTGCTGTGGTTGTGACATCTGTGGTTGGTATTGTTGCTGAAACTGACCTTGCCCTTGATTTCCTCCCCATGAAAAATTGGGATGATTCCTCCAACCCGGATTGTAAGAGTTGGAAAACGGATCATTTCGCACTCTTGGTTGGAAAGAATTCATTGCATTGGCTTGATCAAGAAATTTCGGAAATTGATCTCGCAATGGACACCCCATAATATCATGGGTATTTAAATTACAAATTACACAACTTGTGCCCGAACTGGTCTCTCCTTGACTTCGACCTTGATTTTGACCTTGGTTTTGACCCGTCATCATCCCCATGAAGTTCTTCATTTGTGAAGTCAATGCCGAAACTTGTTGTGCTAACATATCATTGGACTCGACTTCATAAACACCTTTTCTACCTCCTCTCACACTTTTCTGTTGTAAATTCATGCCAAGTCTCTCATATAAAGCTTTTGTTTCATCCGCTATTTTCTCACCCATAGCACCCCCTACTGCATTATCCACTTGTGCTTGACCTTGTTGAGTCAACCCATCATAGAAAGCTTGATTTAAAAGGGCTAAAGGAAACCCGTGATGAGGACACTGGACCAACAACATCTTGAATCTATCCCAAGCTTCATGAAAAGCTTCACCATGATCTTGATTGAAAGACATTATCTTGGATCTCAAATCGGATGTCTTTTGATTAGAGTAGAACTTTGCCATGAACTTGTTGTAAACATCCGTCCAAGTGTGGAGAGAGGCAGGTGCAAGTGCCATAAACCATGTCTTGGCAGCATCCTTCAACGTATAAGCAAAGCACCTCATTCTCAATTGCTCTTCGGTTAGTTGCCCCAATGGAAAACCTTGCACTGTGCTATAGAAATCTCGCATAAAGGTTATTGGGTCCTCCGATGCCATCCCATGGAATGAAGGGAGGATGTTGAAATGAAGGTTCTTCTACTTATAGTTCCTTGCTGCTTGTGGGAGCACGATGCACGATGGTGACGGTTCAATTACCGGACGAGCAAAATCACCCATCATCTGTGGTTCCGCCATTTTAATTTCTTCTTCTGAGTCGGTATTCTCAGACTGTTCAGAATAAACCGACTCACTTTCTGTATCACTTGGTTCCGGTTGCTTTCTCTTGTTGATGCGATGAATGTTGTGGTCAATTGGTAACAAATCTGGTTGTAGTGACCTACGACCAAACATTCAAATCTGCAACACCAAGTTAAAACAAAATATATATACAAAACAATATTCACAATAGCAAATAATTAAATCAACTTTAAATTAAACGCGTCCCCGGCAACGGCGCCAAATTTTGACGAGTGTCGAAACGTCAAAAGAAAATTTTCAACTCAAACTACCTACAATTGATTTGTAGATAGGGTAAGTAGGGTCGAACCACCGAGACACGAATTTAAAGTATGTAAAATTATTGCTATGACAAAGATTTTATAAAGTGAAGAATTTGTTGTTTTCAAAATTAATGCTTTTGCAAAATTAACTAAATTTGTTATAAACGAGATTTCAGTAATAAGACAAAATTCCCGGAATTGGCTTCACAATTATGCTCAAGTTTCAAGGTTCATCAATCAAAGTACACTTGGGGTTTTGTTCTTACAAAATTATGATTGGGACACTTAGGCGGGTGATTTGCAATCAAGTGTTCCCAATTAATCTATTCCCTTGGCCCGTTCATAGATTAATTAGAAACCCATTTAGAACTTAAGAACAATAAAAAAAAACCACAATTCTTATGAATCTTTTGGCGGGGATTCAACAAATTGTTACTATCAAGCAAAGACTAATTGCAATTGAAAATTTGGCGATTCACAATTGAAATTCTAGATTATTCAAGAACAAATATGCATTCAACATAGATAATCTAAAATTCCATTAAAAACTGCTTGACAATCCCAAGTCATACAATGATAATGATGAAAAATAAAACTTAAAACATAAATTGTTACCTCCAATCCCAAGAATTAGGGGTTTAGCTATCCATTACAAGCAAGAACACCAAGAAAAATTGAAGAGAGATATGAAAAGATGATAAGAGTTTCTAATATCTGATAACTCCCAAAAAAAACCAAGTGCTGCCTTTTATAAAAACCTAGGTTATAAAACACGAACAGTCACACGCAGCCAGGCCCACTTCGTTCGCCCATTGTGGGCGGTCGCCCACGTCAACCTCCGCGGTCGCCCACATCGACAGAAAGACTTGGCGTTCAAAACATTGCTCCTGGGCGGCCGCCCACATAACCCTTGAGCGGTCGCCCATCCAGACAGAAAGATATCACCATTTTCTTCCCTTGCCTAAACCCAATTTGTCCCTTGGCCCAATTTTCCTTCGGCCACATCCTTCTTAGCCGGCCACTGCCTATGATTTTGGCCACATTTAGTACCCCCTTTTTCTTCGGTTCGCAACGTAATTACATCGTTCCATTTTGACCCTTGATTTATTCACAAAAAGCTTCCAATTTCCTCAACTCTTCACTTGGACCACTGAAAACTAAAAAACACTAAAACATCCATTAAAACACACAAAACTCAAGGATTAAGCAAAGTATAAGTTCATAAAGTATTCAATGGATGAGTGTGAAACTCACTCATCAATGTGTCAGCAGTGGGAAACAGGGTAGCTGACAAGGCAAACCATAAGAACCCTTGAGCCAAATGCTCTGCTGTCATCCTCGGAGATCCCGCCAAATACTCCTTGATGCCCCTCCTCAGATGAGCCTCCATCGGCCCGTACCGAATAACCAAGCCCCTGGCATCGATAATGTTAAAACCCAGCAGCTCCGACAACTGCCCCGGGGTGTAGCCATCCACCCACACAAGTGTGTTGCCCCAGAATGGCAACCCCGTAATCGCCGCAAAGTCAGTGGGAGTCACAGTCGCCTCCCCCCACCTGAAGTGGAACGTGTGGGTCGTGTCCCACCAGTACTCGCTCAGGGCAACGTGCAAGACCCTCGCCCTCTGTGTCGAAGCCACCACGGCTACTGCGCTGATAAATCCAGCCAAACCGGAGTCAATCACAAACTGCCGTGGACTCCTCTCTCCGTCCCGAGCCTCGTCTGGGAGCATCTCCCACAGCGCTCGAACCGCCTCAAAGGCTCCCCTGCTCTTCAAGTTACGGACATTAACCGGCCCTCGCCCCTGCAGGTGAACACGGCAAAAGTACGTTACTACAAGAACAACATCTACCAGAATGCACAAACGCATATCGAAATGATGAAACACAGATATAGTTCATTTTTCCTAAAATATTTCCATCCCAGTTGGAGTATTAACGGTCCAAAATCCCAAAAAAGTACAAACTTTCGAAAAATCCGTCGAATTCGGAACTTTCAAAACATTTCGAAAAATCCGTCGAACTTGGAACTTTCAAGCATTTCAAAAATTCCGTCGAATTCGGAACTTTCAAAACATTTCGAAAAATCCGTCGAATTCGAAACTTTCAAAACATTTCGAAAAATCCGTCGAAGTCGGAACTTTCAAACATTTCGAACATTTTGAAAAAATTACTCCGTCCCAAATTAAACTTACTTTAATTTCGGAAAACACCCCTAGACATGGAATTTTGCAACCAAAATTTTTATGTTATCTACCCATGATGTCAATTGAACTAAACTCTAGTCAATTTCGACAAAGGCACATCGCAAAGTCAAAAGCCCCAATTCGGGCACCAAGAACCCTAACTCATTTCTAATCAAATTCCTAAAATTTAAAGAATGCACATTCTGAAAATTAACGGAATTTAGAGGGTGTTTACCTGTCTTTCGATCCCTTCCTTGGATTTGTGAGTGTCCCGAGCCGGATAAAACTCCATTGGATCCATGGGAAGAGCGGTGGTTCGAATGGTCCTCACCAACCTCGTTCTCTCATTGTCGGTCCTCCTATGGCGAGCCCGTGGTTCTAAACCGGCATCCATGATGATTTTCCCTCGAAGATTCGAACAAAACTCGCAAAAAGGAAAGGATTTTTTTATCTCTTTTCTCTCTTCTCTCGCCTGAAAATATGGTGGAATGTTACTGGTTTGCGTCGGCCTGTTGCTGATTTGAACCTGGTCAAATTCAGTCTCAGTCCGGCCAGACTCTTTTGCAACTGAAAAGATTCCTTGCCACTTTGGCCCCTCAGCTTCTCACAATTTCAATTTACCCCCTTTTGGCCCCCAAAAGTGTAAAATTTCCCCAAGTTAGACCTTTCTAACACCCCCTCTCCGAGGTTAAATCCTAGTTAGAGATTTCTAACAATCCCGTCTCCAGACGTTAAATTTCCCGTTAGTTCTCACTAACATTCCGTCTTCGGAAGTTAAATCACAATCCCGTCTCCAGACGTTAAATTTCCCGTTAGTTCTCACTAACGTTTAGTCTTCAGACGTTAAAACTCAGACCGTCTTCGGACGTTAAATCACAATTCTGTCTCCAGACGTCAAAATTCTCATTGGTTTTCACCAACATTCATCTCTCCGACCGCCAGTCGTAAGCCCGACCATCCCAATTCAGCGGCCATTAAGGTAAGCCCGCACAACAATCCCTCTTCGGCCATCCTCATAAGTCCGAATACCTTTTCACTCCAGCAAGTGAACATTCATCTCCCCGGCAGTCACCGTAAGCCCGACCATCCCAATTCAGCGGCCATCAAGATAAGCCCGCACAACAATCCCTCTTCGGCCATCATCGTAAGCCCGAACCTTCCTCCCCAGCAGGATCCTAAGACCATCCGTCTAAGAAGAAATGTCAATCAATTCCCCTAGTTCTGTTAGAACTCTGGACGCTTTTCCCCAGCAATGTGTCAGTCTCTCCCAAGACCACATCACGTTCCTAACCTCGTCGTTAGAACGTCAATCCTCCCATGTTGTTATAACATCCATTTGACGCAGCCATTCCCGTCATGTCCACCATATCCCCAGCAGATAAAACCTGACCGTCATCATAAGTCCAGCACCCAAGGCACGAACGCCTCATAAAATCAATCTCTAGGCACGAACGCCTTCATCTCAGGACAAACGCGTCCTCGGTCTGAGGCGCCACACGCCCTCAAATGTTTCAGTAAACCCGGTCTGAGGCGCCACACGCCCTCGAATGTTTCAATAATCTCGGTCTGAGGTGCCACATGCCCTCGAATGTTTCAGTAAACCCGGTCTGAGGCAACACACGCCCTCGAATGTTTCAGTAAACCCGGTCTGAGGCGCCACACGCCCTCGAATGTTTTAGTAATCTCGGTCTGAGGCGCCACACGCCCTCGAATGTTTCAGTAAACCCGGTCTGAGGCGCCACACGCCCTCGAATGTTTCAGTAATCTCGGTCTGAGGCGCCACACGCCCTCGAATGTTTCAGTAATCTCGGTCTGAGGCGCCACACGCCCTCGAATGTTTCAGTAATCTCGGTCTGAGGCGCCACACGCCCTCGAATGTTTCAGTAATCTCGGTCTGAGGCGCCACACGCCCTCGAATGTTTCAGTAAACCCGGTCTGAGGCGCAACACGCCCTCGAATGTTTCAGTAATCTCGGTCTGAGGCGCCACACGCCCTCGAATGTTTCAGTAATCTCGGTCTAAGGCGCCACACGCCCTCGAATGTTTCAGTAACCTCAGTCTGAGGTGCCAAACGCCCTCGAAAGTTTCAATAATCTCGGTCTGAGGCGCCACACGCCCTCGAATGTTTAAGTAATCTAGGTCTGAGGCACCACACGCCCTCGAATGCTTCAAGTAATCCCGGTCTGAGGCACCACACGCCCTCAAATATTTCAGTAATCTCGGTCTGAGGTGCCACACGCCCTCGAATGTTTCAGTAATCTCGGTCTGAGGCGCCACACGCCCTCGAATGTTTCAGTAATCTCGTTCTGAAGCGCCACACGCCCTCGAATGTTTCAGTAATCTCGGTCTGAGGTGCCACACGCCCTCGAATGATTCAGTAATCTCGATCTGAGGCACCACATGCCCTCAAATGTTTCAGTAATCTCGGTCTGAGGCGCCACACGCCCTCAAAGGTTTCAGAAATCTTAGGTTCAGATGCCTCATAATAGTCTCTATTCAGGTTCAGACGCCTCACAACAGTCTCACTTAGGTCAAGGTCCCCACGCGCGGCCCTTGCACCTACGAACTACGATCGGCTTGATTCCCGCTCGGGATTCGTAGGAATCCTTCCGCTAAGGGTCCAGCCAGCTGACCTCTCAGGTCTCTTCAAGTAAGGCATCCCCCAATTTGGATCCTTATCTTTTTCAACGACCCCACTTCCTTCGAAAGTGACGTCGCTGAGTGGCTAACTGTAAGTACCCAAATCCGGATCTTTAAAATCCGTTAAAAGTTAACCGGAATCCGTTAACTGGCCCGCTCCAGGTTAACCGGAACCCGTTAAACTCCCCGTTCTCAAGCCAACAAGACGTCTCGGGACTGCCCCATGCATCCCAACATCAAAGCGTACTCAACACACGTTGTCACACGTAAAAGTATAGTTTTTCCTGAAAAATGCACTATCCGGCACTTTCCGGGGGCGTTTCGGACATTTTTCGGATAGTTATTTAAAAAATGGACAAAACCGGGAATAATGACACGAAAACGCATGTCTTGGTGAGTCACAGGGGCACGAGGCACGCATGCCACAGACCTCTAGTCAACATCAATCAGATTTCAGAGTGAAAAGACCAAAATACCCCTAAGATGTTGTCACAGTCCGTCCGGACTGTTTTTCAGGCAAAACAGAATTGCCAGCAAGTCATCCCAATTTCCAAAATACCACAAAACCTTCCCAAATTCAGGTTAAGTCCGTCCGGACTCTTTTGCATTTTCACCCTATAAATACAGAGGGCTGTCAAACATTTGAAAGGAGGAAAATATTATCCATTTTCACAAATAGCCACGGCATAACCAGCTTCCACCCCTTTCCGAGCCCCATTTTATCTTGATTTGCATGAAAACCTTATATTTCAACCAAACACGAACCAAACAACCTCAAAACACCTTTCCAAACACTAAATCGTATCCCGTATACGCCTCCCGAGCTAAAAGAGTCAACCCCTAGCCATAGATAACACTCTCTCTCCCTAAACACTCGTGATAGTCATTTAACGGTCCGAATAACAGTTTCAGACCGTCAAGCGAAGATTGTGCAAATTCTATCTGTTCATTCGACGTTGCGTGTGAGCATATTTCATTTCTCCTCCGCAAACACTTGTCGTGGACGTCCCACTGGGGCTTCACATTCGTGTCTCCCATCGACACTCCAAGAGGACATGTTCTTTCAACTCTCAAAATCCTCAAAGGTCCTCAGATCCTCGAATTCCAACGTTCATTCTCTTCATTCGGGATAACCCCGAACTACGGCGACCTGAGCTCCTCCCAAGGAGGGGAACGTAAGCAACCATAACTGGTCTGGTCGAAAGCACAAACAGATCTCAGAAAACCCTGTCTCCTCAAGGACCATTCTCATACACTTTCCACCCTTCGGAGTTTGATTCTCGATATCAGTGGGCTTTCTCCTCATGATTAATTGAAATATTTGCTCATATCAGCTTTGGTGGTTGACTAACCCGAACATCAATAAAGGGTTTTAAGCAGCTTTGTGATTATCACGAATAAGACAAGTTTTCAAGTGTCTCGACAAGTCTTCTCTTTCTACATCATAGGAAGATTAGAGCCAAACACTATTTCGGTCAGCAGGGGCTTCCATACACTTTTCTACACCTTGTGATGCTTATACTCTCCCAAAAGAGTCAAACCCAAAAGCGAGAGTGTCATACACAAATTCGGGATCCATTCCCACCTTCGAAAGATGTGCCCCTGCACATAAACATTTCCGAGTCTTGTCCAGCGACTGATTGACTGCGGTTTGAAATGATGAGTTGCCTCTTTGGCCACAAGATGACTCTGTCTGCAATAAGGCTGCATTGAATCTCTTCAAACTGGGGCTTTGCTATGTTGTTCTCTCAGGACCAGATTCCCTCCGGGTTTACCTTGCATTATCAACTAGGGCTTTGCCAAGCCGAGATCATTCTCTGCACTTTCTCTGCTACTTGCCGTCTTGGGGTGCGTGACACACTTTGTTCTCACTAGCAACGGACCTACTGCATCCAGTACTCCCGGGAGCATCCCCGACTTGCCTAAGCTGCACCATCCATACACCATCACTCGTACATTTTCCCACCTCATGGGAGAGGGTCCACCCCATTATAAACACTTTTTTTCCATACACGATCCCTCATAGCATAATGGCTACATACATATCTGTTTGTCAAGTCGTGCAAAACCCCCCACTTCCTTTCCATCCCCAGCTGAGATGGACTTGTGCAACAAAAGATTAATAATGCATAAGTAAAAGGTTAAATAAAATGCAAAGTGCCTAGAGTGTTGTGTTTCCCCCCTCCCCCGCAGGGTACAATAATCAAGTGATCATAATCTGATTGTGGGGATTGCCCCTTAAATCACAATCTTGGACAAGGATTCCAAATCCTGCAGGTGGCAGATCCCGCCTTTATCATCTTCATCAGGCCCGTCACCTTCGGACTCACCAGCATCATCTGAAAGAGCCCCAGCTGCCTCAGCCCCAAGCAATGCTTGTCAAAGAAAAAGAGCTCCAGCTGCCCTAGTATCCAGACAATAATGCTCACCAGTCTCGATGACTTCAAAGCCTACTCCCTCCATCCCACGTGATTGCAAACTAACTTTTTGGGTGTGGGAATTAAGAAAAAGTGATGTAAGAAAGAGAAAAAGTTAAATGTTGTGAGTATGAAAAATTAAATAGGAGAGAGAATGAGTGGAAGAAATAGTGAGGAGAGAGAATGTTGTGAGTGTAAAAGTGAAGTAGGAGAGAGAATGAGTGGGTGGAATAGTGAATATTCTTTGCCATTTTGGGAAGTTTGCATTTACGTGGGACGGACCAAAATAGAAATAAGTTTGCATTCACGTGGGACGGAGGGAGTATTTTGCAAAGACCGTCCCGTGAATGGCCACCCAGCAAGCATCGACAAGTGGTATAGATCCCTCCGGTGGCCACAGTCTCCCTAGCAATGATAGCATCAGACCCTCCGGTAGCTACACCTATCCCTAACAGAATCAATGGTAGCATGAAACCCTTAACAGCTACCTCCCATCAAGCAGTAGCACGAGACCCTCCGGCAGCTACAACTCTCCATCACCAACAGCAACGGTAGTCTAAGACCCTCCGGCAGCTACAGGTGAGTACAGCACAGGTATGAAAGCATATCTCAGTCAATTACCTTGCTAGAAGCATTAATCTCGTTCCCAGGTTGGATGCCTTCAAATAATCCCGTTCTAGGTAGCGATACCTTCAAATGATCCCTTCTAGGTCAAGAGGCCTTCAAATAATCCCTTTTAGGTCAAGAGACCTTCAAATAGTTCCCTTTAGGTAAAAAGACCTTCAAATGAACCCTTCCAGGTTGGATGCCTTCAAATAATCCCGTTCCAGGTTGGATGCCTTCAAATGATCCTTTTTTAGGTCAAGAGACCTTCAAATAATCCATGTTAGGTCAAAAGACCTTCAAATGATCCCTTTAAGGTCAAGAGACCTTAAAAAATCCCTTCCAGGTTGGATGCCTTCAAATAATCCCGTTCCAGGTTGGATGCCTTCAAATAATCCCGTTCTAGGTAGCGATACCTTCAAATGATTCCTTTTAGGTCAAGAGACCTTCAAATTATCCCTTCTAGGTCAAGAGACCTTCAAATAGTTTATTTTAGGTCAAGAGACCTTCAAATAGTTCCTTTTAGGTCAAGAGACCTTCAAATGATTCCTTCTAGGTCAAAAGACCTTCAAATAGTTCCGTTTAGGTCAAGAGACCTTCAAATAGTTTCCCCTACGTTTAGACTCCTTCAATCAGTGTCCTTCGAACTACGACCGGCTTGATTCCCTCCCAGAGATACGTAGGAATCCTTTCTCCAAAGGTCCAGCCATCCGATCTCCCAGTCATCGTCCAGCCCTCTGCCTTATCCCCCTGCTGCTCATTGAGATTGGGTCCTTTTTATCGACAACCTCACTTCTTCCATAAGTGACATTTCTGAAGGGCTCTGTGAGTACGCCAATCCAATTCGCGACCCTTTTAGGTGCATTTTAATGTGATAAAATTGCACTAAGGGGTGTTTTGGTAAATTCCCGATCCGTTCCGAGACTTCCGGAAACATTTCATGAGTTTCTCGCGAAGGAAGTATTTTTTAGTATTTTTCCCGGACAAAAGGACCTACAGGGAATTAACTGCTTTGGACTTTTCAGGAATTAATTCAGAATATTCTAGAAGCAGCATTTGGCGCCAAAAATAGTTATTGCTTGCTTAAGTCGTGCGACAGATCGAAGCATGGAAAGTGGATACGTGAAGTCGTGCGACACTTCATGCCCATCAGCAGCAGCTATAAATAAGACCCTTCCCCTCTCAGAAATGGATTCCAATTTCCCCTCCTAAATTCACTCTGCCCAATTTGCACCAGAAACCTCTCTCTCTCCTCCTTCCACACATAACACCTTTTAACCCTTACCAATTCAACCTCCCTCCTACACACTTCAACCATCCACCTTCATACAACCCTTACCGACTGAGGTTCTGAAGGCTAGCACCCCACCTGTGGTCAATTCCACGTCCAGAAGCTGAATTGAAGGCCAATACACCTAACTTGGTGTGTTGGTGGTGGATCTACAAGGGTAACAAGTCCACCTCTCTCTCTCTCTCTTACTACTTGCTTAATTGCAATCCCTTCCCCTCCACTTGATAATCAGGCTCCATCCGCCTCAGATTGTCAAGTGGCAACTGCCATCTCTCTGTTTAAATTCGATTTGCTTGATCCAATTACATGTTCATAATGTGATCTTATTTGTAATTGCAATTTGGTTGTCAAGGGAGTGTGGATCTCCCATATCCACACTCCTTTGGCCGATCTATTATTGATTCGTGTTGTATGAATTTGCCTTAGTATAATTGCTTGATCTGGATAGGTATCTGTTGAATCTGTCTCTCAGCTGTAAGATTCCTGCAGATGGTAAACATGTGTCACGCGACACATTTGGACATGAGGAGTCCTGTGTCACGCGACATATCGTGACCATCTGCAGAGAATCATCATTTCAGTTGTAATTTGTTGATATTGTTTGCTTGTCACTCAGAATATAGTGTATATCCTCAATATCTGCACTCATCTGAGGTGATTCTGTTGCTGTGGATTGAGTATTTGTAAAACCTCTGCATAGCGTCTTGTAGTGTCACCCGACACAACTAACCCATCAAGTCCTGTGTCACGCGACACAACAAGCCCTGTGCAGAAGGTTCAGTTTCAGTTGTAATCCGTATTCAGTCTTCGATGTAAAATGGGATGTGGCCTCCCAGAGTCAATGGTTCACAAGTTGTATTCCCCTCTGTTGAGCAATAAAACAAAGCATTGATTTGCATTTTAATACATATATTGTCATACACACTTTGCACACACTTTTGAATGTTTTGAAGGTTGAACAATAGAAAGACTCGTCTACGGACGAGGCGTGTTGGGTGAACTCTCGGTTCTTCCCAACACGTAACCTGACCCCCGAACCCATTTTCTCACTTTCAAAAGGTTTTCAATGTTTCCTCTAAAAATGGCGTGGTGACTCCCTATTTTTTATTTTTTCGGCGAGTGTTCATTCAGTTATTAGATGCTTAATTCCGCTGCGTATGGACTCATAAAATCCAACGGTGGTATCAGAGCCCCGTTCGTATGATTAAGTTTGAATTAACATGCTAAGAAAAGTGATATAAATCGTTTATATGTTCCTTGCATGTTTTGTATGCGATAGTTTGATTGTTTTTGAAACAATATGCCTAAATCATGTTCTATTCATATCGAATTAAATCTGTTAAAAGTTGTTTATATGATTTAATTGCTCTGTGATTAAGAATTGATTGAAACTGGAAATCTGCAAATCTGGTAACCTTGTGTCACGCGACAAAGGTTGCTTGTGTCACGCGACAGAACTTGCTTGTGTCACGCGACAAAGCTTGCTTCTGTCACGCGACAAAACTTGCCTAATCTGGGCAGAATCAGTTTGTTTCATAATCCTGCTAATCTGTGAATATGTTTACAATCTGATATGTTTATGTCTTAATCTGGATGCTATAAATTTCTGGAAATTAAGTTTATAGGGCTATGCTAGATTAATTCATTGTTTATGCATGCTTAGTTAATTAAAATATGATTTTATTAATTGTTGCGATGCATTAATTATGTGTTCTTATGTGTTAAGAGCTTTGTTAGATGTTTAGTCGAAACATAGAAATATAAATTCCTGAATGTTTAAATTGAAACATTGAAATTTTGGTTTTCTGATTGTTTATGAGAAACAAGTCAGTTTACGCAAAATTTAAAGGAAACTGATTGTTTATACAAAGTATTGATTATGTTGCAAATTAGAGCTGATTTCTGATTGTGCATGTCTAGAAGAGTTCTGTCGAAGGAGAGGTTTGGTACTTAAGTAGTCCTTGTGGCTCACCTATCTTCCTGGGAACTTACCTGGTGCGCGATTATGATTATCTTTGCTGATATGCTTATAATCTGCTTTAAAGAACCCTCATTTAACTTATAAGTTATTTATGCCAATTCATGATTAAAACACTTGAGACCACTCGGATAGTTTTGGGTGGGCTTGCCATAGCAAGGTACTTTGATTCTATTCGCTTGCGAGCAAGATGAGGAAATGGTGGTTCCTATACGTTTAAAGTGAATGAACTTAATTGGGTTATCAAAATGGTTTTGGACCCAAGGCATAAGATGAGATTAAAATATTCTTAGACATATGATGTCTTAAATAAATCTCATAAAAGATCTAAGAGTCATATATGTGATATGATTGATGTTTCTACCTAATTAATTTAGTTTTGAGCGGTTTGCCATAGCAAACTTGAAATTAAATTAAAGTTGGATCTTAGCCCATTAAATGTATATTATGCTTATTTGCATTGGAAGGTGTATAATTTAGTGGGAGCATTTATTTTCATGTAAATGCATTATACTTCTCATATAATATGTTTGCTCATATGTGTTCATATTTTATGTATATCTTTTTGTAGAATAAATGGCATCAAACAATAATCATCTGTCACTGCGATCTGTCCTTGAGAAGGAAAAGTTGGAAGAGAATGCTACAAACTATATGGATTGGATCCGTAGCGTGAGAATTGTTCTCAGGCAAGAGGAAAAGTTGTACGTTCTCGAGGAACCTATTCCACCTGAACCTGCTGCCAATGCTACTAGGGCAGTGAAGGATCAATATCTGAAGCATAAGCGTGATGCTACTGATGTTGGTTGCCTCATGCTCTCCGCCATGTGCAAGAGCCTTCAGAAGTATCTTGAGCACTTGGGGACAGTTGATCTAAACAATCGACTGATGGAAATGTTCCAAGTTCAAGCAAGGCAAGAAAGGTATAACACAGTTAAGGCCCTAACCTCATGCAAGATGAGTGAAGGACAAGCTGTTGGTCCCCATGCTCTAAAGATGAAGGGCCACATCGAGCATCTTTAGAGGCTTGATTTTCCAATTAGCCAAGAGTTGGCTACTGACATGATATTGAATTCATTGCCCGAAGGTTTTAGTAATTTCATAATGAACTATAACATGGGGGCATGAATAAGAACCTTTCTGAGTTAGTTCAAATGTTGAACACTGCGGAAACCAATATTGTTAAGAAGAAAATTGATCAAGTGTTGATGGTTAACAAGGGGAAGGCTTTCAAGGGTAAAGGAAAGGCAAAAGTTGCTAATCCTAAGGCAAATGTTGCCAAACCCAAAGAGGGTGCCAAACCCAAAGAGGCTAAGCCCAAGTCCCAAGAGGACGCAGTCTGCTTCCATTGCAATGAGATTGGACATTGGAGGAGAAACTGCTTAAAATACAAGGAAGCACTGAAGAAGAGCAAAGGTGTTGCTTTGACTTCAGGTATCTTTGTAATAGATATATTCCTATCTACTTCTAGTTCGTGGGTATTGGATACCGGATGTGGATCTCACATTTGTCTAAATGTGCAGGGTCTAAAGAACAGAAGGATGCTTGAAGATGGTGAAGTGGACCTACGTGTGGGGAATGGAGCAAGAGTTGCTGCATTAGCCGTAAGAACTTATGAAGTTACTTTACCTAGTAGACTAATACTTGTTTTGAACAATTGTTATTACGTTCCAGCTTTAAGTAGGAATACTATTTCGATTTCATGTTTGGATAATGAAGGTTTTAATTTTCTTATATGTGATAAGAAGTTTTCCATTTACAAGAGTGATATGCATTATTGTACTGCTATTTCATTCAATGGCCTTTATATCCTTGATGTTGAAAATCATGATAATGATGTCTATAACATTAACAAGAAATCTAAACCCAATGATGTAAACCACACTTACTTATGGCATTGTCGTCTTGGCCATATAAATGAGAAACGCATTTCTAAACTCCATAAAGATGGATTTTTAGACTCACATGATTATGAATCATATGAGACATGTGAATCTTGTTTACTTGGCAAGATGACCAAGGACCCATTTACCAAAACTGGTGAAAGGGCGGGCGACTTATTAGGACTCATACATACCGACAAAGATGATTTCAGATCGCAGACATGATTTTTGTTTACGTTGAATGGAGGCACTGTCAGTTGGAAAAGTTCCAAGAAAAGTACCGTCGCTGATTCTACAACCGAAGCTGAGTACATAGCGGCATCTGATGCAGCTAAGGAAGCTGTTTCGATCAAAAAGTTCATTAGTGATTTGGAAGTCGTTCCAAGCATCAAAGATCCTATTGAACTTTATTGTGACAATAATGGTGTCATTGCACAAGCAAAGGAACCAAGGTCACATCAGAGATCCAAACACATACTTCGACGTTTCCACATTATCCGAGAGATATGCGAAAGGGAAGACGTAAAGATATGCAGAGTAGACACTGATGACAATGTGGCGGACCCATTAACTAAGGCTCTCCCGCAAGCTAAGCATGATGGTCATGTTAGGTCCATGGGTATTCGATACATGAGAGATTGGGCCTAGTGCAAGTGGGAGACTGTTAGTGTTATGCCCTAGGCCTATAGTTGATAGACTTATATGTTGACATTATTTATTATTATGTGAAAAATTTATTATTTGATTATTATATGTTTTGCATATTTATTTGTAATAATCTCCGTCCCTAATTATTAAGTGAATAATTAGTATAAATGTTAATGGATAATCATATGATGATTATATGCATAGAGATGCACATTAAATTTATGGGTACTTGTTAGAGAACAAGTGACTGGACTTGACCCATTTGAGATTTATGTCATGGTCAAATGTCATAATTAAATCTCATATGGTCACTTCATTTAGTCCCTAGACCTGAGATTATCATGACATTACATATGATGAAAGTTATGTTTGATTTTAGTCAAACGATATCTTAACACGATATTTATAAAGGCTATCTTTGGCATGATCGGATTCATGATGGGAAGGATGATAAGTCAAGATGGAATTTGTCCCTCGAAAGAGAGATGTTTTTGCTTGGGCCCCTCGATGAGTGATAATGATGAAAGTGTATGGCCATACCCCAATGCGATTGGATTATCATTATACTCAAGATCGAGAAAGCATTGAACAAATACAAGTTGACGTGGACCATGACTTCTGTTCAATATAACATCGTGAGACAAAGGGAGAAATGAAAGTGTACCATTGGAAACGTGAACTCTTACGTTATATTATTTGGGTAGATATAATGGCTTGCTAGAGTCCGCTTATATTTTATGAGGGTCGATATGATCGAGCTCATTGCCAACATAATATAATCCTATTGGGTCACACACAACTAGAATGAATTGGTTAAACCAAAGGAAGAAAATTGAGAATTCCTCATCAGGCATAAGTCATCGCGCGACAGAACTTGTCCAGAAGACTTGTCTGGTCGTGCGACAGATCTTGTCCATAGGACTCGTCTGGTCGTGCGACACTTCATGCCTGAGGAGGTTTACAGACAGTTTCATAATTTGATTAGGAAACAAATACCATACTAGAGTAGTATAAATATGATGTCTGTGAAACCCTAAAAAGCTAGCCGAATTTCTGAAAAAGAAAATCACAAAGGATTTCTCAATATTCTTCAAAGATTTAAGGATCTAGCAATCATCAAGAATTGTTCTTGGTTCATTCAAAGGTGTGGATACTACTAGAGGGTCTTCGCTCGTACGACGATCAAGGCCTAGAGTTCAAAGTTTGTGATTCAAAATCACATTGGTTATTTGTTCGATAGCTCAAGAACGGAAAGCGATCAAGGTTGATTATTTCTATCTCATAGGAATTCAATTTAATTGTATAGAATGGATCCTAGGGCTCTTGGGTTTTGTGTTATTAGATGCTTAATTTCGCTGCGCATGGACTCATAAAACCCAACACTTCTTTCTCATTCGAAGGACATGATCAAGGTAAGCTCGAGCTGTACTTTGCACGCATCCTACTCCAGTTAGCGTAAGAAACTTAACTCGCTGATGGGGGATCGAAGCCACCATTCCAAGTGCGACCTGGCCAGGGATACCCAAAATAGCAGCATAATCACTATTTACATCAATAACAATAAATGTTACCTTAGTAGTGACCCTGAATGGATGTTGTCCTATATCAATGTCCAACTCGATCTGCCCCTTAGCATTCACCCTGTGGTTGGTGAAGCCTTCAAGTCGACCATCATATGGTGACAACTGCTCCTTTGAGAGTCCCATTTCCTTGAACATCTTGTAAAAAAGAATATCCTTGCAGGCCCCCGTGTCTACCAAGAGTCTGCTCGGCGTACACCCGTCAATTAATCCCGGGATAACAAGAACTTACTCTCTGGCTGCCATGTTTGTTGCTAGCTCGTCCGAATAGAAGCTGGTAACCTCATCTCTGATGTATATTCTAGGTGGTATATGGGGGGCTTTATTGAGCTGGAAAATCTTGTGCTTCAGAGCGGTGTTGCTAGCTTGCTCAGTAATCACTCCCAAATTCAGTCGAGGTTGCCTTGGCTCTTGCGTACCTCCAGTTGCTCGCTCACCTCCTCTAGGCTGAGCTACTTTCACATACCTATTGAGCCTCCCATTGTCGACCCACTTCTGGATGATATGTTTCAGACTCATGCAGTTCTCTGTAGTGTGACCCGTATCCTTGTGATAATCACAGTATTTGCTGGTATCCCTTCTGAACTTGTTTCCTGGGTTCATTGGGACAGGTGGGCCTAGCTCGACCGTATTCATAATTTCTGTGCGACTCACTATCAACGGGGTAAAAGTCCCGGGCACTCTCTCAGTCGCCCTAGTTCTGTTTTTCCCGTTCTTGTTGTTACCTCCATTCTTAGCTGGATCCTTCTTATCAGTATCTGCGACCTCGTACTTAGGACCTTTTCCATTCTTCTTTTCCTTCCTCTCTTCATCTATTGCCACATTGTAGGCCCTTTCAAATAGCTCTTGACGGGTCATCACGCTCCTGACTTGTAGCTCATAGTCTAAGTCTGCAGAGGTCACCCCATTCCTGAAGCAATTTATTACTTCCCTATCTGTCAGGTCCTCTTCAATTTGGTCGACCATATCCTTGAACTTGGTATAATAGCTCATCGAGCTTTCATTCTTTCCTTGAGCCAAATTGTTCAGGTCGGTGACTGTCAACTTTCGGGCTCCAGATGTCGAGAAGCGATCTAGGAACTTCTTTATCATGTAATGCCATATGGTAATACAACCTGGTGCCAATCCACAAAACCAGGTTAGTGCTGCCCCTGTGAGGGTGCTGGTAAGTGCCTTGCACATCATATCATCTCCGGTAGAGACGAAACACATGGTAGCCTCCAGATGCTGTATATGGCTCTGAGCATTGGTCGCACCCGAATATTTTTCAAGAGCAGGAAATTTGAAGCCTTTAGGAGGTCGACGATCGAGCAATTCTCTGGACAAGGGGCGAAGAGTAAAGTCATTTTGTTCGCCCTTTCCAGTGTCCTCCTTTCGGTCGGCCTCCCATTGATCCAACCTTTTCTTCCACTGCAACCATTCTCTAGCATCCGGATTGTCATCCCTTGTGTGGGAGACGTAGTTGGATCTCTGTCGCTCATCACGGTGAGGTTCCTTCCTTGAGTTGGACCTATGCCTTTCACTTCTGGGGGGATTCACCTCTCTACCTCGTTGATCTCTATAAGAAGGCTACCTTACTGAGTTTACCGGCGACCTGTGCCTATCTTCCCTAACTGGCGACCTGTGCCCATTCCCATCCCGATGAGATTGCGATCTAGCTGATCTGACTGGCGACCTGCGCCCATTTCTCTTGCGGTGGGACTGCGATCTCTCTGTTCTAGCAGGCGACCTGTACCTATTCCTTTCAGTTTCCCTCTGTCGCCTTAACTCCAACTCAGCTTCCTGTTCCCTATTCGTATTGAGATGACTTCGCAAGTCATCAGGTGGAACCGGTATATGGGTGAAAATGTGAGGTACGATATGTCGCTCGCCATTTTGTCTGGCACTCCCGCTTTGCTAGCACTTCCGTCAGGCTCTTCCTCCATCTCCAATAGCTCGGCTAAGATTCTAGCCCGCTTTGGATGGCTCATCACCAAAAGTGCACAAGAAGGACTTAAAGGGACTGTGCAGAAAATATAGGAAGTTCCAGGGCCTTTCAGGCAATAATTTGACCATTCTAAGTGAGGGAGGGTCATTTTGGCATAAGAACCATGTTAGTCAAATATCTGCTTAGGTTTAGAATTGCTTAACCCAATCACAACAAGCATTAATGTGGACCCCTAATTTTAATTAGACCCAATAGAATTTTTCTATGTATGATAGGTTCCCTTAGTGCGAGTGCCAGTGTTTTTAAATCATGTAATTTTCTCAAGACCTTGAAGACTTGAAGATGTGAAGATTTGCCCCTATGTTCTTCTCTGTAAGTTACTCGGTTTGCTCTCCTAACCGATTGGTTCCCTAACCGATGGGTCAACCTAACCGGTTGCCTACCTAGTTGATGTAACCTTCACAGGTTGTATCTTTTACCTTGCCGGTTAAAGCTTTCTCTGCAAGCTTCCCTCAGCCTAACCCAACCGAAGCATTTATTGCTCCCAACTACCCAGCAACCCCTTTAGCTAAAGTTGGTAAAGCAAGCATGCTGAATAGACGCTGAAGTGACATTCCTGCGGCTGTCAGAAGCTCAAAATAGATTGCCAAAATGTCCAGTACTCACATCCTTCCAACCTCTCAAGGAAAATCTTCTCTCTCCTATCTCAGGCATTTAATGCAAAGATCCTTCAATTCAAAAGCATGCCTGATCAAGTCATCATTGCAACCTCTTCAAAGACAACGGCTCCTTTTCAAAGTTCACTATAAATAGCTTCCCTGGAGCATTGAAGAAGGGTGGTGCATTTATGATTCTTGAGAGTGAGTTCCTTTGAATTACCCACCTGCATACTCCATAGTTCAAGGCATTCAATTCAAGTCCCCTTATTCACTAGACATCTCTGTTAGGACTTATACACTGTGCACCTCAATCAATGTTGTAGTGTTCCTTCATTAGACTACCTTTGGAACACATTGATTGATTCACACACAACACCCTAGAGAAATCAGCTCAACTTGTGAGCACATCTCTAGAAAACACCAGGTCTTTATTGTAGCACGATCCATTAGTGGTCACCTTTAGTTTGGCGGCCTTCAATCATTGGCTTGCAACTTGTAATAAGTAGGAACCATTAATATAGTAGTGCACTTTCACAAATCCAAGTTCTGACCAAACTTGGTAGAGGACGTAGCAGTTATTTATCACTGTGAACCTCTTCAAACAATGTGTCATTCTTCTGTGTGCTTGTTTATTTTTGTGTAGTTGTAACTGGTTGACATTCTCTCAACTGGTCACAACCTATTGACTCAACCTACTGCTCAACTTGTTTGTCTTACTTGGAAATATAATTTGTCTTGTTTGTATAAGGATTTTTAACATACTGTTTTTGAAACTCTACCTAACCGGTTGTAAACCTAGCCTAACTGAAATCTCCGCTGTGCAAAATTAATCTAACAGTTGGCAAGTGTGTTTCCTACAACCTTTTACAAAGACTAAGAGTTTTTAAGAAAAAAGTTTTAACAGGCTATTCACCCCCCCCCCTCTAGCCTGATTTCTACCATTTGGGACCTAACAATTGGTATCAGAGCAAGCAATTTTCGAAAATCATTTTTCCAAGCTTAACCGCTTGAATTGCCAATTCCAAAATGGCAGGAAAAATCATGCAAACATACAACTTGACATCCGCTCCCATGTTGAACGATAACGAATTTCCAGTATGGAAAAACAGAATCATGCGGTACTTGGACTCAATAGATGATAGGTTAACCACTGTAGTCAGAGATGGTCCCATGACACCCCTGAAAATCAATCTTGCAACTAGAGCACCCAAAACTCCTCTCATGGAACATGCAGATAGAGAATCTGAACAAGATTTTGAGGTTTATGAAACTTATGTGCCAAAACCTCGTGAAGAATGGACTGAGGATGACAAACTTTGTGATTCCTTGGACCGAAAAGCATTGCACATCATAACCTCAGGACTTGATGACATCGTACAAACAAGTACAATGCTATGAGACCGCTCAACAAGTATGGCAAAGTTTACTCAGATATTTTGAAGGAGATCAAGTGGCCAAGGACAACAGACTCTACAAAAGCGTCGCTGAGTTTGAGTCCTTCAAGAAGAATCCAAATGAGACAATGAAGGAAACGTACGACCGATTCTGCGAGGTGAGTAACTCTTGTGCATCTTTAGGTAGAGTCTATACCATGAAAGACCTAAACATGAGATTCCTCAATTCTCTTGGAGACTTGTGGCATGTGAAGGTTGCTATTTTGAAAGAATGCCGTGATTTGAACGTTACTCATATCCAGAACATTGTGTCTACTTTGTTCTTATATGAGAAGGAGCTCAACCGGCTGAGTGGAGTGCAAAAACAATTTAAAAATTTATCTCTGCCAGCTCAGACTGAGATCTTCCCCAGTTCTTCTATGCTTACCAGCCAAACTACTACCATTGACTCTCCCTCAATATCTCAGCCTCAACCAACTCAAGCCAATACCTCATCTAGCACACCTCTTGAGGTAGAGGATGAATTTGCTGCATTTGCTAGAAACTACAAAAGGTTCAAGGATTTTAAGAAATCCCACAGCAAATCATTCCAACCCAAATCCTCATCTTTCCATAGATCTGGGAACTATCAAAGGAAAGGCCAAACCTCAACCTCAACCGACGGAAAAAATGCCCAAGGTGAGCTTGTGTGTTACAACTGTAGAAAACCCGGCCATTTTGCCTCCAAATGTCCTCAACCGAAATATGAATTTCTGAGGAAGAAACCATTCAAAAAATTCCCTAGATCTAAAAGTTTAGTTGCCGAGGATGGAACCGAAAAGGCTATGCCAGTCTGGTTTGAGACTGACTCTGAAAATGAGAATGCTGAATCAGATGAAGAAGCTGATGTCAGTTTTGTTGCTATGGATGGAACATATGACAAACCCATCTCCCTACAGACTCCTATCTTTAGACACCCCAACTCCAATGAACAATCATCCTATGTTGACCAGACTCCACCTATGAGATCTCCCTTGACATACTTTGATGAACCCATTTCTATTCCCAAGGCAGATGCAGGTAATCCATATAATTTCAAAATTCAAAACATAGGTGGATCCCTCTATGGTCAGTCTAAAACCATGCCCACTCTCAGACCGCTGATGCAACCAATTCAACCGACCTATCAAACTCAAGCCTTACCGATCGCCTCTTATCAACCGATGCTTGAGAACCGACCGATTCACTTAAAGCCTCTAACCGAGCCTAACCCTGAACCTATATCATCTTTACCAAATTTTGATCCCAATTTTGAACCATCATCCTCTTCCCCTCAGCCTACTGTTGACCCTATGCCCAATATGTCAAAGTCTGAAATGGCAGAGGTGATGAATGAGCTCTTCTCCGACTTTGAAAAATTAAATGAAGCTCACAAAATTATGGCTGATAATTTCAAAATGATATCTACTGAAAATGACTCTTTGAAAGCTGAAATAAAAGTTTTGAAAGAAAGCAAGCTAGAGTCTGTTCAGTTGAAGAAAGATAATCAAGAACTCACTGAGAGACAAAACATTTCTGTTTGTCAAATTGTTGATCTTGTGTCAAGAAATAATTCTCTTTCTAAAACCATTGACACATTCACAAAATCCCGAGCTGCTATGGAGACTATCATACAAGATCAGATATCTCCTAACCGAGATGTTACAACTGAAATAAGTTTTACCTCCAGCAGTAAGGAAAAAGACAGCAATGACAAACCGATTACCAAGTCTATCTCTGAGAACTTGATGGGTAAATTTGATGATGCTCAATCCAAATTGATTAAGAGAGAGTTAACTAAACCTTTCAAAGCTGTTCCACACACCTATCCCAAGGGAAGGGAACAGATGAAGGCTTATTTGGGCAAAAACAAATCCCAATGGACCGAGGTAGCTGATCCTGAGCTAGGACAATATGTTCCACTCAGTGATGGTAAAAGCAAAGGTGGAATTAAAATTGCTAACCAGGTTGCAGGTAAGGAAACCTCAACCGGTAAGGAAGCCATCACCGGTAAAGGACCAACCGGTCAGACAACTGTCACCGGTCAACCAACCGGTGAGGACTTCCCAACCGGTAAAAGACCTTCCAAACCAATGCAACCGGTCAACAAAGCTAAATCCATTACCTTCGTTCCCAAAGGATCTGTTTCTGCTCAATCAGTGAACTCTTCTGAAGCAAAGGCTATATTGAACATCCAATCATCTAATCCCCCTCAGCCATCTTCTAACAAATGCGTAAATTGTGGTTTTATTGGTCACAAGGCTTATGAATGCCTCTTGAAGCACCTATCTGGACCCACTGAGTCTAAAAGCTCGTGTGGTGGCCGTAGTATGGCTGCCAAAGAGGAACTAACTCTTTGGACCCAAAATAATAAGGGGGACCATAAGCTTATATCTTATTTCAGGAATGCTTCATGGTCTCAATCGATGCCGGTAAGGATGTTTGGATTATGGACAGTGGATGCTCTAGGCATATGACTGGTCATGCCGATCTCCTAACCGATCTGGAAGAAGCATCTGGTCCTCCAGTTGTCTTCGGTGACAACGCAAAGGGTAAAATTATCGGTCGTGGATCCATCAAAAGAGGTACAGTCATTGTACAGAAGGTATCTTTGGTGGATGGTCTAAAACACAACCTTCTCTCTATTTCACAATTTTGTGACAAAGGTATGCATTGTGTTTTCAATTCTTCCAACTGCTATGTGAAAGACATTGCTACAGGTGAAACACTTCTCACTGGATACAGAAAAGGTAACGTATATGCTATAGACTTAAACAATGTTTCGAATGTTACTAATGTTTGTTTTGTAGCTAAGAACATCATTGAGAATTCCTGGTTATGGCACAAGAGACTCAGTCACCTGAACTTCAAATATCTATCTAAGCTGGCTAATAAAAATCTAGTCGCCGGCTTACCTCAGGTGTCTGCTGATCATGGAAGGAAATGCAGAGCACGCAATTAGGAAAACAACATAAAGAATCTTTCCACGCAAACCCTGCATGTCCACTTCTAGGTGCCTCCAGTGCTACATATGGATCTGTTTGGCCCCACAACTGCCGCGTTTAGGGGGTAGCAGATATGCCTTGGTTGTTGTAGACGACTTTTCAAGATATACCTGGGTAGAGATGTTTGCTTCAAAAGATGATACATATGAAGTTGCTACCAGACTTTTCCGTCTACTTCAAACCCAAAAGGAGTGTGACATCATCAGTATGAGATCAGATAATGGAACCGAATTCAAAAATCTTGGAATTGCTCAGTACTGTGATGATCATGGAATAGATCATAATTTCTCAGCTGCTGGTACACCGCAACAAAATGGTGTAGTTGAAAGAAAGAACAGACTTTGATCGAAAATTTGGAAAAACAATGATATCCGAAGCTAGGCTTCCCAAGTATTTTTGGGCTGAAGCTATCCATACAGCATGCTTCACCCAGAATAGATCTTTGGTCAACAAGTTTCACAACAAGACCCCTTATGAGTTGTGGCGTGGCAGAATCCCCAATATAAGTTTCTTCAAGATCTTCGGTTGCAGATGCTATGTACTTTACAACGGTAAAGTGCGCCAAGGTAAATTTGATGAAAAAGCTGATGAAGGCATTTTTGTGGGATACGCCAAGCACAGTAAGGCATTTAGAGTTTTTAATAAACGGTTGTTGAAAATTGTTGAATCTGTTCATGTTACTTTTGATGAATTTGATTTGCTAGAGTCTGACAAGGCTCCAAATTGTACTGATAGTTCTGGTGTTTTTGAGACAGGTGAAACAGGTAATCAAAACTCAAATCAAACCACCAGCATCAATGCAAATCAGTCTCCAGCTCAACCGTCAGCCTCTAGTGGTGTAACCTGTAGAGACTTAGTTGATGACTCATTCTTTCCTCAATCGGTTAGGCATTCCAATGTTCAAACCCAGCTAACCGATCCTCTTCCAGCTAGTCCTAATATTACCATTCCAAATTCACCACCAGGAGCTGAACCAATTTCACCCAATAACTTACCATTTCCATCACCACTTACCGATCACCATCATCAGTCAGCTTCACCCTCACCTAACCGATCACCTCAACCGATCTCTTCTCCCTTAACCGATTCCACTCCTCCAATAGAAACCTTAAGACAGGAATCGGTCAGGCAAGACCTACCTAGGGAAGTGAGATTAGTTAGGAATCATCCTTTAGAAAATGTTATCGGTGATGTCTTTGGACCTAGAATGACTAGAGGCCAGTTAAGAAACTTAGAAGAACAACATGGATTATTTTCCTCTGCTATGGTCTCCAACATAGAACCAAAGAAGACTGAAGAAGCACTTGATGACCCCAGCTGGGTAGAAGCTATGCAAGAAGAGCTTAACCAGTTTGATAGATGCAAAGTTTGGGAATTAGTGCCTAGACCTAGTGATCAAACAGTGATTGGAACAAAATGGGTATATAGGAATAAATTGGATGAGTCTGGAAAAATTGTAAGGAATAAAGCCAGATTAGTGGCAAAAGGATATAGACAGGAGGAAGGAATAGACTATGATGAGACTTTTGCTCCCGTAGCTAGATTAGAAGCCATTAGGTTATTCCTTGCCTATGCAGCCTACAAAGAATTTAAGCTATATCAAATGGACGTGAAAAGTGCCTTTCTCAATGGTGAACTTCAAGAGCTTGTATATGTTGATCAACCCCCAGGATTTGAAGATTCCAAGAAGCCTAATCATGTCTACAAATTGAATAAAGCTTTGTATGGCCTCAAGCAAGCACCGCGAGCATGGTATGAAACTCTCTCCAAATTCCTACTTAGTGAGAAGTTTGAACGAGGTAAAATAGACACCACTTTATTTATTGCCAAGCATAATGGTCATTCATTGTTAGTTCAAATATATGTTGATGACATTATTTTTGGATCTACTAACGAAAAATTATGCAAGAGATTTGAGAAACTTATGCAGAGCAAATTTGAGATGAGCATGATGGGTGAGCTAACCTTTTTCCTTGGACTTCAAGTCAAGCAAACCCAAGAAGGTATTTTCATCAATCAAGCCAAATATACCAAAGATCTAATCAAGAAGTTTGGACTTGATTCCGCTCATCCTCAAAGCACTCCAATGGCCACAAACGTACACTTAGACAAAGACGAATCCGGTAAGAAAGTAGATATGACACTCTACCGAGGTATGATAGGCTCTCTACTTTACTTAACCGCTAGTAGGCCAGATATCATGTTTGTCGTATGTGTATGTGCTAGATTTCAAGCTGACCCAAGAGAATCTCACTTGCAAGCTGTCAAAAGAATCATTAGATATCTTGTGGGAACTACTAACTTAGGTTTGTGGTATCCAAAAGATTCATCATTTACACTAATTGGATATTCAGATGCTGATTTTGCAGCTTGTAGGGTCACCAGGAAAAGTACTAGTGGAACTTGTCAATTTCTAGGTAACCGATTGGTTTCCTGGTCGTGCAAGAAACAGGCATCAATTTCCACTTCTACAACTGAAGTTGAGTACATAGCCGCTGGAAGTTGCTGTTCACAAATTCTATGGTTAAAGCAACAACTAGTGGACTATGAAATCCCTCAAGAAGTATGTCATATTTATTGTGATAATACCTCAGCCATATCAGTCTCCAACAATCCTGTGATGCATTCAAAGACCAAGCACATAGACATCAAATATCACTTCCTCAAGGATCACGTTGAAAAGGGTAACATTGTTCTTTTAAAAGTCCATACTGATTATCAACTAGCTGATATTTTGACAAAACCATTGGACATTAAAAGATTTGAATTCCTTAGAGGAGAACTAGGCATGATTGATATTCGTTAATTTATTGTGCTAACTTTGTTGTTTGTGAAAGCTCTTAACCGATTTTGGGTGTTGCCTCAATTACTTATGCTCAACCGATGCTCTTGACCTACTGGTATCCCTAACCGATGGCCCTTAACCGATGCAAAAGCCTTCTCTCCTAACCGACCAACTTTTCACTGTCTAACCAATCATCTCCTTGATCGGTCAAGCTTCAAGTGGTGACGTCAGCTCAACCGATTGATCATTACCTAGCCGACGAATTGCGGGCGGATTACTATTCACAATCCGTTTTTAACCGGCGCGTCCCTAGCCGATAAGTCCCATCAATCTTTTCAGCCGTCTACCGTCTTACCCTATCCTGACAAATCATAATTGATGTTCCCTACTCCTTCCTACTACCGTCCTTTTGTACTTGTTGATTGGTCAAATTTAAAATTTTTGTGACCAAAAAGGTAACTTCTGTATCATTCCAATTTATCAAAAGGTTATCTTTTTGTCATTATTGCATTATGGTTTAATTGCTGCACACACGTACCTAGTTTTAATCTCTCATATTTAAAATCGTGTTCAATATCTTTTTAAATATCTGTGCCATGCAGTTGAAACGTTTTCTTTATTTCAAAAACCTTTCCATCTTCTCTCTTTCTCTCCTATATAAGGAAATCAAGCTTGTCATTTAAACTTTCCGACTTATTCTCTCTGCAAGAGCACGAAACCTTCAAGCATTCAAACTTTCCTCCATTGTTCTTCAAACTCTAACCTTTTCCGGTAAATTTTTTTTCTAAATTCTTTCAACTTGAAGAACACGAACTATTTTCAAAATATAAAAACTCACGTCTATTTTTTCTTTTGAAATGTGTTCTAACTTAGAATGTTTTGATTCTTAACTCTTTTGACAGATGGCTCCCAAACCAACCAAGAAAGACATTTTCGGAGGTTACATTCTACCAAGCTTCTTCAAATCTGAAGAAGGGAAAATCCTCCAGGCCATGCTAACTGCTTCCGGTTTGTTGCAGTTCTTGATGCCAGAGGGGAATGATGATATTATGTATGAGCTTGTCAATGAGTTCTTCAACAATGGCGTAGTTGATGATAATCCCAAGCCCGGCGTTGTTTCTCACATTACTTCATCTGTTGGTGGCTTTTCTGTTGATTTCTCCCCAGCTTCCATAGTCGAAGCTTTCCCTACTCTTCCCTCAACCGGTTCCTCCTCCGTCACTTCGAAAGATATGGAATTAGCTTGGGCTACCGTTCGTGGAACCGACCCATTTGTGACCGGTGAAGGAAACAAGAAAGCCGATTTGGATGCTGTTCATTATGCCTTGACCGAAGTGATTGACAGATGTGTGATATACCGGTCTGGTTCTCATCATTGTATCACTATGATACAATGGGAAGCCATTGCAGCTGTTATGCTTCAAAGGAGGTTCAACTGGTGCTCCTTCATCTACCGTGTTATCTTAATCGCCTTCAAGAAATTCCAGAAGGAGAAGCCCTTGTCCAGATCTAACAAGGCCAAGCCAATCCATTATCTTCTGATGAGTAGAATCCTCTTGAGAATCCCTTCAATTTTTACTATTTCTGGTGATCAGCCCTCGGTTCCCAAGTCATTTGTCAAAGCCTTCGACAAAGCCGATCAAGCGAGGATTCTTAGAGAAGCTAAACCGACGGCTCCCATTGCTGCTCCAACCGAAGCTCAACCGGCTAAGAAGAAGACCTCTCAACCGAAGAAGAAGCAGTCAACCGATTCCTCCAAGCCGGTCCCTCAACCTCAGCCCACTCAACCGATCACCTCTCTGGCCAAAAGAAAATCCCCAGAACCTGATACTGAAGACAAAGAACCTATCTCAACCATTATCCGACCCAAAAAGTCAGCAAGGAAATCCTCCAAACCTGCTACTCCTCCTCCAGCCACTTCAAAATCAAAACCAATTCCAAAAACTCCTTCCCAAATAGCCAAGGAAAATGCAGAAAGAAGAAAGAGAATTGAAGCCGACATTTCTTCATTCATACCCTTCATCCCCAACCGATTACTTGGCCATGACACCTTGACCGATGACATACCTATCACCGGTCTTGCCTCTAATCCCTCTTAGCGAAGATGCCAATCGATCAGGAATCCCACCTTCCACATCTTCCACAACAATCCCTGGGCTATCAACCCTCAGTCTGCTCCCTCTCCTAGTTGGGTTTATCCAATTGATCATCTGCCACCATTTATTCGGAAGCTGCTCCAATTTCATGAAATCAACAAATCTTCCGTACCGATTGGCAACATTCAAGATTACATTGATTTTGGAAACCGACATATTGAGAATGGTGTATACTTCAGTAGACCTTGCCGTCTCAGAGACTTTGATCTTTCCGCTTCTAGGCGCAGTCTCATCAAACAATACAACAAGTTCTTCGATCAGCTTCCCCTCAAATGGAATGCTGTTTTCTTAGCTCAAGATAGAATGAGACAGGATATGATGGTCCAAGCTGTATGGGCAGATTTTGCCATTCTCTATGGAGCCGAAGATACGTTGATTGAGACTGACTATTACCAGTCTGGGAGATATGAAATGGAGTTTGACTCTCTCCCAAACTTTGACTCTGAACCGGTTTGCCTTGGCCCAAGAAAGAATCAGCTTATCAGGAATGTGATGGATTTGCTAGATAATTTACTGGATATGGACAATGAACTTAAGGCAGCTGGAAATATTTCCTTAGCCGATTTCTTTTCTGCAGTTCAGTCCACCTCTACCAAATGGCCCACGGTTACCGATGCTGAAATTGATGCTATGTTTGAAGATGATGAGGAAGAAAAGGAAAAGTCTGAGGAGATTGCTGAGTCTGGTTCAAGTTCTGACTCCAGTTCTGATGGAGATGATAGACCTGACCGAATGGAGGATACTGATCAAGCATTTACCACTCCTCAACCGATGGCAACAGTTAGAAGCCTAGGAGGAGGCATTACCGAAACCTCACCGGTTACTCCATTGGGAGGAGGCACTACATCCATACCGGTCTCTACTCAACCGATGATGTCTCCACCGGTTTCAATCCCTCCAACCGTTGTATCTACTGAACCGGTTATTGCCTCTCAACCGATTGATGCCGATGATATCCTTTTGAAGCAAGCTGTAGTTGATAGCCTCTTTGAAGTGGAGGAAAATAGATTGCAAGACCGAGCCGATGCTCTTGCCACGGCTCAGGCTCTTCAGGCCTCTATTCTTGACAGTCAGATGCTGATCCTTCACCTGATGCTCCCCAACCAGTTCCTGAGGATGAACTCAACCGTCCTATTGTTGTTCGTGATCTTTGTGAGCTTTATGAAGCCCTGGTTGCTGGTATGGTTAAGTCCAATCAGGAGGAGGAAGAGAAGAGGTTAGACAGAATGGAACACGGTTATGCAAAGGATCTAGCTAACTATGTGGCCGATTTGTTTGATAAAGATGCCAAGATCACTGATCTTTCCACTCAGCTAGGTGCCTTGTCTCAGTTGAACAAAGAATTGATGAACACTGCCAAGGATGCCCAAACCGATTTGAAGCTTGCAACCGATGAAATCAAGAAGTTGAACCAGAAGCTAGCCGATCAAGCCTCATTATTTAGAAAGACCAACACTGAGAGGATCAAGCTCAAATCAGAAAATGAAGTCCTCAAGAAGATGTTAGCGGACCGAGATGCTGAGAAGTCTGCTAGGAAGAAAAGGAAGAGAGATGAAAAGGAAGCCAAGAAGTCAGCCAAGAAATCTCGCACCCAAGCGCCATCGGCTACCCCTCCTTCAGACCCCAAGGATTTGCCTCCAACCAATGATCCTGCTGCTCAAGTCTAGAATGTAACCGATGAGGAACTTGTCTTTCCATCTTTTGCTTAACCGATTGCAGCTTAATCAATGAGATTTTCTTGACCTCAAACTCTGTTGTTTTGAATGACTTGTCTTTCCTTATTTTCTTTTAATTATTTTTGAATGTTCAAACTGTTCTAACTATTTTATTTTGCAGGTTTACTCATTCAAAAATATTTTTTCTATGTTGTCTTAATTTTAAGCTTTCAATCTATCTGTAAGCTTTCTTAGGTTACATCTTCGATGTTACTTGACTTAGGGAATGACATATCTAAAAGATAAATCTTAAGTCATTCTTTTACTAAGTCAAGATGATGCTAACCTAGGGTGATTGGACTTAAGCAATTAGGAGGAGATTGTTAGTCAAATATCTGCTTAGGTTTAGAATTGCTTAACCCAATCACAACAAGCATTAATGTGGACCCCTAATTTTAATTAGACCCAATAGAATTTTTCTATGTATGATAGGTTCCCTTAGTGCGAGTGCCAGTGTTTTTAAATCATGTAATTTTCTCAAGACCTTGAAGACTTGAAGATGTGAAGATTTGCCCCTATGTTCTTCTCTGTAAGTTACTCGGTTTGCTCTCCTAACCGATTGGTTCCCTAACCGATGGGTCAACCTAACCGGTTGCCTACCTAGTTGATGTAACCTTCACAGGTTGTATCTTTTACCTTGCCGGTTAAAGCTTTCTCTGCAAGCTTCCCTCAGCCTAACCCAACCGAAGCATTTATTGCTCCCAACTACCCAGCAACCCCTTTAGCTAAAGTTGGTAAAGCAAGCATGCTGAATAGACGCTGAAGTGACATTCCTGCGTCGGAAGCTCAAAATAGATTGCCAAAATGTCCAAGACTCACATCCTTCCAACCTCTCAAGGAAAATCTTCTCTCTCTCCTATCTCAGGCATTTAATGCAAAGATCCTTCAATTCAAAAGCATGCCTGATCAAGTCATCATTGCAACCTCTTCAAAGACAACGGCTCCTTTTCAAAGTTCACTATAAATAGCTTCCCTGGAGCATTGAAGAAGGTTGGTGCATTTATGATTCATGAGAGTGAGTTCCTTTGAATTACCCACCTGCATACTCCATAGTTCAAGGCATTCAATTCAAGTCCCCTTATTCACTAGACATCTCTGTTAGGACTTATACACTGTGCACCTCAATCAATGTTGTAGTGTTCCTTCATTAGACTACCTTTGGAACACATTGATTGATTCACACACAACACCCTAGAGAAATCAGCTCAACTTGTGAGCACATCTCTAGAAAACACCAGGTCTTTATTGTAGCACGATCCATTAGTGGTCACCTTTAGTTTGGCGGCCTTCAATCATTGGCTTGCAACTTGTAATAAGTAGGAACCATTAATATAGTAGTGCACTTTCACAAATCCAAGTTCTGACCAAACTTGGTAGAGGACGTAGCAGTTATTTATCACTGTGAACCTCTTCAAACAATGTGTCATTCTTCTGTGTGCTTGTTTATTTTTGTGTAGTTGTAACTGGTTGATATTCTCTCAACTGGTCACAACCTATTGACTCAACCTACTGCTCAACTTGTTTGTCTTACTTGGAAATATAATTTGTCTTGTTTGTATAAGGATTTTTAACATACTGTTTTTGAAACTCTACCTAACCGGTTGTAAACCTAGCCTAACTGAAATCTCCGCTGTGCAAAATTAATCTAACAGTTGGCAAGTGTGTTTCCTACAACCTTTTACAAAGACTAAGAGTTTTTAAGCAAAAAGTTTTAACAGGCTATTCACCCCCCCCCTCTAGCCTGATTTCTACCATTTGGGACCTAACAAACCATCGAAAGGACCTTGCTGAAATACTAAAAATATGAAAAGATCTTATCTAGACAGCTGGAGGAAGGATCTAGAGGATTTTGAGGCGGTTAAGACAGACTAGGCCGTACGACCCCTCTTATCTAGGTCGTCCGACCTCTTTTGTAAAAGCAGTGCCTATAAATAAAACCCTTCCACCATCATTTTGAGGATTTTGGATCCCTTTTTTGACAACCTTAGAGAAACTCTACCAAATTCCAGACTCCCTTTTTCTCTCAAACAATCTATACACACAAAACCCACTTTATTCCATCAAAATAAAGATCTAGCTCATAACTATCAAACTAACCAAAGAAGATAGAAGTGAACCATCATTGGTAAACTCTCCTTCACCTACTTGAATCTCTTCTTATTATTGTTGTTGTTTATAAATCTTATTGTTCAAAATACATGGTTGATTAAATGTATATCCATTTATATGCCTTAGTTTCTCTTTCTCTTCTTATTATCAAATCACACATGATACCACTTGAGCTCTCTCCCTACGAAAGCATACAACTATTGAAGTATGCTTAAGGGATGAATCTTTAGAGTTGATGTTATATATTCCAAAATCTATTTGGGTGTTTATCTCCTTTAGATCTACATTTGAATGTCACTTTCTTGATCTTGATAAGGGCACGTGTCCATCAAAATGGTCACAATGTGTACCTTAGAGATTTAGGCCATCATATTAATCTAAACATCTTTTAAAGTTTTGTTTTAGCATAGATTTGATCCGTTTCTGCATATTTCCAGATCCTTTTTGGACCTCTGCAGATTCGGATTAAGAAACTATTAAAAATATTTAAACTGCACAATAGTTTGTACATCTTCTTTTGATAGCCGTCCGACCTCTTTTGCACATGTGGCAGTTTCTGTAATATCTTCATGTTGAGTCCAGTTTCCTAGCCTTTATTTAAATGTCATTAGTATAGATCTCTTGTATTTGCTTGTCAATATTTCTTCCTTGATTTACAATGATACAAATTGGTTTATCTCCCAAGGAGGGCACATCACCATTGATTTGATCCCAGTATGCGCCTTAGGGATTGAGGTCATGATGTTGATGTAAATTCCTTTACATTTTACAATTTTCTCTTTGATACCTAATCTGCCAAGTTTCTGTAGAATCTAGTTTCTGTTTGGATCTCTGAATAGTCAAACCAGAAAGCTATCAAAAAGCAATAAAACACATAATAGTCCGTACGACCCCTTTTATATTGCAACCTCCTGTTCCAAACTGATTTCCAGAAAGTGCACATTTTCAAAACCTTATTTATTTTGACTTAAAACACACATACACACGAATCTTCAAAGGTATGAGACTAGTTAAGGTGAGACATCTTGAATGAGCACACATATTCTCTTCCGCATGTGTAAAGTGACCTCTAACTTGGAACTTCATTAAAATATTCTTTTTCAATGTTTTGGCTTACAAAAATGGCATGGCGAATCTTTGCACTATTTTATATGTCCCACTTTGGATGATTTGAAACTTCCCATGTGGTTTCGCGCATGCGGATTGGGTAATTGCAGAGTCTGGCTTATTCAGCCTAACTCGCGCGAGTTTGATCTCTTTGAGCAAACTCGGGCAAGTTTTATGTATTGTTTTCTTGCATGCTTGTTCTGCTGACCTTTTCTACATGGATACTTAACAATTCTAAGAATGGGGATATATCTCCAAGCCCATGTGTTTCTGGAAATTTGACCAACTCGAGAGAATGTGGGCAGTGATGCCCAACACGGGCGAGTTTCATTGCCCCTGAGCAATTCGGGCAAGTTTCACCCTCCTGAAGGCTAATCTACGGCTTGCCATAACAAGGACAGACATAAATTGAAACATAGGCCTAAAAGGCATGTAAATATTATACTGTTTTTGTTTTTGTTTTATTTCTTTTACCGGTCACACCGGCGACTCGAAACTTGTGATCTTTCTTTTTCTATGTGCTTAATTGTTTGTCTATTCCTTTTATTTTATGTAATAAAATGTTTTGTCACATAGAACTGACTCACACACATGCACGAACTCCTATATAAACTACTTCACTATCGAGTCGCACAAATATAACCCCAAACCCATCGAGGCGCACCTAGGGGGATTCCATTGTCCAATGACGTTAGTTTCTCGCGAAGTGTTAATCTCAGCTCGCTACGTGCTCCAAATACCATACTAGCGGGTAGCCTATAAGACTCTTCAGTCATTGCACAAACCACACATTCGTAGATTAGGACATACACTCCGTGACTCTGTCGGTTATGTATGTCAAGATATCCTTAAACCAATGTCATCAAACACACACGTTGTTTAAATCCAATAAACTCGTGGTTATTATGTACGAATAAATCTTTGTTCATACATGTGTGTTTCATGACATTGACTAAATTAAATCCTGACATACCTAGGTTTGGAAATAAAAATGGTGGAATCCGTTGAGTATATAGGACCGCGATATGTTCTATATACTATCTTGACTATTCCACTATTCTAGAGCTCTAGGTAGAAACTCTGAAAAGGACCTCATCCTTCAGACAATGTTTATAAATAATAAAAAAGTCTTTTCCTTATGTGGTGAGTCGTGTGCACAAGGTGTGTTTGTTATGCTTGTCCTCCTCGGTCAATATGTTGCTCAAGACTAATGGGGCTCGTTCTCCTCTGGGTGAAATTGCAAAGAAGTCACGCCCGTTCCAATGGCATCTGACCTCAACGATGGCAACTTCAAGAGCCCCGCTTTAACCAATAAGGACCTTTTTGTCATAATGAAGGGAATAAAAGAGAAAGTTGACACCCTCGCCATAGATGCCCAACGCAAGTACGATGAGTGGAAAGCCCAATGGGATCACAAGAACAAGACCCATAATGAAGAGATTGCTAAGCTCAGAGCCCAATCGAAGAGACCCCTCAACGGCGAAGAGAAAGTTAATGATGGGATACAATCAAGAATTTCACCCCTTAGAACCAACAAAAGGGCCGCCAACCTTCAAATCTTTACTCCTCGAATGACCCATTTTGAAGCATTTGAGGCCTTGTTAGCAATGAGAAAAGTCAAACCTTTGGAAGGGCACAAGTTGAAGAAGGTTCGACAAAATCACGTGTCTAATGAATAATGCAATTACCACAAGCATAGCAGGCATACTACCGAAAAATGTTTCAATGTCAAAAACATCATTCATGGTTTGATTTACAAGTGTAAGTTCACAATTGAAGAGCCATTGGATAAAATCTTTAACTCCCTTGTGAAGATGGGCAAGATGCAACCTTTGAAAGATTTCCAGCTTAAAGACCCAGAAAAGAAGCACATGAACTCCTCCAAATTTTGCAACTACCACCTCGTCGCTGGACATGACACTGGGGCTTACTACGCTTTGAAGGCCAAAATCCAAGACCTCATCAACAAAAGGATTATTGTAAAGAAAGGGGCAACATGGGTGTGAGATACAACTCCAATATTTGAAGACTTCGAGATGGCTACAACAACAACCTCACTCTCTCCTAAAAAAAACTAATTAGAATTTACTTTCCTTCCTAAATTGTGTATTAAGTTTGTGTTAAGAGTCAAATGAATAAAAGTCGTTCTTGTCCTCATACATTCTTCCAAAATGTTCTATCTTTAACATAATTCAATTCTTAATAATGCTTGGAAAATAATGAAAAGATATCTAAACAAATTTAAGAACAATAGCCATCACTTGAGAATCTAGAGGCTAAACAACGCAATGGAAGTACAAAGCCGAACATAAACACGTTACTGCAAACACTCAAGCTAAGTGGGGGCTACAACCACGATGTCGATAACATGTCTCACTTTATGTTATCATAGGGGATATATTTCCAAGAAAGGGGGCTATCACGTGCACATCTTGAGGCTAAATAATGCAATAGAAATATTAAGAAAAAATACGAAGACGTTGCTTCAAATACTCAAGCAAAGTAGGGGCCACAACCACGTTATCGACAAGAAGTCTCACTTCATGTTATCAAAGGGGCTATATGTCCAAGAAAGAAGGCTATCTGTGAGAATGTGAGGAAAAATACAATATGTTTCTTTATCCTTTTTTAATTCTCTTTTAATTTTAATTTCGAGACGCCACTTATATTATTTCAATGAAATATATAAAAATCAATTTAATTCAGATTTCGTGGGTTTGTGGGTTAAGTTATAGGAGTAGAAGGTCATGGGGAACTAATCCAACCCAATATTATGATTGATCTTGTTTCTAGAAATTTACTTATTCATTCAAATAATCATATTTAAGCAAAAATCATCAAAACATGCAATTAACCAATAAATTTATGTTAATTAGTTGGGATGTAGGATCGTTATGCTTCGAGACCATCTCCATGATTTGGAAAGGCTCTAGGCCGATTCTAGGTTTAATGGGATTACACTACTCTAAAGATCATATAGAATAGATGAGAAGAAGAACCAAAAATCAAAGGAAGTTTACCTTTTAATTCGAGAGCTTCAACGGATAGCCTAGACAAAGGCATGAATATCAATCTTTAAATCTTGATGACTTGACCAAATTTTAGGAGAGATATGAGAGTTGTTTTGTGTGCTCTTTTAGGGAGAGAACGCAACAAAACATAGGAGAAATGTGTACGAGGTGTGTGTAGAGAATAAAGCAAGGGAATCCACCTTTATTTGTACTTAAGGATTACTTGTCTACCAAGTTTAGGAAACACTAGTATGGAAGGAATCAATCACTTTAAGGTGAGAGATACCAGTTCTAGAAGGTTCTAGGAAGTCACAATCAATGAAATCTGGGATTCAAAAGAAGTTGTCGACAAGTAAGAGATCAAAGTTGAAAAGGAAAGGAAATAAGCTTTTGCCAGAGGGATGTCTCGTGCGAGACACATTGTCTCATACGAGACAACTGGTCAATTTTGAAAAGTTTTCCCCCCTTTGGTTATTCGTTAGTCAATTAAGTCTAAACTAACGAAGTTAGTCAGCAACTTAACAAAACATGACAAAATTGTAGGTCTCATTCCTAAAATCAGAACGCGAGACTAGAGTAGTGTAATCATATGATAATATGTTCAAAATGGGGTGTCAACAAAGCCCCTCGGTGACAGAACTTATAAAAGAAGTAATATCATTGATAGTACAGATATCCATTTAGAACTTTGAGATAGTCGTGCCACACGGCTGCCTATTTATCTGTATCAGAGAATCAGACCAGAACATAGTTCCACTCCAAAAAACTTGAAAAAGATTATTTCAGGCATCTGAAAATCATTTTGAAAATTGATAATTTTGCAAGTAAAAGTAAACTCATATTGAGGAATCAAAAAATGACCAAATTTTGAAGATACCTATCTGATGATTTGCCTGTTCAGGCTCCGAACCTATCAAAGTGTTAGAAAATAAAGGTTTACCATTCTAGCCTCTCAATTGAGACGATTTGACTGTTTGGGCTTCGAACTGAAGAAATACTGATTTGATGACGATCCGCCTATTTGGGCTCCAAAAATTCATAAAGGAAATGATCTTCAAATCAAACCCTTCAATTGCCAATCCGCTATCCTCGATCGAACTGGATAATGATTCGCCTACTTGAGTTCCGAATCTCTTTTAGAACGATTCGCCTGTTTGGAATTCAAACTGTGATAAAGGAAATTGATCTATGAATCAAATCCTTAATGACAATCTACTATCTTCGATCATATTATGTGATGATTCGCCTATTTTGGCTCCGACCCAATGATCAAACAGTGATAGGAACGAAATGGGTCTTTAGAAATAAATTGGATGAGTCTGGAAAAATAACAAGGGATAAAGCAAGACTTGTAGCAAAAAGGTACAGACAAGAAGAAGGAATTGAATATGATGAGACTTTTGCCCCTGTTGCTATATTAGAAGCCATTAGGTTGTTCCTTGCCTATGTCGCCTACAAAGAGTTTAAGTTATACCAAATGGATGTGAAAAGTGTTCCTAAATGGAGAACTTCAAGAGCTTGTATATGTTGATCAACCTCACGGGTTTGAAGACTCCAAGAAGCCTAATCATGTTTATAGGTTAAACAAAGCTTTGTATGGCCCTAAGCAAGCCCCAAGAGCATGGTATGAAACTCTCTCCAAATTCCTACTTAGTGAGAAGTTCGAAAGAGGTAAAATTGATACAACCTTATTCATTGCTAATCATAATGGTCATTCATTGTTAGTTCAAATATATGTAGATGATATTATATTTGGCTCTACTAACTGAATGAACGCTCGCCGAAAAATTTATAAAAATTTAGGAGTCACCACGCCGTTTTAAAGGAAACATTGAAAACCTTTTGAAAGAGAAAATGGGTTCGGGGGTCAGGTTACGTGTTGGGAAGAACCGAGAGTTCACCCAACACGCCTCGTCCGTAGACGAGTCTTTCAATGTTCAACATCCAAAACATTCAATAAGTGTGTGCAAATGTGTGAGACAAAATATGTAATAAAATGCATATTAATGCTTTGCTTTATTGATGAAATGAGGGAATTACAACTTGTGAACCATTTACTACGGGAGGCCACATCTCGATTACAATGAAATAAACAACTTACAACTGAAATGGACCAGCTGCAAAGTGGTTACATGTGTCGCATGACACAGGACCTGGGGTGGTCAAGTGTGTCGCGTGACACAACAAACCCATTTGCAGAGGTTTCACAAAATTGAATTACAAAGGCAACGAGACAATAACAACATCCAATTACAACCGAAATGGAGCTAATAAATCATAGGAGCCAGGGTTTAACACTCAAAAAGAGTATGGATATTGATTGATCCATACTCATCTCAAATGACTAAACCCAAACATATCGACATCATTCGAAAGTATGGATTGAACATGGACATCAAGATATGATCAGCAACCAAATACAGCAGATTGCACAGCCAGGGTATAACAGAGATTACATGAGAAATCAACACTCAGATGAGTGTGAATATAGATGATTCACACTCATCTTTGCGTTTAAATCACAAATTAACACAATCCAAACCATTGTATAGTTAAAACATATAGATCAGAACATAAACATCACTAGCATAACCCAGGCAAAACAGATCCAATCACAGCAATCGACAATGGAAGATGAGAATAGAGAGAGAGAGAGAGGATGGAATCAGAACATTACCCTTCTAGATCCACACTCTATGTACCACGTCGGTATAGAGAGTCTTCTAATCAGCTTCCGGCCGAGCTCAGATCTCAGACTGAGTAGATTTACAGTTGCAAATACGTGTGTGTGTGTGTTGAATGAATATATGAGAAACAGAGAGAGAATTGAGAGAGGATTTGGATGAGAGAGAGAGCTTGCTGGGTTCGTGACTACCTCGACTTGAATTGGGCAGAGTGACGCTAAGGACTGGAACAGGGCCGAAGCTAGTAAGTGAGATTGGCCGGAAATTGTTGATGGAGCGGTGGTGGCGAACGATTTAAGGCCTGGAAACAAGGGAGACAGCGTCGGTGGTTAGGGAGAGGGAGAGATCTGGTGATGGGCGATTGAAATTGGAGGAATTGGGTTGTCGCCGTTTGGGTGGAGAGAAGACGGTGAGGGACGATTAAGGGGGAATTAGATTGGTGAGGAAGAGGATTGAGGTCACCGATTGATTTGGATGTGAGGGAGAGGATCAGTGACGGGCTTGGCCGGAGAGGGAGAGAGCAATGGTGAGGTTTGCGTTTAGAGAGAGAGAGTAGTGAGAGAGAGTCCTGCGAGTAGAGAGAGAGAGACTTTGTGCCTAGTGAGAGAGACCTCCTTTGACAAAATGAGAATAAGTCCCTATTTAACGCAGCTTTGGGAAATGATTTATAGTGTCGTACGACCTCTTGTATCCAATTTCCATGCTTCGAGCTGTCGCACGACTGATCACGCCCATAACTGTTTCTGGCTCCAAAACCTGCTTCTGGAACATTCCGAGTTAATTCTTTAAAAGTCCAAAGCAATTAATTCCCTGTAGGTCCTTCTGTACATAAAAATGACTTAAAAGCACTTTCTTCGCGAAAATGACTTAAAAGCAATTCCCTGTAGGACCGGGAATTTACCCAAAATGCCCCTAGTGCAATTTTATCATATTAAAATGCACCTAAGAAGGGTCACAAATTGGATTGGCGTACTCACACTAACGAAAACGTATGCAAGAGATTTGAGAAATTTATGCAAAGCAAGTTCGAGATGAGGATGATGAGAGAATTAACCTTCTTCCTTGGACTTCAAGTTAAGCAAACTCAAGAAGGAATCTTCATCAATCAAGTCAAGTATACAAATGATCTTATAAAGAAATTTGGCATTGATTATGCTCATCCACAAGGCACTCCAATGGCTACTAATGTACATCTTGACAAAGATGAGTCTGGTAAGAAAGTAGATATGACATTTTACCGAAGTATGATAAGATCTCTACTTTACTTGACTGCTAGTAGACAAGATATCATGTTTGTCGTATGTGTGTGTGCTAGGCTTCAAGCTGATCCTTGAGAATCTCACCTTCAAGATGTTAAAAGAATCATAATATATCTTGTGGGAACTGTTCACTTAGGTTTATGGTACCCTAGAGATTCATCTTTTACACTAATTGGCTATTCAGATGCTGATTTTGCAGCCTGTAGGGTTACAAGGAAAAATACTAGTGGGACTTGCCAATTTCTAGGTCACCAATTGGTTTCCTGGTCTTGTAAGAAGCAAGCTTCAATTTCCACTTCTACAACTGAGGCTGAGTACATAGCTGCTGGAAGTTGCTGCTCACAAATCCTATGAATGAAGCAACAACTGGTAGACTATAAAATTCTAACAAAAGTTTGTCCCATCTATTATGACAACTCCTCAACCATCTCGGTCTCCAATAATCCTGTGATGCATTCAAAGACAAAGCAAATAGACATCAAATATCACTTCCTCAAGGATCATGTTGAAAAGGGTAATGTTGTTATTTTAAAAGTTCATACTGATTATTAGTTAGCTGATATATTGTCAAAACCCTTAGACACTAAACGTTTTGAATTCCTTAGAGGTGAACTAGGAATGATTGATATTCGTGGATAATCTGTGCTAACTTTGCTACTTGTGGAAGCTCAACTGATCAACAAGGGGATATATCCATTTTACCCTCAACCTATCATTGCTCCTCAACCTTAACTGACGGCAACATGATCTCAACCAGTCATAACCCCTTGACCGATCGTAATCTCAATCGGTTACAAATTGTAACCGGTCAAGCCTTCAAGCGGTTGTTTCAACCAGTCACACCAATGCTCAACCGATCAATCAAACGCTTAACCGACGACGAACTGTGGTCGTACCAATCCATTTTAATCGGCGCGTCTGTCACTCCTAATGTCCTTTAAAGTCTTTTTAGCCGCTGTCTGACACAACAGTGAGCTGTGTACCAACTTTGTTTCATAGGTAGATCAAAATTTTTATTTTGATCAAAAAGGTAATCATTCTTATTTATCCAAAAGGTTATCTTTTTGTTCATTATTATGTTTAAAATTTAACTGTTGCACACATGTTCCTAATTTTAAGCTTCCATATTTTATTTGCATTAAGATCGTGTTTCATTATCCCTATTTTAAGCATCAGTTAAAACGTTTTTGAACAAATTTTGCTCTTCCCCATAAAACCCTTCGTCTCCTACATCTTATCTCTCCCTATATAAGGAAATCAAAAGCAAACTTTTAAAACTTTCGAAACCCTTATTCTCTCAAGCTCTCTATTCTCTCAAACTCTAAAGCTTTCTCAACCGGGTGCAAGATCTTTAACTTCTTTGAAGTTCTTCATATCTTTAAACTTTTCTTCATCTTATATCAATCTTTATCTGGTAACACTTAGAACACTTAGAGATTTTTCAAAGTGATGAATATTTTTTTTTTCATATTACAATGTTCTAACTTAAAATGTTGTGTTCTTGATGTTTGATTTTTACAGATGGCTCCCAGACCAACTCCTAAGAAAGACATATATGGAGGTTACATTCTTCCTTCATTCTTCGATTCTGAGCAAGGAAAGCTGCTCAAAGCTATTCTTTCTGGTGCTGGGGTTCTTCCATTTCTTTTGCTAGAAGGTTCTGAAGATATTTATTATGAGTTAGTAAATGAGTTGTTTGACAATGGGTCTCTAGATGAAAATGTCAAGGCCGGATAAGTGCCCTCTATTATCTCTATCGTAGATGGTGTCCCTATTACCTTCTCCCCAGCCTCCATTGCAGAAGCTTTTCCAACCCTAGCCTCAACCGGTCCATCTGTTGTTGTTATGAAAAATATGAAGTTGGCTTAGGCTCAGATCAGAGGAGAGGAGCCCTTCGTAACTGGCGAAGGCAATAAGAAGGATGACCTTGATCCAATCAACTATGGCTTGGCTAAAATTGTTGACCATTGCATTATCTGTCGGTCTGGATCTCACAACTGTATTACGATGATTTAGTTTAAAGCAATGGTTATTATTCTCATTCAGAAGGAATTCAATTGGTGTATGTTCATCTACAACGTTATCGTTATTGCTTTCAAGAAATTTCATAAGGAGAAGCCACTTGCCAGAGCCAACAAAGCCAGGCCATACCATTATCTCTTGATTAGCAGAGTATTGAGAAGAAACCCAACTATTCTAGCTGCTTCAGCCGGTCAACCTTGCTACCCTCAGTCATGGGTGAAAACCTTTGATACATTTGACTGGGAAAGAATTTCTAGAGAGGCAATGGCATGAGAAGGAAGATGATGATATTGAATTCAAGGCACCTGAGCCTTTTGAATATGATCCCTTTGATGTTGCTCATCCTCCTGCAAATTTTGACTTCTCTGTGGACCAGAAGAATTTGATGTCCACTTTAAATTATTATACATCTAGAGCTTTAATTCCCCGATTGTTAAACGGGATGTTTCTATTTGATGTGCATGAGAAGGTCTCAAGTCATTGCAGTCTTCAACCAATTCACATGCCTCCATCCATAGCCGATGAGCTTCAACAAAAAAGGTGGCAAGACAAAATGCAGACATTTATGGATGTGGTTGAGACCATGAAAGTAGGTGATCCTCCAGCTAATACTTCTCCCCCATCAAACCAACACCAAGGGTCCAGGTGAGACCAGCCTAAGATTTCAAGCTCCTAGAATCTTACGGCTAAAGAAGAGAGCTGCTCCCCCAAGAAATGCCAAAGTTATACCAGGCAAGACTGAGCAGCAACTGGTCCTGGATTTCCCAGCCAAACGGTCACCCTATATTTCTTCCACGCAAGGTTGGTCAAGCTCTATAAAGATTGTTGGTCAGGTTGTCCAACGGCTACCTCGACCGGTTGAATCTTCCCTTCTAACCGACAACATTTTCATCCTTTACTTGGCTTTGAACGGTTGTATGACCAAGGTGTTTGAGTTGAAGATTTTCTCTTAGAGTTTTGAGGTAACCAAGATGGTGGGTTTTATGCCTCAAGTGCCTCAACTTTTTATTCGTAGAGATGATGGAAGTGTGAAGCCACAAAGCAATATCAGATATGCCTTCCAACTGATCAACCTATTAAGGATGGCTCATTTGATAAGGTTAAGGCAGTTGGCCATACCTTTTGCCTCATAGGCTGCTGAATTGTTTATTTTGGCATTTGAAGAAGCCAAATATTTTGAGTGTGCTGTTGGTTTGAGCCTTGAAAATAATGGAATTATTGCTCCAGTTTTGGATGTTTTTGATGATTTTGAGGATGTTTATATGGATACCTCCCCAACCGGTGTTGCTCCCTCAACCGCTCTACCCTCTCCAATTGATCTAGCCCCTTAAATCGATGCTCCTTCTCCAACCGATCCCTCTCCTTCAACCGACATTCCCATGACCGATCCTTCTTCAACCGATGCTATCCTGTAGTCTCCTCTTCAACCGGTTGCTGATGTCTTAGAAGATACTGATCTCCAAAGGCCAACTGTTGTACAAGACTTGATAGAACTTCATGATGCACTGATAGATGGGCTTGCTAAGTCTAATCAGGAGGAGGAAGAAAGACGAATGTCCAGAATTGAAACTGGGCTTGCAATGGCTTTAGGCAATTTTGTTGAAAAGTTGAATGAGAAAGATGCTACCATAACTGATCTTGTCAAAGAGCTAACAAATTCAACCCATACCAACAAGCAGTTATGTGATGAAGCCATAGCCATTCAGACCAATCTTATTGAAGCTACTGAGGAGCTGAAGAAAACATATTTAAAGATTTGTGACCTGTCTACATAACTTAAAGATTCAAATATTGAGCTGGGCAAGGTTAAAGCTCAAAATGATGTTCTAATGAAGCTCATAGCAAGTGGTCAGTCTGTAAAATCATAGAAAAAGAAGAGAAGAAAGGAAAGAAAAGAAAAAGAAGCAAGAGATACCAAAAGATCAAAGTCTAAACCTGTTGCATCGGCTACAACTTCTTCAAAGGACAAGGACCCCTCAACCGATCCTGCTCCAGAAGTTTAGAATGTAACCGATGATTTATAAGTCTTTGCTTTCCAACCGGTTGCAACCTTTTGAATCAATGAGAATTTCTTACCCCTCAACCTTGTTCATTTCAAAGTTTAAATATTTGCTTTCTTGAATTTCTTTTATATTTCTATGAATGACTTCACTGCTACTAACTCTTTTAATTTGCAGGTTGTCTCATTCATCCATCTTCTTTAGCTTACTTTATTTTTATTGTATAGCTTTCCATAGGTTACATCAAGTTGTCACTTGACTTAGGAAATGACAAAATTAAAAGATAAACTCTTGATCATTCTTTTAATAAGTTAAGATAGATGTATACCAAGGATTATTGGACTTAAGCAATTAGGACGAGATTGTTAGTCAAATATATGTATAGCTTAAGAATTGCTTAATCCCAATCATTATAAGCATTATTGAGGACCCCTAATTTTAACTAGACTACTTAGATTTTTCTATATAACCTTAGGATCCCTTTAGAGCTAGTGCCAGTATTTCTACTTGTATTTTCTTAAAGATTATTGAAGACTTGAATACCTAGAGATTTTCCTAAGATAGTATTGATTTGCTTGTTCAAGCTGCCAAAGCTTCAGCCGGTTAAGTGCCTTAACCGGTCATGCTCTTAGCCGATTCAACACTCAACCGGTTGGATCATTCAATCGGTTATGCTCAAATTGCTGCAATCAGTCAAGCTTCCTCAACAAGCTTCCTATCAGTTGAAGCATTTATTATTCTCACCTACTTAGCCTACAACTTAGCTAAAGTTGGTAGAACAGTTGGTATGAAGACTTTGCTGCTACCTTATCAGTAACTACTTAAGGGAATGCTCAAGTTACCAGTACTCATAACAACTTCTTTATCTGGTGGAAAATTCAAATATGGTTATCCTTCAAATCTTAAGCATTCAATTCAGAAGATATTCTCATTTAATGCTTGTCAAATCAAGTCATCCCTTCAACCCCTTCAAAGACAACAACTCCATTTGAAGACACTATAAATACCTTCCTTAGAGCATTGAAGATGGTTGGTGCATTGAAGACTTTGAGAGTGAGATTGTAAAGAACTACAAGTGCTCAAGCATTGAAGATCAATACATTTTGTCCTTATATTCACTAGATAATTTATAAGGACAAACACTGTGCACACTCAATCAATTGTTGTAAGTGTTTCCCAACAAGACTATGTCTGTAACACATTGATTGATCACACTACACACCCAAGACAAATCAGTTCAACTTGTGAACACATCTCTTGAAAATACTTGGTCAATCTTGTATCACGATCCATTAGTGATCACTTTCCTTTAGGTAACTTTCAATCTTAAAGCTTGCAATTTGTAATAGACTAGTGACATTAATAGTGCACCTTTTTACAAATCCAAGTTTTGACCAAACTTGGTAGAGGACGTATCAGTTATTTAACATTGTGAACATCTCCAAATAAATGTGTCCCTTTGTTTGTGTGTTTGCTCATTTCTCTTGTCTTGTATCTGGTTGAACTTTATCACCGGTTACAACCTTTGAATTCTTAACTGCTTTGTTTGTATTACCTATTGGAATATAACTTGCATGACATTTTAACTTGCTTTTGAAACTACTTGTACTTAACCGATTTGGGTGAGTAAAACCAGTAATACTTAATCCGCTGCTGAAATTACCCGGATTCGCGCGCGGGCTGCGCGGCGAAGCGATTGTCTTTCGCGGGTTGGCTGGGACCTCGCTTTCGGGAAGGAGAGGAGTCGCCACGCGGTTTTGTATTTTGAGCCCAAACGTTGAAAAACGGCTTTAGTGAAAAGGGTGTCGTTTTTATTGGTAGCAAAAACTTAGGAAAAGGCTTTGAAACGGGGTGTCGTTTTTATTGATAGCGAAAACGAGTAGTACCAGAGATTGTTAGGTTCGGAGGTCACGTTACGTTTCGGGAAGAGTATTTTGAGATCACCCGAAATGCCTCGTATGACGAGTCTTTCTACCTTTCTCGAAAATGTGTGTGTGTGTGGGTTTGCATTTTGAAAATGGGGGCTTGAATGACAAGCTTAATCTTGGTTTGAATGTCAAACGTTGATTTTTGTGATTCCTTTTAGAAAAAGCGAGCGTTTGAATGACAAACGTCGGTTTTGGAGTTTTTAGGAAAAAGTGGCGCGAGTGATGATTTTGAACTGTTAACTTAAGTGTCAAATGTTGACTTTTAAGAAATGAGCGTCTGAATGTCAAATGTCGGATTTTTGAGTTTGAAGATGATCGTTTGGATGCCAAACGTCATCTTGCGCGTTTTGAAAGAGAGTTAGTTCGAATGTCGAACTCCGATTTTGAACTAGGCATTTCATTGTTAGCTATTTTACGGGAAAAAAGCATTAAATGAGATTTGAATGTCAAATGTCGGGTTTTGAGTTTGAAGATGATCGTTTGGATGCCAAACGTCATCTTGCTCGTTTTGAAAGAGAGTTCGAATGTCGAACTCCGGTTTTGAACCGGGCATTTCATTGTCAGCGATTTTACGGGGAAAAAGCATTAAATGATATGCGATCAACGAATCGTTTTGCGACTCGGACTTTGATAAGTAAATACTATCACGAGCCAAACGGCTCGGACTTGTTAATGACAATATTTAATGTGCGGTATCAACGGAATCAAACGACCCGGATTTTAAAGGTGCGTTAAGTAAATAGCATTCAACGGATCAAACGATCCGGACCGTTAAATGACTATCACGAGCCAAATGGTTCGGACCATAAAGTTGCGTAAAGTAAATGACGTTCAACGGATCAAACGATTCGGAATTGTAAATGACATGAAAAGTAAAGGAACGGGGCCGGAACGCCGTTTTAACCCGAGATTACTTCTCTTACGGGAAGGGAAGAGGATCTGGGACTAAAACGTATCGAGTCCCGTTGACGGTGACGTCTACATTTCAACAACGTTCGACCGAAACGGTTGTAGCGACTGGCGCGTAAACCGAGATGGAACGAGTGTTTAGGGAGAGAGAGTGTTACCTATGGCTAGGGGTTGACTCTTTTGGCTCGGGAGGCGTATACGGGATACGATTTAGTGTTTGGAACGGTGTTTCGAGGTTGTTTGGTTTGTATTTGGTTGAAATACGAAGTTTTCACGCGAATCGAGGCGAAATGGGGCTCGGGAGAGGGTGAAATCAGTTTGGGTCGTGGCTATGGTGGAAAATGTGTTAAGTTTTTCCTCTTTTCAAATGTTTGACAGCCCTCTGTATTTATAGGTGAAATTTGCAAAAGAGTCCGGACGGACTCAACCTGAATTTCAGGGGGTCTTTTGGTCTTTTGGAAACTGGAAGGGCTTGTCGGCAATTCTGGTTTTTCCTGCAAAAGAGGCCGGACGGATTGTGACAACATCTCAGGGGTATTTTGGTCTTTTCACACTGAAATATGATTGATGTTGACCGGAGGGCTGTGGCATGCGTGCCACGTGCCCCTGTGACTCATCAGGGCATGGTTTTTCGTGCCATTATTCTCGGTTTTGTCCGTTTTTTAAATAACTGTTCGAAAAATGTCCGAAACGCCCCCGAAAAGTGCCGGAAAGTGCATTTTTCAGGAGAAGCTGTACTTTTACGTGTGGCAACGTGTGTTGAGTACGCTTCGACGTTGGGATACACGGGGCAGTCCCGGGACGTCTCGTTGGCTTGAGAACGGGGAGCTTAACGGATTCTGGTTAACTTGGAGCGGGCCAGTTAACGGATTCCGGTTAACTTCTAACGAATTTTGGCGATCCGAATTTGGGTACTTACAGCTGCGCAACTGGTTATTATCGGTTTAGCTTTTGATACATTACTTGGTCATTTTCCAAAGGTTTTGAAAAGAAGTTTAATCAGGCTATTCACCCCCCTCTAGCCTGTTTTCCTACCAATTGGGCCTAACAACCGTTCATCTTTAACCCTACATTACAAAATCATAGTGTTAAAACCTACAAAACAAAACCTTAACATGTATATCTATAATATACTAAAACACAGTTAAAAACTTAAATTTTATATCTAAACACAAGTGAAAAATAATGATTAAGATGATGTTAATTTACCTTAATTCTTGGTATTCAACGATTCTGACGAAATTAAATGATGTGAAAATTTAGGATTTTTTTTTAGAGTAAGTATGTGCGGATATGAGAATGAGAATGAATCTGGATCTGAAAACCTTATCCTCTGTAAACTGGCATTTCTAAACTCCCTACACCATGTAGCGAGTTAACTGTTGTACGCGTGAACTCGATACACAGTGTATCGAGTTCTGCTTTATTAATCACAGTTGATTAATTCAAACGCTTAAATCCTAATTTAACTAAACTCGCTACATGGTGTAGCGAGTTTCAACGGTAACATGTTGAACTCGCTACACCATTTAACGAGTTATAAAAAGTTGATTATTTTAAAAAATAGTTTCAAATATTAGTTATTTTGAGATTTATATTTTTAAAATGAAATGATTTAAGAAAAAAAAATTCTAAAAATTGCTTGTTTTCACATGTTGCTACCTGTACAGATGGAAGGGCTAAGGCTTTAAGATTTGGGCTCCAAGTCAAATACCAAACTATAAGGTCAACCAAGACTGATGATGAACAGCAGGTCGGCTCGACCCGCCAATAGCCTAGCTCGTGGATCAGACAGATTTGGATCAGCCCGCCTCCCCTTGCCCCGTGGACTCGGCCCGCCCAATTGTCTGATGTCCGACCTATCCCATTTGCCCATGGACCTATTTAAACGGGCATGACGAAAAAAAATCTTTTAAAAGCCAAAAAATTCAAAAGGTGAAATAGAGATAATGAGATTTGAACATGAGTTAAACAATTTAAAAGAAGCACTTAACCACTAAACCAAATCACTTTTTTGTTTTAAGCTTCAAAATGTTTAATATTATTAAAAAAAACAAAAACAATATGACTGGCTTTGTTGTGGCGGACTTTGACGGGCCAAGAAAAGCCCATGAGATTAATCCGATTCATGGCCTAAATTTCAGATTCGGCCTATCTCTTTTACTCGAGCGAAGTTTGGTGAGTTAGATGGAGGAACAGGCAAATAATGAGTTGACGGACGGCGAACGACAGACTAACAACAGGCCGGCCCACGAATTCGAGCTCAAGCCTCATCATCAACCGCGACAACTCAGAATCCGCGGAAAAAAAGTGCAGCGGCTTGGTTGAGCCGTGACGGCTACCATTTGGCGGCATATCAAAAGTCACCATTCTCAATTAGCTCGCCACGTGGCCCCATCATTATTTTAACCATTTTTCCCTCCCTCACTCTTCCGTCTACTCCCGGCCACTTTCCGACGACCCAGAACAAGGTTCTAGAGAGAGAAACACATACAGTGAACAACTACTTGCACACTCCTTTGAAAAATCTACCCCTTTACCTCTCATAATTCACACAAATATATACATACATATACTTTTAGAGAGAGAAAGTTCATCATCTCTCTACATGTCTGTTATATCTCTACTTTGATGAGCTATGTCCGTGAAACAGAAGCCACGTCTGGATCGTCGTAACGCAATCAAGAACATCGACTACGACGCATCGGTATCGTCTTCTCCTTCTTCTTCGTTGTTTGATGCACAACCAGTTCACAAAACCCGTTCCCTTGACCTTTCCCGGCTTTCCGACCGTACTAGCTTTAGGATCGAAGGTGTCGACGGTGAATTTGACCTGATTTGTCGGTCCTTAGGGTTATCCGGGCCGGAGGATTTTGCGATTCCCGCTGCTGCTTGGGAAGCTCGTAAAGCTTCGTCGCCTTCTAATCATTTTCAAGCTTCTAAGTTTTGTTTTTCGCCTAATTCGGTCAAAGTTTCACCGGAAAGTGAGTTATCTGAGAGATTTGGTTCGAAGGTTGGTATTTGTGATGTAATTAAACGTGGAATTGAGCATGCGGGATTGAGGAATGGTGTTGGCTTGGGCAAGACTGAAGCTATGGTTTTGGATGGTAATGAAGTGAGAAATGAGGATACAGTATGCCGAATTGAGCATTCTGAATTGACTAATGGTGTTTGTTTAGCTGAAACTAGGGTTTTGGATGGCAATGAAGATCAAAGCACGTTTACGGCACCTGTGAGAAGTAACAAGGATGGGGAAACTGGAATTAAAGGTGTTCGGCCGCCTGTGCTTGCTCCGCCGCCAGTTAAGCTGCGGTCTGTTGTGGACAATTTGTGTTCAACTTGGGAAATATTTAGGGATTTTGCTCCTCCTGATGATAATAACTTGGTAACACCTGCGGTAGTTGGGTCACCCAACTTGCCGGATGAGGTCTATGGAGGAAACGACGTGGAGCAAGAACATAATGAGATGATTGAAAGTAGTGGAAACAGTAGGGCTCTTTCTGAAACTAGTTCAGATGTATCAGATGATGAGAACTATCACAATGAGAATGATGACAATGAAAATGATTCATTTAGACCGGCTGAAATTGTGGGTTATTTTTCGCCTGATGGATCATCCAGGCTCATTATTAATAACTGGCAGAAAGGGGATTTTCTGGGAAGTGGGTCGTTTGGAACCGTATATGAAGGCTACACCGAGTAAGGAATAGCTTGCATTTTTTATCCATATATCTCCCTCAAGTTGTGTGAATTGTGAAATTTATTTTTGCTAAGAATTTCGTATCTCCCTCAAATTATGTGAATTGTGAAATTTTAATTATGATTATGAATTTCATCTTTACTCAAATTCGTTTTTTGTGATTTAGTTATTTTGTTTGCAAAACGCTCTCTTTCCTATTTGGTTTCTTGCCCCTTTCATTTTAGCATTTAACTGCTTTTGGGTAACGTCCACTTGTTAATTTTTGATTTGGAGAAAGATCGATGGCAAGGTTCCCATAATATGCTGCCTCAGTTATATGACTCATATGCACATCAATAAAAGCACGTTTTAATGGATGAAACTCCTATTAGAATCTTATTATGCTTATATTCGTAAGAACTACCAAACATGTTTCGTAGAAGAAGAAAAGGGAATAGGTGTACTTTCCAGGCTTGAGTTTAACAATCAATTCCATAATTGACTTTCCAATGAACATATGCCATATATCTTTTCTATATGTTAAGCAAGCTCTAGGAATCATCTACAGCAAACTTTTATTTGGACAAGTCAAGGAATATTTTCTTAAATTTTCATAACTAATTGAATCTGAATCTGGCTGCTATCAGTCAGTTTGCCTGATTGATATGCTACATGGGTTTGTAGATTTTTCTAGTATAGGAGTACTCTTGGAGGTGAATTAATACTCAGAAAGGATAGTTGCGGCTGAAATCACATCACTAGGAGTTGGTGAAGGTCGATAACTTCAATTTCCGATCGAGAGTGACATTGTTTGCCTGTGTTACTTGTTTTGAAAGTATTTTGATGGTTTGGTAATCAGTCTATCATCACCGTTTAAACTTTAGCACCAAACTTTGGTCCTTCTTTAGCTTGTCCTGAATCTTTAAGGAGATGGATGACTGGTTTATCACTGGGGTCTTGGTTTAAGAAGTCGTTTATCGAATTTTGTGAGAAAATATAGGAGGTGCTTTGATGGAGTTGAGAATTATATATTCGAATTCTAACAAGGGATGACAAGACAACTGTGCACATCAATTACGTGACGGGGAAATTTTTCAGTGGGTCCTCTTCTTGATATTTTCTCTGATATCTGGTGATTGGGTTTTGGCTTTGTGTATAACTTACATGGGCTAGGATTGTAACAGAATGAAAAATAAGAACAAATTGCTTTTAGGTTTCAGGCCAACGGTATTGATGTACTCTCAGCCTCAAATCTCAATCACATAATTTCCCCTTGATCCTCCTCAATAACTCTGCAACAAATACATGTGTAGATGATTAGGACTTAAAAGATCAGTAAGAACTTCATGACCTTGTTTGACTGCCTAATTGTGTGAATTTTGGGAGAAATATAGAGGTCCTGTGATGGAGTTGAGAGTTGTAGTTTCGAATTCTAATAAGGGATAATAAGACAACTGTGCACATCAATTACGCGGCGGGGAAACTTTTCAGTTGGTCCTCTTCTTGACATTTTATCTGATATTTGGTGATTGGGTTTTGGCTTTATGTATATCTTGCATGGGATATGAGTCGGTATGACTTTGGCGCCCTTGAATGGTAACTTAGTGTACCAGAATGATAAAATGAAATAGCTTTTAGGCTTCAGGCCATTGGCATTAATGTACTCTCAGCCTCGCATGTCAATCACATAGCGGCCCCTTGACCACCCAAAATAACTCTGCAACAAACACATGTAGATGATTTGGATGTGGAGATCAATAAGAACTTCTTGACCTTGTTGGACCAAATACTTAAAAAACCATAGTGTGTGCTCATTAAGCAAGTTAAACCTGCCCCAGCATTAAGATACAAATCCAGGAGCCTTAATTTATGGTAGTCCATCTGAAACTGGAACTTATAGGACAACAGATTCTTTTAGCTCAGCATTTAAGCAATATATTGCGATCACTACCCTTGTTTACTGTTACATGAAAAATATCACAAGTGCCTTTTCCTTCGATACTCTAGCATGTTTTTAGTTGTGTGTTATAGGCCCAAGATGAATTTGAAGATGTTAAACCTCTATACCAGGTTCCCCATTTTAGTACTGTCTTTGCTATAATTATTTTGATCTGGAATGACAGCTGATTCTCTATCTCAAGAAGCTAATTCAGCAACATATTCTTCTTTATGGTATCTTGCATCCACACTCCTATTAAGGCCACTTTCAGTAGTACTAACATTTTTCACCTTCCGATTCTGACTTTCTTTGGTCCAAGATACTATTTGGGCACTACTATCGAAAAAGTATAGTCAATATTTCAGTGACTTGTTGACTTTTAACAATTGCCGGAAAGTGAGGAAACTCCGAGAAGGTGAGCTTAGATCATATATGCATTGAACCTTTACCGTAAATGGAAAAGCATAAGCCTGGGGCTTTGTTTAGTTCAACAAGGTACTATAGTATCTGTTATTAAATCTTAGAAAGGAACCTAAGTTTGTCTTTAGCACCTAGCCTGCCAACTTCAGCACTTATATGTGTTTCCTCTTGTGCGATGCTTTTAGAGCAGAGAACCATAAATAAGTTACTTACATGCAGTCCCTCTTTTCACCTTACTATCCTTTCTGACCCTTAATTTGACACACACGCATATATATACACACACATATATACACACAAATATATATACATACAGACATATATATATATATATATATATATATATATATATACACACAGAATGTTTCATATACGGACAAGTCCATACGGATTTTGTGAAAAATAAACGCAATAGACTCTCTCTCTCTCTCTCAAATACACCGCTCTTAGTTTCTCTTTCTATGGCAAAAAAATAAGTTCTGTGGTCTCTTATCCCCCCTGCTCTTTCTCTTTCTTCTCTTCTTTCTCCACCTTCATTAACCCAAAAGCAAGCATCTAGGGTTTTGAAATGAGATTCTTCCTCAAGCATAATTTCCAGTGCCTCTTCTTTCTTCACTGATAAAACTTGATTTCTCACCCCTTTCTCTCTATACGCAGACCTTGCGCTAAAACTTTTGGCCTAAATCTATCGCAGAAAGGGGAGAGTGAGATGGGCAATTGCAACGAATTCCAGCGACCGGCACCGTAGTCGTTCCGTCCTTCATAAAAGTTCTGCGATTTCTTTTCAGGCTCCCCTGTCAATAAATTTCAATTGTTTTCTTCACATATTCGGTGCTCATCGCAGGATTCTGTCCAAAACCCAGAAACTAATTGGTTGGAATTTGCTTTTTTTCTTTGTAAAACCATCCAATAATGTTCTATTGTATTGAAAAAACTGTTTATGGGTCTTTATTACTTGTTTTGCTACCTCAATCTTGATAGATCCCGGCAAATTGTTCAATTGATAAATGCCAAATTGACATGAATATTGTTATAGTTGTTGAGATTTTTCCCCAATTATGTGTGAATGAGTCAAAGTTTATTTTTTTGGTTTCTGGTTTGATTGGTATCGAGAAAATGGGAAAAGGGCTGCATAGAGAGTGAAGAGGGTGAGAAATTGAGTGTTATCATAACACTGGCACAGGAAATTTGGGTGAGGAAGAAGCCTGTCTGCGTCGTTTGAGGGAGAAAGAAAAGTTAATAGCGTTATCTTTTTACCCGTGGTGTGTGTTTGCCCTCAAATCCGTAGGCATTAGTCCGCACGTGAAATACTCTCTCTCTATATATATATATAATCAAGGGTCAGAAAGGATAGTATGAAAATTACATAATCTTTTAGGACTAGTATGAATGCATCATCATATCTACATGTATATGCATTATTACATGAAAAGTACAATCTTTTTGTGGGATTTATGTTTGTTTATCTTCTATAGCTACATAAAATGAACCATTTCGTCTAGGGTTAGAGGTTTTCTTTTCCTTATGTTGACAATTGATAACTGTGTCCCTGACTTCAAAATAGGCTTCAGAAAATTGCAACAATTATGAATTGGGTGGGAGTCATGTGAACCAATATGAACGATTTGGTTGTCCATCGCTATCACCTCATTGATGGGTGTAGGGATGGAGAAAGCTAAAGAAGGAGAGAGGGTGGGGAACATGAGGGTTCATCATCTCCTGGCCTCTGTTTATTCTTGTGTTACGGCGTTTTTGCTATTAGAAACTTGTTGATCCCCATTTAGTGTATCTTTCAGTGCTTTACCAGCATCGATACTTCTCTTGTTATTCTCTGTTTCACATTTTTGAGGCAGAACTTTTAGCCATGACTAAAACACATTATGCTCTATCTCCGCTGTTGAGGGCTACCAATTTATCATAGCTTTCTTTCTTGTCTTGAAATCAGTCTCCTCTTTCAATTACTAGCTGTCTATGTTCTGTTGTATAACTTATTGCGCTTTCTATATCTCTTTGTACGCCCTCTTTTTATCCCTCTCCTGTCTTACAATTGTTTTTTTTTTCATTCGTTTTTGCAGTGATGGTTACTTTTTTGCTGTGAAGGAAGTTTCTTTGCTTGATCAAGGAAGTCAGGGACAGCAAAGTATCTATCAACTGGAACAGGTCGGAAAACTATGTTATATCCTATGTTACTGGTGCTTAAAGATAATACGAAGTCACCACTTCACTAATTTTATTGCATATTCTTACCCCTATGTTCTTCTATCATTTTTGGTCAGGAGATCTCTTTATTAAAGCAATTCCAACATGAGAATATTGTTAGGTATCTTGGCACACAAAAGGTACTATTTTTTTAGTGAACTTTCTTGTTTCAATATCCTGTTCCTCTCTTTTAGACCATCATAATGCGGAAGCTATGATATGCTTCTGTCAGACTATTGTTGAAGCCTTTTTTTGATATGCTTGCATTACCCTAAGGGTAGAAGTATTTATTTATGTATACTTATCAACCTCAGTATGTAATCTTAATTTAACAGTTTTACAGCCAGACAGCCAAATAGATTACCAGAAGACCTAAACTGGGGATGCCTTAACCTTGATGAAAATTGGGCAGTCAATTGCATTGGTTTGATGTGCTGTTAAAATTAGGTGATTAAGTGCGCTAGTATTGATATATTTTATCAAGTGTGAGACCTGCTGCATTATTGATATTTATTGATTTCATTTCAGAAACTCTCAAAACCTACGAATGTAACTCTTTGATGTGTTGTGAGTGCAATTCATCCTTGATAATTTTGTCTTATAGAGTGGATTATGATTTCAACATTGTGTGTGTTTTGTGTGAAGATGACGTTGTGACTTGTGAGTGAGCTGACTAGCATAATTGGGTAGAACTGAATTGGTAGGTAATTCAAATTTCTAGTGATCTATGAGCTAGCCTGCATTACACGTTTCATTAATTGGTAACATAGAGCATAAGTACTTTTGTTAGGTAGATATTGTGATACGGAGGAACTCTTTGAAGAGTGAGCAGGCCCGGCCCTATAGTGAGATGAGTGAGGCGGTCGCCTAGGGCCTCCGAAATTTTTGTCGATAATAGGGCCCCCAGATTTATAATTTTAGGTATATATATTTTAGACAGCGTTTATTTTCAAAGAAATTGGGTGGCTCAGTGGTAGTGGAGTAGGCTTTGAGTTTTTTTGGCCCAGGTTCGATTCCCCTTGAAGACAAATTACTTTTTCTTTCTCTGTGTCTCCATTTGGGCTCCGTATGTTTGGGCAAAGCTTAATAAGAATAAGGTGTTTAGGCTTTCTTCTCTTTTTTTCTTTTTTTTTTGCTTAATTTAGTAGTAAATGGTTCCCTCTCCCAACCCCCGCTTGGCGGGGAGCGCTTGGCGCACCGGGGTTTGCCCTTTTTAGTAGTAATAAGTTTACCTTTCTTTTTGCAATATTTTTGTAAACTATTTGTATTTAAATTCTATTGCAAAATTTTGTTGATTTCTTTGTAATAACTCCAACTCAATCTAGTAACCAAACTCAACTTTTCAAGTCAATATCTCATTCTTTTATTAATAAAAAATTTCGAGTCTCGTTATTAGCCTATGATTCGACTTAGAGTTCAGCTATCCTCTAAATCCTAAGGAAAAAATGAAAATAAATGCCTCCAATAGAAACAATGTCGAAAGGCAGAAAGATAGAGAGAGAAGTAGTGATTCGAGAACGCTACACCGTGTTATTTTTCGCTGAGAAAATTAAAGGGCCACCGTCAAATAGTTTGCCTAGGGGACAGGACCGGCCCTGAGAGTGAGTTCTTGAATTTTGAAATCACCTATCATTCCATTTCAGAGCAATAGTGATACTTCTCTGTATCCATGACTTTCATATTTAAAAGTCTGGTAAATAGGGATTTTTATCGGTGTACTTGAGTTGGTCCTAATTGTAAAGATGCTTGTACACAATATGCTTATATCACATGTGGAGGGGTAGAGTTAAAAAGTATGGAGGAGGCGTGATTTTTGTAAGTGGACTCTTTAAGTGGAGCATTCCAAAATAGGATAGGGATTCTTTACATGAACGGAGTGGATTACCAGTATCTGTGGCCATACTACAGTAAATTAGGATCAGTTTTGTTGTTCTCTAGTTTTTTTGGATTATCTTCCATCATCCATGTGGACAAGCTTTACTTTTAGCACTGAAGATTATATTCAATCAGGGATTGCATACGCAGATGTCAACATGGCTTCTTGCTGTAGGCAAAGCTTCTGACTGAAGCTAGGAGATAAATGTCAAAAAGTGATCCCCTCCATAGTTCCTTACTTTTTAGCTGTTTCCTTAACTGCATTCTCACTCAACTCAGCCCTTTCCAATTCCGTGGGTTTGCTGCAAGTGAACCTTTGGTCACTCTGTTATCTTCAAGGCAAGTCATTGATCAAACTACTTTACTCGTATCTGATAACAATCGTAATTGATGTTGACCATGTTAGTTTTGGTTTCCCATGCCTAGCTGGTTGCTGATACTTATAATATCACACTTGTGAATATTGCGCTTACTGGTTTAGTTTTCTATGTTTCTGACTATATTTGAGATTGGCCACCTTTTAATCCTGTGTTCTTTATGAAATGATGTTTCAGGCTGATGGCAAATTATATATCTTTCTTGAGCTAGTAACCAAAGGTTCCCTGGGAAGTCTTTATCAAAAGTATAACCTTCGGGATTCCCAAGTTTCTGCTTACACAAGGCAAATTTTGAGTGGTTTGAATTATCTTCATGAACGTGATGTCGTTCACAGGTAAGATAAGTTTAAGTTCTTTCTTGTTGATCTTGATCTCCCACTTAAGTCTCTAGCTATGGTGCCAAAGTTGGTCGGTTGCTCGTGGTGGCTTCTCTTTTATGGTTGGTGGTTGTTGCTGGTGTGTAGTGTGTGTTGGTGTGTGTATAGGGGGGGGGGGAGTGATGTGATGCCATTTTGGTAACCCCTCTGACTTCCACTTTGTTATACTTGCGATGTCTTGTTCTTCTAATAAGATGTAGAAGTATGTACACAATCGGCATCATTGGTAGTGCCACCTATCATGAGAATGTATGCGCTAGAGAGATGGTATGAAATGGTCTTGTTCTTCTAATAAGATGTAGAAGTATGTACAACCTTGTTCACCCCCAAAATCAATTGATATCAAATTCCGGTTAAAATTCTGAGCAGAAACTCAGATCATCAATTAGCCTAATGAGAACAATTATGATATCGAAGATAATTAAAAACAAAAACAATAAAAATAATAATAATAAATAAAAACCCAGAGCTTGGTTTCAAAATATAATAGTTTCGGGACCTCCGTCAATGCTTAAAACCCAGATTTAGTTTCAGATTCTGAGATTTCCTACTGTTCCTTCTTCACCATTACCCAAAAATATCCTTCCCCATCATCTCTGGCATTCCCTCCCATTTCTCCTTGCTCCTTGACGCTTAGATCTTGGGCTGTAGAGGAAGCCATATCTAGGGTTTAAAATTTATAGGAGTAAAGTGATTGATTGATATCAAGGGGTCCAGCTTCAATCTGGGTTTCGTCACCTCCATAGTCGAATTTGGGTGTAGGACATGAAGATGGCAGTGAACTAGTGGATGATTTTGAAGAAGGATGGGGTAAGGCTACGGGATTGAAGAACTGACATTGCGTTTTTTTCTTTTCTTTTTTTCCTTTTTCTTTCGTTATTCTCATTGCCCATGAAAATGTCATCGTTTAGAACCCCACAATGAAAGGATGAAAATATCCATCACGTGATAAGCCACATGCTATTTGACGTTATATATTTAACGTCCGGTAGTGCAAGGGTGCAAAGTGAGACGATTTGAAAATTAAAGTACCAAGCAGACCGACTTTTCAAACTGGGGTACAATGTGGGGTTGGATGAATACTTTAGGGGGGTAAATGTAACTTGGCCATTTCAAGAAATTTTTGTCCCAAAATGAATGTCTTTTTTTGTAAAAAACTGTCCCTAAACGCTTTTTTACCAAAATTTTTTTGCTATTCATTTTATTAATGTAAAACTAAATGTTTAGAAAGTGGCTAACTGGAATATTTATGCATCTTTGCAACTAAAATAGTAAAATGTATGAAAAACACACATTTTCAGAGTGTCCCTTGAAATGAAATTTGGACATTCATTTAGGGACTGAAGGAGTAAAATTTAGATAACAACTCTGCTCTTTATAAACCTTGAAAGTTTGATTCCCAATTTGGGTCCTTGTCACTAGCATGAGAACGGCGTTTTGTGCCGGGGTATCCTTTCTCTTTTTCTCTTTTAGAGGGAGAATTCTCTCTTCATCCTACTTATTCCGATTCGGAGTGGGGTGTTTATGGGGGGAGAGGAAAACGGGTATTTAACAATTATTAAGGTTTTAATGAGAAGTATGTAGAGTTGAACGATACTTCGAAGGCATGGTTGCCTACTTCAGATTTGGCCTTTTGTTTTTGTCATCTAATGCTTGTTTCATTTTTATCATCCAGGGATATCAAATGTGCTAATATATTGGTTGATGCTAGTGGATCGGTGAAACTTGCCGACTTTGGGCTGGCAAAGGTACATCAGCTCGATGCAATCCTTTCCCTTTTTCTTCTTCCCTTTTAAGAATTTACCTGGAAGGCTCACTAAATTACTATGTTGTCTATCCCTTCAGGCAGCTAAGCTGAATGACATAAAATCTTGCAAAGGGACTCCATTCTGGATGGCCCCAGAGGTTGACTTCTAATCTCAAGTCTTAAATCTTTGGTCAATGAGTTTTTTGTGCATTTCGATGCAGTAATTATAATACCCCCTCCCCCTCCTTCCCGGAATGATAGTCTCGCTTATTTTAGTGGTTAATTTGATTGAAGAATTTGAATATCCCAACAGAGTTCTACAAATTGTTATTGGTAGTATTATAGTGTAATAATAACAAGTTTTAGAATTTCATTGGGATAATTAGTTTTTCCTAAACCTTTAGTCAAAGCTCAATCAAATTAACCACTAAAAATGTGGGACTATCATTCCGGGATGGGGGGAGTATGAATAATACACAGGCATCTATCCAAGTGTGTCACCAGTTAGTAGTATTATAGTGTAATAATAACAAGTTTTAGAATTTCATTGGGATAATTAGTTTTTCCTAAACCTTTAGTCAAAGCTCAATCAAATTAACCACTAAAAATGTGGGACTATCATTCCGGGATGGGGGGAGTATGAATAATACACAGGCATCTATCCAAGTGTGTCACCAGTTAGTAGTGCAGGCCCTAATGTGCCAGTGTCTTTGTTGTTAGCTATGTTGGACATGAGGCATCTGTATATCTCGTCTTTTTTGTGTTGTGTTGCTGTCTACTCCCTCTGTCCTCTTCCTACTTTTTTCATTGTTACTTCGAAGGTACTTTTAGCAATAAATTTAGGCTAATTCCATTATTCTAATGAAAATTTAAAACTTATTGTTAATACGATATTATAAATACTACAAAAATCAATTTTTAAATTTTTATTAGGATAATTAAATTAACCTATATTTATTGCTCAAAGTACTTGATAGTAACATCGAAAAAAGTAGGAAGATCATTTCGGGATGGAAGGAGTATTTGTTTAATATTTTTCCACAGGTGACTCATACTTCTAGGGTGAGGCTATTAAGAAAAAAATATGTTTAGTTTGTGGTTTTAATGTTGTTAATCAAATTGAGCATTAATCATTCCAAGTAGCAGTTGACTTAGTTATGTTTATCAAATGAAAAAATGGAGAAAAAAGAGCACTTGGTAATGTTGGTTGCAAAATTGTGTTTAAACCTGTTTTACAATGTTCAGGCTAGCAGGATTGAGTAGGCGACCGTTTCATCTGGTCCCTCTGTCTCATATATATGTGGCAATGATTCCTTTCTTTTTTTAAGGTCTGATTTTTTTTGAAAACCAATGTGAATTTATTGGTCTTATAATAGCTCAATGCACCTGTAGCAAAGAAGTCAAAGTCCTTAACATGCACAAATGGGAAAGTAAAAGGGTATAAAAGAAAATTTAGATATTATACAGTGGATGTGGAAGTTTCTATATGAACTTTTGTCAGGTGACCAGTATATATGAGACTCGAGGGAGGATTACTAGCATAGACAACTGGGCCTATGCGTATGGTTAAAATATTACTTTGCATCAGAACCTATATTTTATTAATTCGCAGATTTGAAGATCAACCAAAAGATATGGAATTGTGAGAGTTTATTTTCCTAATCTTTCGTATTTTGCTATTTCTTTGTAATAAACATCAGAGAGAAATGAATTTGAGTAGGAGTTCTTGGAAAAGTAGAAGGCAATCTTTTAGCTAGCAAATCAAAATCTCGTTTACTTTGAAAATATTCCTCCTGATTCAGCCAGTCCTTTCTTACAGACTATGGTACAAATCAAACGGAAGTCTTAGAATTGTCACAGCAGATCTTTCTGATAAGGTTCAAATTATGTGAATCGGCATCTTTGAATATTTGAGGTTCATTTAACTTGTGGAGTTGTTGTTCTATTATGTTAACCTCCAGAATATCTTAACAGCATCTTTATTTCTTCCAACTATTTTATTGGAACTTAGTATTCTCCAGAGCATTTTGAGAGTTCCTGTCTTTCTTTCTTTCTGTTTTTCTTTTTCTTTTTGTTATTTTTTGAGATGTGAGAATTATGTTTTTCTTGCACAGTGGTACTTCTCTTAACAATTTATCTCTCACCTTACTATTTTGGTGCTTTGGTGTGTATGTATACTTGCATACATTTCACATCTGGTTGCTTCGGTATGCATGTATGCACATGATAAACCATCTTCTTGGATTCTTCCCGCATAGGTGGTTAGCTCTAATATGTTAATTGTGGATCGTCAGGTTGTTAGAAGGAAGAACAAGGGCTATGGACGTGCGGCTGATATATGGAGCCTTGGCTGCACTGTTTTGGAGATGTTAACCAGTCAAATTCCATACTCCCATTTGGAAGGGGTATGCATTACTTTTGCCTCAAAAATATTTTTTCCCGTCCTTCGAGGGTATTCAATGTTTCTTTAGTACTTCAATTTTCCTGCAAAATTGAAATACTTGGACCACCAGAGGAGGCATTTTTTCAATTGTGATGTTTGCTATCCTGTGACAAAAAATGTTGGTTCACTAATGTTGATGCTTGCTATCCCTTGACAAAAAATGTTGGTTCACTAATGTTGATCACAAAATTATCTACAGCGTGACTTATTTGTAACTTGGAATATCAAATTCATTTTTCTTTTTTCTTTATATTATTTTTTGTAATTTTTTTTTCATTTGCTACCTTCTATATACAAGAAGCTATGCATGACAGATTTTTATTTGCACGAGAATAAAATGTGGTTGCCTTTCCGTAGCATGAGTTGTTTCCTATTTTTATCACGGTAGTTTTGGAAATTCATTGGTTTTAATCCTTCAATTTGGAAAATGGGACTAAAATTTTGGTACAAACTAAAATGGAAACTGGGACAAACACTGTAGGGCGGAGGGAGTACATGGCACTAGGTAACATTTTTTTCCTCTTGTGCAATGACAGATGCAAGCATTATGGAGAATTGGCAAGGGAGAGCTTCCCCGTATTCCTAATTCCTTGTCAAGAGATGCCCGTGATTTTATTCTGAAATGCTTACAAGTTAATCCAGATAATCGGCCTACAGCTGCTCAATTATTGGACCACCAGTTTGTGAAGAGGCCAGTATCTACTTTACTAAGCCCTGCTTCTCCACTTCATGGTGGCATCCACATCTGACCACTTCAGTTCTAGCTACGTAGATTCAATATAAGCAAAGGTAATTTAAGGTAAACTCACACCTGTGTCTACAGTGATTCAAATTGTTTAGCACTATGCATCAGTTGCCATCACATCTATATCTGAATGCCAATATGCCATTTGGAATTTAGTCTCGTCTGAAGTTGACTTCAACCCCCACCCCCACCCCCGGGGGCATGAGTAGATACTGCGAGTACCTAGAAGCTGATCAAATGGAACAGGGGATGGCTTTGTAAGGAAAGCTATTCTTCAAACTACATGGCATACTAATTTTCCAGTAGATTTAGGTTTTTTTGAAAATTGTATTGTAGATAAGTGAGTTTTTTTTTTTTATTTTCCACTTCTTTTTCGCCATATATTAACAAGAAGCCAGGAAGCTGTATTGCAAGGGCGTATCAGTGGCTATGTTTGTGTTGTGTAATTGTAAATTAACTTGGAGTTTTAATGTACGTAAGTTGGTACAAAGGAGAAAAAAGAGTTATGTTCAACTGCTTTGTTTGTATTTGTGATGCCAAAACTTGCACACAGGGGCCATTGCCTCCATTTTTATATTCTCAGTCACTGAAGAATCATCCCTCCCCTCTCATTAAGAATTTAAAACTTTCGTGCCCAAAACAAAGACAAAATTAAGGTAATACTCCGGTTCCTCTGTCCCCGTCTGTCCTGATCCCTAAATGAATTGACATTTTTCATTTTGAAAGTGAATAACAAGAATTTCTATGAATCTTTACCATTTAATTGTAAAAAAAAAAAAAAGTACATATTTGCAGAATATAGGGACGGAAGGAGTAGGATTTAAGGTCGTCATTCATTGATCCAGAAATTTAAGAACTGGAATAAAGGACCTTGACTCGGATTGATTTGTTGTGATGACGGCAAAATATATTTCAACTCAACCCTTCTTTTAGAAATCAAGAATTTGATATGAAAAGGCAACCATGGATCTTGTAGTTGTACCTCGCATGAATTTTAATCATGGATCTTATAGTTATGGTCTTGGCACTGAATTGGTAACTGTGGTGTTAACAACATTCAAATTCATACTCAAATTGCAAAAACAAAAACGTTATATAAAAAGTTTTCATTATGGGCTTTTGCAAACTATTTTAAAAGTGGAACACTTAAAATGTCAAATTTTGCGATTTGAGTTGGAACGGAGGGAGTATTTAGAAATACCAAACTCAAACAGAGTGAGTGATCCAGTAACAATGAACAAATAGCCAGAATGGTTATGAACACATTAATTTGTCATCAAGCATTTACATAAATATGGAGTTCCTCTCTTACCACATGCAAACATCCCTCCTCAACAGCATCCTTTACAAAATCCCCCACACGCAGATGTAAAAATAAAATAAAATAAATCATGGATTTGCCTACCAAAATCCAAACAACCAGTCAAAGATGACAACAATCAGAGGATAAAAAGAGAAGAGACTCACAAGGATTCAGCTTACTCACTCACTAGAGAGACTTCATTTCAGTGGCTTGCATCAATAAGTCCGCTAAAATTTGCTTGCAGGGATCCCCTTGTGAATATCTGATACTGCGCCTGCTGTTTCTGAAAGGCCATTCTTCATCTCTAATATTTTTGTCGACATGTATTCTTTGTACTTTGAAACTGAATCAATCAATGCTAACAGTTCACGAGCACACGTCTGAACTTCTTTTTCACTTTCTATGATTGTCTCCTCCAACTTTGATTTCAAAGTCTTCACAAATATATCAAAGTTAATGACAACGTTACAACCTCATGGTTCATATTGTTAAAAATATCATCTCTACCAGCAGGTTGAAGCCAGAAATTTTATAGAGGGAGGGGGGGCGGGGATCAAAATTGCTTGGGGGAAATTATAATTATTATAAAAAAAAAATTGGATTATAAGGGGGTCAAAACAATATCATAGGACAATTTTTACAAAAAAAAATAAAGAGGGTTGAAATAGACAAAAATAGTATTTTTTGTAATTTTTTCCCCCAAAACTTGTAGGTATAGAATGACATTTTCCAAAAGTCAAGCGGGCCGAGTAAACCCCATCCCTTCTATTTGGCCTCACTGTTTACCAGGTATATGGGCGGATTGTTTAGGTGTCAGCAAGAAGAAAATACAAGATCATACCTTAAGAAGCTCACCCGCTTCTCTTTCAATCATATCTAACTTATGAGACTCTGCTTCGACATCATCTATCAACTGCAAAGCCATTTTTGCACATTCGGAACTGTAATCATGTGCTTCTTTTCTTATTAAATTTATCTGTATTTCGACCTGCGAAAATGATCACAAGTGCATTTATAAAATCAGACAACATCATGGAGAAGATTATCATGTAGTAGTCATTTAGCAAGGAATCATATGTGAGGTTCAGAATTAAGAAACCAGAGACAGGTTGGCAATCCTACTGCCTGAACTAACAACAAGAAGTAGTTCTCAGTCTCATATTTTCACATGAAATACTAATTATCGTAATTTGTAGTATTGTTTATGGAGCCAACGGTTCTATTTCCTAGCAGATGATACATGGGAAATAATCAAGATTCAATATTTAAGGCCTATTTGGACTCTCAATTCATTTTAGTGTGTTTCCTTCTTTTTTCTTGTTCTTATTTTTTTGGTGGGTTTGCAATGATTGAATGGAAAGTAAGAAAAATAGAGGGGGTAGGCCCAAAAAGAACAAAAAAAAAACACGAAAACTACCAAAACTACAAAATAAAAAGGCGAACTAGGCTTACACATTTAAAAGCAATCTCACAGATTCTGAAATCTGAATCCCTTTCAACTAAAGTGGCTGACATTTATGATGAAATCACGGGGCAATCCAGCTTATGGCAGATTTAAATGCATATGGCACAGAAGATTACAGGAGATCGTTTGAGCTAAAAGTTATTAGTGGACTTCAAGACCTGCCCTGCTCCTCATGTCAAGCTTGGAGCAGTAGGGTCAAGAAGTCCCCAGAACTAACCGACCTGATAACCATCCGAAGCAAGAAACAAAGAAATCTTACACTGTCATTTTCTAATATAACCTAGTAATTATAAATCAATTCTAATGTTATAGTACCCTGACAGGTAAAGATACATTTGCATAGCACTTACTTCATTTATATGAGATTGAAGTGCCTCATAACGATTTCTTTTTGCTTCAATTTTTGCATCATTTTCAACTGACCGTTGCTGAAGAGAAATAAACTCATCATAATTTTCCATTGAGCTTTTCTTTACATCATTACCAAAGGAGGCAAGTGCAGGTTTCAGAGTTGACTTGTAGTCTATTCCCAAAACTTCAGCAGGTGTCGAACCTTTAGCATTCAGCTCATACTGGAAATCATTTCCGAGTTTTAGCCTGGATGGTGAAAGTTGTCAGGAGGCAGTGGATGCTTTCAAGAGTTCACAGAAAATTAGCAACTTTAAACAACTCATCAAGAAATGAGAGCCCTTGAGATACAAATGGTTGCAACATTCAAGAGAACTATTTCAAATGAAAAATTTGAGAACAAATATAAATACTGCACTGGAATGTGTGTAGCAACATTTTGTTCCAAATGTGAAATGTGTAATTTTGCCGTAGCATGCAAAATAGGCTATACTATCATCATCAGCATCAGCGTAACCTATCTTCAGAAGTAATTTGTACCTCATATAGTAAGAATGGAATAATATTTAGTGGCTATTTTCAGATAAAAACATAATAATACTGGTAATCGACCCCATATATGTGTTAGGATTGTAGCCAACTTGAACACAAAAACGAGAGGCAGTTGAGAAGGAAACCTTCGCATAGCCTGGTTGCACTGGATCTGAAGTTCCTCGAGCTCCTTAGAGAGGTTCCCAATGGCCGCATCAAGATCCCAACACTTCTCCTCCCAAGCATTTCTTGCGACCTCGGCCTCTCCAATGTCTCTCTCCACCAACTGCAACTCCCTCTTCATCCTCTCCGCATCCCTTGAATTAATCCCCTGCTTCTCCACCTTCTTCTTTAACTCCTCATTTTCCTCGCAAATCCTCTTTCTCTCCTCCTTTTTTGCATCCAACACCTTTTCCTTCTCCTCTATCACCTTTTCTAAGTTCATCTTGTACGCCTGCAGCTGCTCTATCATATCATGAAACTTCTTAACATCCCTTTCCAACATACTTCGTTCCTCCTCCAACACCTGTTTGGGTGATAACCCTGTCTTCAAACTCTCCAACTTTCCCTCCAACTCCCTAAAATTTTCTGTCAACGCCTTAACATTTTCCTCCATTCCATTTCTCTCTTGTTTCAACTTATCCATAAAATTCTCATCTTCTCTCTCCATGGCATCGTCGTCCCCACGTATGTAATGCAAGTAACTATTGAGCGCATAAACAAGCATACTATTCTCCTCAAAAGTAGACCTAGATTGCGTTGAATTTGCTAAATGATCATTGTACATCGCAATCTGAACCAACCAATGAAGCACAGCTAAGACACTCGGAAAAGAATGAGGAGTTCCGGGAGCTTTTAGGGCAGATTTGTTAATCTTAATCGGGCAACTCCAAATTTTAAGAACAGTAAACAAATCTTCTTCCAATTTATTACTTGGGGCGTAATCGAGACGCGTGAGGACGAATTTCAGGGTTTCGGTGATGTCCTTGTTGGAAGGCAAGGGTTTGAGTTTGAGAGAAACGGGGAAAGAATATGCAGAGAGATAGGCGTTGATTGTACCTACGGCGGATTTTTGGTGGGAGCGGTCGCCGACAGGGACAGCGGAGGGTCTGTTGGGGCCGCCGGAGAAAGATGAGGACGGACGGCTGCTGCAGAAGCTGGCATCGGAGTCACGGCCAGTTGTAGCAGTGTTCATGAATTGCCATGGATCGGCGGCGGTCGGAGTCGTGAATGGTCCGGCTTTCCGGTCCGGTGCATAGGATTCCTTCGGAGGACGGCGCCCGGCGCCTCTCATTAGATTGCTTTGCGCTCTCTATCACTCTAAACTGTACTGTGTGTCTGTGTGTGAACTCTCTCTCTCTTTCTCTCTCTCCAATCGATGTGTTTTCCCGCCTGGTGAATTGGAAACTTGTTAGAAAAAGAAAAAAGAAAATAAAAACGTTATTCCCTTAAGGTCCCTCACCAACTCACTATTTCTTACAAAAGAGAGATATTTTCAACTATTTTGATCGGGTTCATAACGAGGAGAAATTAATATTCCTCGGAAGCTTTTCAAAAGTCCCTTTTGTAATGAGAGAAAGGTGATAGTAAAGTAATCGCTTTAACACTTTTTTTTTTCACTACTCACACACACACACACATACACGCATTTCAGGTTGGAAGCCATAAACTCTAGCCAGCAGGCCAAATCTCCATGTGCCGCTTTAACACTTGTTAATAAGGGTGTGTGCGTTTGATAACCAAATTAATCTCTTAATTTTGAATATTTTAAAAGATTATAAAATTAAGTTTGTTTGGTAAAGAAATATCAAATCACTTAAAAAAATTAAGAATATCTTTAAAATAGCTATTAATTTTAACCGGGGGATGTGAGTTTTAAAAATAGCCCTTAACGAGGTAAGAGGGGGAAAGCGAAGAAAAGAGAATGAGTTCGAATTCATCTATCAACATATTTGATTTATTTATATTTTGCTATATCTAAAACATTATTTTGTTGAAATACTTCTTCATGCGCGTTTTTTGTTAAGCTTAACAAAAAATGTGTTTTTCAATCGCGGTTCAATTTAGCGAACGGTTCTTACGCTTTTCCGGTCCGGTTCAATTTCTCGCGGCGTATTTGATTTTTGATTTCCACATTTGTGCCTTTCAATTCGATTTTTCCTACTTTCATCATCTCCGAGCTGTTGCGGCGTATCAGTTTCCACCGAGTTTCATCATCTCCGAGCTGTTTTCATTCGTCATTTTACTTGTTATTCGACATTATGACCGATCAATCCAAAGAAAGGAGGAGCAAGAAGCGTAACGAAGGTATAATTTTACTTGTTTTTAGTCATATTGTTCTTCGATTTCAAATCAGTTGCTCTATTGAAACCCTAAATATAAGCAAATGTTGGCTCTACTGAAACCATAAATATAAGCAAAACATAAGAAAATGTTGGCTCTATTGAAACCCTAAATATTGCACATAGAAATCGTTGCACTGTCACATTTATTTGCACTTGCACTTGCACTATCGAAACAGTTGCACATTCACATTTAATTGCAAAAACAAGCAAATGTTGGCACTATAGATAAAACTGGCTCTTTGAAATCAGAACACGGGCACTTTCAAAGCTTAAGAATGGCACTTTGAAACCATAAAACGGGCACTTAAAAACCATAATTCTGGCACTTTGAAATCATAAAACTGGCTCTTTGAAATCATAAAACTGGCACTGATGCAATGTTTTTTGATATGTTGGCATTATAGATAAAACTTGCTCTCTGAAACTATAACACGGGCACTTTCAAACCTTAAGACGGGCATTTAGAAATCATAAAACTGGCACTTAAAAACCATAATTCTGGTACTTTGAAATCATAAAACTGGCACTGATGTAATGTTTTTTGATATGTTGGCATTATAGATAAAACTTGCTCTTTGAAACCATAACACGGGCACTTTCAAACCTTAAGACGGGCACTTTGAAACCATAAAACGGGCACTTGAAAATTATAAAACTGGCACTTTGAAATCATAAAACTGGCACTGATGTTATGTTTTTTGATATTTATTTTCAGTTCCAGACCAGAAGAGAGATGTTAGGGCTATTGGATTTGGATCTCTGTTGAATCTTGAGGTTAAGGTATTGCCGCTTAGGCTTGTTCAATTTCTTGTTGATAGATTTGAACCAATCACAAGGATACAACAAATCAATTCATCAGATAAATATGTTATTACAGCATCGGATGTCTATGATATATTTTGTCTACCTAGGAATGTTGCAAAGTATAAGGTAAATCAATCATCCAGCACAAATATGGAATTGAGAAATGGATATTTTGAGGGATTTGGGCATACTCAAGATGGTCTTCCTGCCTATAAACTTTTGGAACGCATTTCTGAGTTACATCAAGGTGGGGATGAATTTAAACGCTTGTTTGTGCTGTTTGTTGTTGGTATTTTTCTTGCCCCAGTAGTTACAAAAACAATTGATGTGTCACTGCTAAGTATTGTAGAAGACGTTTCACAGATAAGCAAGTTTGATTGGTGTCAATATGTTTTGGACAAATTATGTTAGGGTGTAAATAGGTTTAAGACTCAAAAAAAGAATTCAAAAAAATTGTAGTGGATGTGTTATGGTGTTGGTGATTGCTTACCTTCAAAGATTTCCATTTCAAGGGGTGAAAGAATCAACTGTTCTCCCTTTGATTAAACATTGGAATGCTAAAATATTCAAAGAGAGGATTGATTCCGAAGCGAAAGTTGGCTGGGGGAATTTAATTTTTTATGGAAAGAATGTTTATCCTATAAGTAGGGGTGACGACGATTTTGTGGAGGAAGTACCCAGTGAGTTTGTGGAGGAAGAATGTATTCCGTTAAGGATTGAAAGTGCTTCAAAGGAAAGAATTGCAGAGGCAAGCAATGTAAGTATTGTCACTATTTATTACTTAAACTGGTTCTTTGAATTTCTTATGATGGCACTATTGATTACTAAAACTGGCACAATGAATAATATCTACTGGCACTTAAAATACACACACTATTTTTCATTCTTACTATTTTTCATTGATATAGGATGCTAAGGAGTCATGGGATATATTGAGAAAGGACCTTGATAATGCTGTCCATGCTCACATTGAAAGACTTAAATCTATCAAGAAAGAGAAGGGAAGAAATGCAAATTGATGAGATGGGGGAAGAGAAAGAGAATGAGGGGAATTGGGAGGCGGAGGGGGAGGGGGAGGAAGTAGAAGATGATATTTTTGATGATGATTATTTTTATGAGATTGACAATATTATTTCAGGGTTTGTGAAGACAACAAAAGCTGACATGGGTAAGAAAAGAAAAGGTCCAATTCCATCATTTGACCTTGATTTATCTCAGGTATCTAGTGAGGAGAGAAGAGAACATACAGAGCAGACACAATAGGAAGTTAATGAGATTTTTCGGGAGACATATGATGATGATGATGATGAACAAAATAGAGCTCTTGATAACAATATTGCGAATATAAATGAGAGCAGCTTTATGAGTTGTTATGAGATGTTGAATGTAGGGTGCACAGTGGACTGTGGGGAAGCTAGTGAGGAATTTGTATACTGTTCTCGGTTTATGATCAACATGATTTGTTGCGACCGATGTTGAAGATGAGAAAGGAGGCTGTTGACATGTGCATGTCTACACACTTTTCAAAGAATCTGAAAGAGTAAGCTATAAATTTATGAATACCCAAACAATGGCACCTTTTATGATTGTATACACTTGTATGTAAAAGCACTTACTAATTTATTTTTCTTTTACAACACTTGTGATCCTATTTACTCAGTGTTCCATAGCTTAACGGTTGAAGATATTTTGAGCATGGATGAAGACAAGGAAGTAACTTCAAATACTATCGAGAGTTGGGCTATTCTTCTTAATAAGATGGAGCAAAAGTCTGGTAGAATGAAGAAGTTTATGTTTGGGCTTAGTCATTCTGTAAGTTCTTTATCTATGATGCTAGTACATTCAATAATTATATTATCTATGATTATTTGTTAATTAAATTATATTTGTGTGCATTTTTAAATTTGATGTTATTAATGTGTTATACAGGCTGCTTGGATTCAACGTACAACGAAGACATCTCAAGATGTTATATCATCAGCTGGACAAGAAATCACTGATAGTTTAGAACAATGGATTGATGTTAATTTTAATGATGCTGAGAGACCTGATTTGAGTGAAGTTAAATTGGTAAGCATTGTCATTTTATACATACATGTACTGGCACTTATTAATCAATAAACCGGTATAAAAGATCACTTGAACCGGTACTTTCAAACTCGATATTGGCACTTATTTTCTTGCAGCTTCTTTTTGTCTGCCATAGAGGTGACAACAAGAGTGGCCATTACACACTTTTTGTTGTCAATATCGAGAGTCAATCATTTCAAGATCTTGACAACTTGTCAATGAATGATTGGAAGTGACAGAATGTGCCAAAACTTGCTCATAGCATGGTAATCTTATTTATTGAATTGTTTTTTTTTTTTTTTTTTTTGTTATTTTTTTACCAAAACTTCCATATTAATTTTGTCGTTTTTTTTTTTCGTTGCAAGCACCCTTCAAAAAGTTCTTAAATCACATAAATCATCCAAGTGCCGCAGATATATCGAAGTTTCAGCTTGAGCATATGCAAGTTGAATGGATTATGAAAGAAAATGATGATGCTAATAGTGACTGTGGAGTATATGTAATGGCCGAAATGAGGCAATTTAATCTGGCGCAATTTACTCATGTCCCGAGTTGTGTGATAACTCGTCAAGGGTGCGTATGAGGGCCGAGATTCTAGCAAGTCTACTTCTCTCGTGATATTAATACCGAACGTGATCATTTAGTGAAGCGCTAGGGTTGTTTACAAGAGAGAAAAGAGAAGCCGTGAAGAAGATTGATGAAGAAGAAGAAAAGAAAAGGGTAGAAGAAGAAAAAAAGAAAGCGTAAGAAAAGAAAAGGAAAGAAGAAGAAAAAAAAGAAAGATTTAGAAAAGAAGAAAAATCGATGATGACATGAGGGTTGCGAAGAAGTATCGACTAGGAAAGCAACAACAAAACAATGAATTAGTGTTTTGTATACGAATTGTTTGTATTTGAATTATTGTTTTTTTATGAGTGAATTAGTATTATTTTTAACATTTTTATTGATGCAAAATCACAATGCCATGGAACAAATTTCAAACAATTCAATGAATTCAATGCACTTACCATTACAGACAAACTTATCACTATTTCACCATTAAAGAGTAACTGGCACTCCAAATAACATAAACAGGCACTCCAAATAACATAAACATGCACTCCAAATAACAGAAACTGGCACTTAAATCAACAAAGTATTATTGAACACTCACTGGACAATATTATAAAAAATACTGGCATTCTAAATACCATAAATTGGTACTTAAAACTACACTAATTGGCACTTCAATAACAAGAGAGTGTGTGAAGCTACAAATAAGTAAGACTCGGCACTCGAAATTAAAAACCGGCACTCCCAATAAGTGATGCCGGCACCCTAAACATCACAAATTGGCACTAACTGGCATATTTAATAAACAGAAACGGACTTCATTGGTATTTCAAATATTAAACAATGGCACATTCAATAACAAACACTTGCATATTTAATATGCAAAACTGGCATTTACCATAAAGACAAACTGACAATTCAAATAACATAAACTGGCACTCCAAATAAGTAATACGGGCATTCTAAATAACACAAATTGGCACTTCAATCAACAAAGTTTTATTGAACACTCACTGGACAATATTATAAAAAATACAATCAGTTGTAACTGTGTGAAAACAATAAAGTTTGGTTACAAAAATATCAAATCAAATGTTCATTAGGGGTCTTCGAACCATACTCATTAGTAATTGGTTTTCTCCGTTCAAACTTTGTTTTAGGTTTTCTTTTTCTACCCTTTGTATCTGCACGTACAGGATCCGTCACTGCAGGTGCACTGAATGTTGTGCTTGTTGAAGCACTATTATTTTCACTTGTTGTTGGTTCAACACCTTGTACGTTTCGGGAGAGTATTTCTTGTACTAGCAATGTATCTCTATTAAACCCATCTTCTAGAATTCTTCTTGCATCACTGTTTTCATGGCATGTCATCATTAAATCGTAGTACTTTCTCGCCATCCTGTTGTTTCCAAGGAATTGAATTGTGTTGCTCGGTTGGAGTAGTAGATTTACCTTGGTAAGTTTTATTCCATACATTTGTTTTGGCCGTCTTTGTCCATCTTTTTGAATGTACTCTTCCTGTATCCGATCGATATTTGTCAAGTTGAGAACCTTAATGCAATGAAAGCACAACCAACCAACTTCACTAAAATGATTGCATGTACAGCTTCACGCTTATCTTCTCATTATTTCGCGAGAAAAGTACCCTTTCAAACTTGTCTCGGATGGTTCTCATGAGCAACTTCAAACAACTTATTGTTTTCATCCAAGCAAAAGCCAATATTAAACTTTGCAAAGAAAAGCCGCTCTTGACCTCTTTTTCAAAACATCTGAATATTTCCTCCGTGTAAACCTCCCTTGCATGTCTTATTAAAGCCCCATGTATTTCTGTGCGAGGCTTTGAGTTTATTGAATCAAATTCCTTTCATTGCTCCACACTTCTCCAACGTTTTACCGTCTCATTGAATATATCAAAGAATTGTGTTAGGGACGTGCTTCTATTTGCTTTGAAACATATGGCATGATTTGTGATTTCACTTCTCTGTGAAGATAATATGCCAGCTGAGAAGAAATCTTTACTCAATGCTGTACACCATTTCTCTCTTAAGCTATATAAACGATTGAACCATCTGTTCTCAAGAAGGTTATATTTTTCTAGCATTGAATGCCAACAATTCTCAAACTCAGATTCATCACTACATCCTCTCAAGCAATTGTTGAATTTCTTTTTAAATTCTTCATCTGTCTTTAGTTGTCCAAAATGAGATATAACATTTTGTTGAATGTGCCACAAGCATAACCTATGTCTTGTTCTTCCCTCAAAAACCTGTCTATAATTTATAATATAGTCAAACACTATAAAATCTAACACTGGTACATTATAACACATGAACTGGAACTTACTAACACAAGTACGGGCACTGTCTAAAACATGTACTGGCACATACTAACAAATGCAATGACACTTGCTATTAAATTAACAGTAACATAGTAAAAAAACAATAAATGAAATATTGGAAATAAAATAAAATTTACCTCTTCAATCGCTTTCGACATTGCAAAGTCTTGATCGGTGAAAATTGTTTTTGGTTCTTTTCCACCCATTGATTTTACAAATTCCTTGAGAAGCCAAGCAAATGTCTCTGTCTTTTCACTTGTTAAGAAAGCACAACCAAACATCACAGTGTTCCAATGGTTGTTCACCCCAACTATTGGTGCACAAATCAAATTGTATTTATTTGTGTTATAAGTTGTATCAAACACAACAACATCCCCATACAATTCATAATCCTCCCTCATCATACCATCTCTCCAAAACAAAGTACCGAGTCTACTTTCTTCCCCAAACCGCATTTTAAAGTAGAATCCTTCATCCCGAATTTGGCTCAGCCTATCAACTACGCTGTGCATCGCCCATTTCTATTTTTTCCATTCTCAATCTCCGTACAAAGTTAAGATGATCTCTTCTTGTATGCCCAACATATTCTTCCCCACCACTGCTTTTGCCAAAACATTAAATCCATCAGCTGGCTTAATGCCGCCTTCTTCAAACCGCTTCTATTATTTTTCCCGTAGCTTCGATATCGACCTCTCGCTACGCTTTAAGTGGTTCCATTCTCGGCCTTGTCATCTCATGGTTGTGTTCGGGCCGTGCCGTGCAACCACATATAAGTCTTCCTTAATTAACAATTTTACTCTCATAAGAGCCTCGACAACCCGTCCTTTTAGAAGGGGCTTTCTTTCTCCTCAATTTCCTCTTTGGGTTTTCAATTCTTTCCAATGGAGATGGAATCTCTACTTCACCGACTTCTATTGAGCCGGAACATCAATTTCATTTCCTCTTTGTGTGTATCCCTGGCATGAACACATAAAATATTTATCTATTGGCCTTGATGTTTTTTTAGAGACACGCGAGGTTGTGATTTTAACACCGAATCTCAATGCATTGGAATGATCCTTGTACAATTGATGCAGCTTCTTCCCATGTCTTTGCTTTTATACCCAGCAGTTGATGAGGTAATATCAATATGGCTTGCCGCAAATAAAAATAAAGAATTAGATTGGAAATAACATTGAAAAAACTAGAAATAACACAACCGGTACCTAAAACAAGTAATACCGGCACTCCTATCAACATAAACCGGCACTATTAACAACACAATCCGGCACTTCAATAACAAGACAAAGGGTCAAGCTACAATTAATACAAACCGGAACAAAATAACACAAACCGGCACTCCAAATAAGTGATACCGGCACTCCTAAAAACACAAATTGGCACTTCAATGAACTAAGTTTCTTAAAAAATTAAATCTGGCACTCCAAATAACACAAACTGGCACATCAAATAAGTGATACTGGCACTCCTAAAAACACAAATTGGCACTTTAATGAACAAAGTTTCCTAAAAATTAAATCGCACACCAAAATAAGTGATACCGGAACTCCTAAATACACAATCGTGCACTTCAATGAACAAAGAATTACTGACACTCTAGTGGCTGAAGCTACAAATAACACAAACTGGAACTTCAATAACACAAACTGACACACCAAATAAGTGATGCTGGCACTCCTAAAAACACAATTTGGCACTTCAATGAACTAAGTTTCCTAAAAAATTAAATCTGGCACTCCAAATAACACAAACTGGTACCTAAAACAAGTAATACTGGCACTCCTATCAACATAAACCGGCACTTAAAACAACATTTAATGGATATTATATTTATTAAGGAAGTATATTCCGTCGAATATACCTCCTTCAACAAGAATAAATAATGATATGTTTACTTGTCTTTAATGGTCAAAGAGTAATAAATGTGTACAGTTGGTAAGTGCATTGAATTCATTGACCAACTTTTTGACCGGTTTCAAGTACTCACTTATATAAATTTGTCCAAAGGCAAGCATATACATAAAGTTAAAGAAAAATTCTAGCTTTAATAATTTTTCTAGTGATGAACAAAGGCAAGGGAAATTCTGGGGAGCCAACTTTGGGTGATTCAAATGATGACAAAAGTTGGAAAATATACATGGTGTGCTACCAAAAATTCCTCAATGGTCATCTTGTTATTTTGCAGCCTTCTTACGCAAATGGTACTCCTCATTTCGTTGTCCATTGGAGCCATGTAATGGACACAATTGTAGGGATAAGGATTATGTGGGGATAGTCAATCATGCTCATGAGTTTGGCAATGCTCACAACATTGATGAAGCTGCTAGGATTCACCACAAGGCTTTGGAAATGTATTTGGAATATATTTTGAATGAATATGATCCAAAAAACAAATTGAATGACAACGTAGGCGATGATGGAGCAGGTGGTAGTGGTAGTGTTTAATGGTACTAAATTCTGTTTTTTAATATTGTTGTGTTTGATGTATTTTTATGATACTTTGTTCAATGAAGTTCCAGTTTGTGTTTTTAGTAGTGCCAGTATCACATATTTGGAATGCCAGTTTGATTTATTGAAGTTCCAGTTTGTGTTTTTAGTGCCAAATTCACGGATTCAATAGTGCCAAATTCTGTGATTCAATAGTGCCAAGTTTCATAAATGTGTACAAAAAACCATTCAAACTTACTATTGAATTCAGAGAGTATTAAATGTATACAGTCAAATTCACGGATTCAAAAGTGCCAAATTCACGAATTCAAAGACAAGCAAATGTTGGCACTATAGATAAAACTTGCTCTTTGAAACCATAACACGGACACTTTCAAACCTTAAGAATGGCACTTTGAAACCATAAAACGGGCACTTTCAAACCTTAAGAATTGCACTTTGAAACCATAAAACGGGCACTTAAAAACCATAATTCTGGCACTTTGAAATCATAAAACTGGCTCTTTGAAATCATAAAACTGGCACTGATGTAATGTTTTTTGATATGTTGGCATTATAGATAAAACTTGATCTTTGAAACACTAACACGGGCACTTTCAAACCTTAAGACGGGCACTTTGAAATCATAAAACGGGCACTTAGAAATCATAATTATGTACAAAAAACAATTCAAACTTACTATTGAATTCCAGTTTGACTTATAGTAGTGCCAAATTCACGGATTCAATAGTGCCAAGTTTCATAAATGTGTACAAAAAACCATTCAAACTTACTATTGAATTCAGAGAGCATTAAATGTATACAGTCAAATTCACGGATTCAATAGTGCCAAATTCACAAATTCAAAGAGTCACGAGTAATAAATACAGTCACGGATTCAACAGTCACGAATTCAAAGAGTCACGAGTAATAAATGTGTACAGTAACGGATTTAGTATAAATAAGTTAGATCTTCCCTTCTTTTTTATTTCTAAATTTCAACTAAAAAGCAATCAATTTCTCAATATGAGTACGAGTAGGTCAGTCAAGAATGAGAAAAATGTTGAAGATAATGAAGAAGAAAGAGGTGCTAAAAAAATTGCAGGTTTCTTAGAAGATTTTAAGGAGGGATATTATAGTTTGTGGAACAATTCAGATAAGCTTCACTACCCATTCTGTGACAATAAGAACAGCAGGAAATCAACATGGATTTGGGATTCTCTTCTGTTACATGCCAAGGATCGTGGGGCAACTAAAGCTTATGGAGAGCATGATATGTTCTGGCACTCTGCACTCTATAAGTTTATGGAGAGCATAATGAATGAATAATTTGTTATGTGTTTATGTTTGTTTGATGAGTTGGCTTGTTTGTTTGTATTTTTTTTTAATGAATAATATCTATTGAATAATAAGTTGGCTTGTTTGTTTGTATTTTTCTTTATATCTAAAGTGCCAGTTAGTGTAGTATTAAGTGCCAATTTTAATTTTTTAATATGCCAGTTCAATAACAAGAGAGTGGATGAAACTACAAATAACACAAACTGGAACATCAATAAGTCAAACTGGCACTCCAAATATGTGATACTGGCACTCCTAAAAACACAAATTGGCACTTCAATGAACTAAGTTTCTTAAAAAATTAAATCTGGCACTCCAAATAACACAAACTGGCACACCAAATAAGTGATACTGGCACTCCTAAAAACACAAATTGGCACTTCAATGAACAAAGTTTCCTAAAAAATTAAATCGCACACCAAATAAGTGATACCGGAACTCCTAAAAACACAATCCGACACTTCAATGAACAAAGAATTACCGACACTCTAGTGGTCAAGCTACAAATAACACAAACCGGAACTTCAATAACACAAACCGGCACACCAAATAAGTGATACCGGCACTCCTAAAAACACAAATTGGCACTTCAATGAACAAAGTTTCCTAAAAAATTAAATCGGCACTCCAAATAACGCAACCGGCAATCCAAATAACACAATCCGGCACTTCAATGAACAAAGATTTACCGACACTCTAGTGGTCAAGCTACAAATAACACAAATTGGAACTTCAATAACACAAACCGGCTTACCAAATAAGTGATACCGGCACTCCTAACAACATAAAATGGCACTTCAATAACAAAACAAAGGGCCGAAGCTACAAATAAAACAAACCGGAACTAAATAACATAAACCGGCACTCCAAATAAGTGATACCGGCACTCCTAACAACATAAAATGGCACTTCAATAACAAAACAGTGGCCAAGCTACAAATAAAACAAACCGGAACTAAATAACATAAACCGGCACTCCAAATAAGTGATACCGGCACTCCTAACAACATAAAATGGCACTTCAATGACTAAAACATTGGCCGAAGATACAAATAAAACAAATTGGAACTAAATAACATAAACTAGCTTTCTAAATAAGTGATTCCGGCACTCCTAACAACATAAAATGGAACTTCAATGACTAGACATTGGATGAAGCTACAAATAAAACAAACTATAACTAAATAGCACAAACTGGCATTCCAAATAAGTGATACTGGCACTCCTAACAACATAAAATGGCACTTCAATAACAAAACAGTGGCCGAAGCTACAAATAAAACAAACTGGAACTAAATAACATAAACTGACACTCCAAATAAGTGATACTGGCACTCCTAACAACATAAAATGGCACTTCAATGAACAAAGTATTCTAAAAAATTAAAACTAGCATTCCAAATAACAAAATCTGGCAATCAAAATAACACAATCTGGCACTTAAAAAAATTAAAAATTGTACTTCAAACTACTAGCATTATATATAACAAATCTGGCATTATGAAATTGGATTACCTGTATCGTGATTATCATCAACTTCGTGTTGAATTCGATCAATTACAGTAGCATTGTCTCCAGTTTCATCTTCGTGCTGAATTCGATCAATTGCGTAGCATTATCTCCAGTTTCATCTTCGTGCTGAATTAGATCAATTACAGTAGCATTACTTCCAGTTTCATCTTCAAAATCACGTAAGTTCATCTTAACCTAATAAAAAATTGCCAGAATTGAATAAAACAATTAGGAATGATTGCAAATATATGTATTGATAGTCTATAATTGACAGTGAATCATATATTACCTCAATCGATTGAAACAGATTGATTTTCTATTGAATTCTGCTTTAGCTCGATGAATTTATATGTTGCGGCGTTGTAACTGTGTGTTTTACTGTGTGTGTTCGTTTGAATTTGAGTTGATAAAAGGCGGTTCAATTTTGTTAGTGAACCGATCTCGGTTTAATACGCGTATCATAGGTTTAAACCGGGTCCAAAAACTAGTTTTTTGTTAAGCTTAACAAAAAACTAGTTTTTCATAAGAGCAACTCCTTCATGAATGATAATTTATTTATTTTATAATTGATCAAAGAGTTGCTAAATTGTAATTATTCGTTTACTAAATATATTAATATTTTTAATAGTTTATTGTAATTAATATTTCTTCAATTTTTTGTCATAATTCAATGAAGTTGACCAAACTAATCAACAAAAAGGCTATTAATTTTTTGCACATAATATTTTATTATGGATTATAATTTATCTATTTTGAAGAAATAAGGTTATTTATTTGATAATAAACGAAAAGAAATCGAGTGAGAAGAAATGAGACAATAATCTTTATCTCTGTAAATTACAACAAATAAACTATGTTACAAATTCATTTCAAATTGTAATTGTCAAAATTTGAAATTACCCTCAACAATTTATAAATAAATTATTCAATAAGCATTTGTTCTAGCTAGTAGGGAAAGTTATGAAAACGTGATTCAATTATAATAATAGTGAAATACATGTAAATAATGAATTTATTTTACAATAAAATAATTGAGATTAATCAAATAACTTTTTAAGTTTTGAAATGAAATTTTGATTAAATTCAGATGTATGAGATTTGTCGTTATCAAACAAAATGAAATTTTAAAATTCAGCAACTTAATAATTTCACAGAGTGGAGGTGCTAGACAGAATGGAGGCCCCAGGTCGTCAGCTGAACAACCGAGGATCGAGATGCCTCCTCCCTCTCACATCTCCATAGATCCCAGCGTCGACCTAAGAGATAGGCTCGACTAGCGAAGATAGCAAGAGGCCGAGTCAGCCTCGAGGAGACAGCAAGAGGACGAAAGGAATAGGCGAAGGTCGCCAGTAAGGTCAGTTAGGTCGCAGTCCCACATAGAAAGAAGGGGTAGAGAAGCAACTCCACCTAGGAGTGAAAGGCAGAGGGCCCACTCTAAAAGGGAACCTCACCAAGATGAAATGCAAAGATCCAACAACATCTCCTATCAAAGGAATGACCAAGATGTAAGGGAATTGCTAAACTTGAAAAGGAGGTTGGAAAAAATGGAGGCTGACAGAAAGGAGGATGAAGGAAAGGGCGAACGAAACTATAACACTCTTCGACCCTTGTCCAGAGGTTTGCTCAAACTAAGGCCTCCCGTGGGTTTCAAGTTGCCCTCATACACCAACGCTTTGACCACATGCAACATTTTGAGGCCACCATGTGTTTGGTCTCCTTCGAGGATGACGTGTTGTGCAAGGCACTAACTATAATTACGCCAATCCAATTCGCTACCCTTTTAGGTGCATTTTAATATGATAAAATTGCATTAAGGGGCGTTTTGGTAAATTCCTGATCTATTCCGAGACTTCCGAAAACATCTCATAAGTTTCTTGCGAAGGAAGTACTTTTCAGTACTTTGCTCATGCTAAAGGACCTACAAGGAATAAACCAGTTTTAGACCTTATTGGGTATTAACCTAGAATGTTCCAGAACCAGGTTTTGGCGCCAGAAATGGTTGGTGACATGTTGTGTCACGCGACAACTCGAGCCATGGAAAATGATCGCAGGACGTTGTACGACACAATGTGACTCTCATCTGCAGTTATAAATAGAGCCCTTCCCCTCTCATATTTGGATCCCTTTTTCCACCTCCTAAGGTCACCCTGCCAAAATTCCTTCAGAAACTGAAATTACCCGGATCCGGCTCGCGCGCGGACCCCGGCATCTCGCATTTGTCGCTTCGGGAAGTCGCCCGAATCCGAGAGGCAGCGTAATCGCGCCCCGACATCTGGCTTATTCCGTTTTAGCGTGTTGGAGGTGTCTCGCCGTTCTTTTCGCAATTGTAGAGTCGCCACGCCATTTTTATTAAGCCCAAAACATTGAAAAAGGGCATCAGTTTAGAAATAAACTGTTTTTGTGTGATGAGATTTTGAGTTCGGAGGTCAGATGACTCCTCGGAAAGAGAATATTAGAATCTTAGAGCTCACCCGAGTCGCCTCGTAAAAACGAGTCTTTCGGATACCCCTAATATTCTTTAACTGTTGTGTGTGTGTGTGTGCTTTTAAAAATGCATGCTGTATCGGATGTCTACATTGTACACTACGTATTGAAATGTATTGAAATAGTAATGGAAGGAAGCCTTACCAATGTTGGTTCGTGTCTGTCTTCCGCTGGGGAATAGTGTTTGAGGATGGAATAGTGTTCCGACACGGACCGGGATTGCTTCGGGAGGGACCGGTTGTCTGCGGACAGAGTTTCGGCGTGAGTTGAGATTGTAGGCTGCGTTCGGGCAGAGTTTCGGCGTGGGTTGGAATTGTCGGTTGGATTCGGGCAGAGGTTCGGCGTGCGTTGGAATCTTCGGTTGGATTCGGGCAGAGGTTCGACGTGGGTTGGAATCGTCGGTTTGACTCGGAAAGAGACGGGATGCCTCGGGAAAGACCAGGCAAGGCCTCGGAGTACCACGAGGGGCCTCAGAGTACCTCGAGAGTGCCTCGGGACAGCGCGGGAGCATCGCGGGAGCGCTCGGGGAGGCTTCGGAGCACCACAAGGGAGCTCGGAAGGCCTCGAAAGGATCCGAAAGGGGCCGAGATTGCCCCGAAGGGTCTTAGAGGGGAGCCTGAAGGCTGGGGGGAGAGGATAGAAGAGGGAAATGTCTGAAAATGAGGGAGGGGGAACCCTCTATTTATAGTGCCAGAAAACTGCAAGAAGGTCCGTACGGACCTTCTAGGTAATCTAGTTTTTTGGTTTTCCTCGATTTCAGGGAATGATGAGGATTTCTGAGATGATTATGTCCCCTCTGCAAAGAGGTCCGTACGGACCATCTAGGCATGCAAAGAGGTCCGTACGGACCAACCATGTAGGGGGGGCAATGATGTTCTCCGGGATTTGAGGGAATCTCGTGGACTTTAAGCGGATTTTGCAATTATGATGTCTAGGAGCAAAGAGGTCCGTACGGACTTCCATGCTTTTCCACATTTTGTAATTGTGATGGCAAGCTAGTTCTCGTCGAGAGCTTTCCAACCATATATGGTACGTCTCAATCGGAGTTCGTATGAAGGAGTTATGACCTCCTAAAGTTTGCCCCTGATTTTGTCGTATGCTTGGATGGAGAGCGATCCAGATTGGGGTACTTACAGAAGCCCCTCGGCGATGTCACTTATGAAAGAAGTGGGGTCGTCGATAAGATAAGGGTCCTGATCTGGATCGCGTGCTGAGAGAGAAGGTGACCAGTTGGCCTGACGGCCTGGACCCTTTGATAGGATTCCTACGTATCCCTGAGTGGGAATCAAGCCAATCGTAGTTCGCGTGTGGGGTGAGTGTTGTGTACGAGGACGTGAGCTGTCCTCTAACTGAGACTCTGTGTGTGGATGTGATGGTATCCTGTGGGTGACCGCATAGGTTGGTGGTAAGGACGTGGAGGCATCCAGGGTGACGTGGAGGCATCCAGGATGACCGCATAGGTCGGTGGTAAGGACGTGGAGGCATCCTGGGTGACCGCATAGGTCGGTAGTAAGGGCGTGGTGGCGTCCTGGGTGACCGTGGAGGCGTCTTGGGTGACCGTATAGGTCGATGGCTGGACCTTGTGACAGGATTCCTACGTATCCCTAGCGGGAATCAAGCCTGGTCGTAGTTCAGAGATCGTGAAATTGTGAGTGCATGCGGGCGTGATGGTGCCCTGAAGTGTCGTGTGACCGCCGAGGCCGACTATGAGGACGTGGTGGCGTCCTGAGATGGAAATTTTACGATTTTCCGAATTGGGTGGTTTAAAGCCTTCCGGGCTAGTGATAGTGATTTGGGAGGTTTATACGGTCTTCCAGACCGAGTGGTTTAAAGCCTTCCGGGCTGGAGATAGTGATGGGGGATGTTTATACGGTCTTCCGGACCGAGTGGTTTAAAGCCTTCCGGGCTGCCTGTGGTGAGTGGACGGGGTGATGTCCTGAGTTGAAGTTTGTGTGGAGTGGACGTGGTGATGTCCTGAGTTGAAGTTTGTGTGAAGGCGTCTATACCTAAGTTGAGGCTTAGTTCGGGAGTATGAACCTACGTTGTGACCTAGTTCAGGAGTATGACCCTAAGTTGGGACCTAGTTCAGGAGTATGACCTAAGTTGGGGTTTAGTTTCAGGAGTATGAACCTAAATTGGGACCTAGTTCAGGAGTATGACCTAAGTTGGGACCTAGTTCAGGAGTATGACCTAAGGTGGGACCTAGTTCAGGAATATGACCTAAGTTGGGACCTAGTTCAGGAGTATGACCTAAGTTGGGACCTAGTTCAGGAGTATGACCTAAGTTGGGACCTAGTTCAGGAGTATGACCTAAGTTGGGACATAGTTCAGGAATATGACCTAAGTTGGGGTTTAGTTTCACGAGTATGAACCTAAATTGGGACTATTTTAAGGCGTCTGGACCTAAGTTGAGTTTGATAGGCATTTTGTGGATCCTGTATGGAACTTTATTTGTGGGAATTTTTGGAAAGGCATCATGCTGTGCTGGGATTCTTCTTTTATGTAGCATTTATTACAGCTATGTCTTGCGTTTGAAGTTTATTGACATACCTTTGTCAGTGTTTACTGCCCGCAGGAGGAGGCGCCTTTATGAGGAGGAAGTTGAATTGTTGAGGACGTGGGGCGCCTCTGACCGAGATGAAGAGGACGTGGTGGCGTCTCTGGCTGAATTGCTTAAGTGTTAGAGGGCATGGGGCGCCTCTGATCGAGTTGTTGAAATGTTGAGGACGTGTGGCGCCCCTGACCGAAGTTGCTGAAATGCTGCGGATGCGCTGGCGTTTTTGACCGAAGTCGCTGAAAGGATGAGGACGCGATGGCGCCTTTGTCCGAACTTGCTGTGAGGGCGAGGTGGCGCCTCTGTCTGAACTTGCGGTGAGGGCGAGGTGGCGCCGCTGTCTGAACTTGCGGTGAGGGCGAGGTTACGCCTTTGTCTGGACTTGTGGTGAGGGCGAGGTTACGCCTTTGTCTGAGATGATGAGGTGGCTGGCGGAGGCGCCGAGATGCCGGATTTCTCGCTTGTGGAGGATGATGATGATGAGTCGGATTAGGGCTCTTTTGCTTTCCCTCTTTCCGTTGTTTTTTTTTTTTTTTTGTAGAGCAACAGACATTTTGTACCTGTAATAAAACACTTGTATTTGCACAAAGAAAGTATTTTATTTTAAGATGTAATGACATATTTGTGATTCCGTGGATTGACCTAGGAATTGTTGCTAGCTTATTATTATTTTTGTGCATGTCGCATGAGCCGGGAATGCATTTGTGGTTAGTGGAGGCCGAGGCGGCTTTGGCAAGTTTTCCGAGCCGGTTGGGGCTGAAGCAGCTTTTGACATTTCATGAGCGGTGGCGGGAGTGATGTCTCCTGGGACGCGTTCGCTTTGTGCTTGATAGCCACTCTTTCGGGTTGGCTACCTCGGGATATGTGACGGTGCTCGTTGGATGTGGCAGGCCATTGTCGGGCGGGGCGAGGATATCATTCCTTTGGTTCCTGGGAAACCTTTCCACGGTGTGGATCGTGCGGTGATGAGAACCGATTCATGCGGGGAAGCCCCTGCTTTGCTTGCATTATGGTCGCGAGAGAGGCTTCAAACCATACCTGAGTCTCTGGCGTCTCTTAGTCCATGGACGTTTGCTTGGCGACCTTTTGTATTGGACATGGATCAATCTGCTGGGAGAGATGGATGGCACATCTTGGTACGCATCGATCCGTTGCGGGTTTCCCTTGGGGGATTGGAGACTAGGAGGGCCTCGCCAGAAGGTTCCTATGTTGTCGAGTTCCGTGTTTGCCTTGGTCCTCTTTCTATGTTCCGTTGCTTGTTTCCAGGCTAGCTCGGGATGAGGCAGAGCCTTTACTGGCCGGGGATGGCATTGCCAATGTGGAGGTAGCTTCTTTCTGCATGACAGATCCCGATGCCTTTCTCGTATTTTTGAGGGTATGGAAGTATTCCGCTTTCCCTCCCGCGGTGCTCCTTAGAGGCCTAGGGAGAATGTTGTCTTGACCACCGAGCACCGGATTGGTATGAGTAGCATATCTATGCACTCCAAGTGGTTTTGGGGAGCAAAGCGCAAAGCGGTTCTGGGGGAAAGATTGCCATTTCAAATGCGACCTTAGGAGTGCAGAAGCTTGGGTTAACCCTCGTGGTGTCACGGGAGACGCTTTATTTGACTACGGGACTCGAGTTGACAAACCGGCGGGAGAGGTCCCTTTTGCACTCGTAGGAGGAGATCCGAGCCGAGGCACGGTGAACGATGCTCGAGAGCGACCGGTTCGTTTGACACGACTAGGAGGACTCCTGATCTCGGAATGAGGGAGACAGAACTCGCTCATGTGGAATGAAAGAAGACTCGTTGGGGACGAGGGAAGAAAGGAAAGAGTGATGAAGGGCCAAATGCGAGTAGCATGGAATGACCTCTGAAACACTGAGTATCCATTCATCGTCATTGCAGACACATTTAAATGTTTTAAGTTGTCTTTTAGCATGTTGTGAATCGAGAGTAGACCGCGCTTGAACTCATCAAAAAGTGTTTTAACTGTGATGATTTGTGATTTACTTTTAAAGCTTTATCGAGACGCAAAATCTCTTGTTTGCTTCTTTTCTGAGCCTTGGTGGCGTCAATTTTTGGAATTTTGTGTATTCCTTAGACCGAACCAATGAAGGCTGCCTACGTTCCCTGACCGAGAGGCTCAGTCCGCGTAGCTCGACCTTCTTTTGTGGGAGAAATGACTCGTAATGTACACTTGCAAGGGCGTATTTATTTTTGAAAAGGCGGGAACGGGTCCCCTTGTGTGAATGCCTTATTTGATGTAGGCACAAAAGAAATGCTTTGGGTTTGACTCTTTTGAGAGAGTATGAGTACCGAAAAGCTTGTAAAAGTGTATGGAAGCCCTCACGACGTAAAATCGTTGTTTAGCTCTATTTTCCTATTTTTGTAGAAAAAGAAGACTTGTCGAGACATTTGAAAACTTGATTTGTTCACAATGATCACTTGTTTGCTTAAAACCCTTTGTTGATGTTCGTGTTATTCAACAATTAAACCTCGATATGCTTTGATTAATCACGAGGAGAAAGTCAATCGGTATCAAGGATCGAGTTGGTCTGGTGTGAAAGAAGGTTTGTGTATAGGAGAGGTCATTGATGAGACCGGGTTTGTGGATTTGTATGTGTTTATGACCGGACCATTTCTGGTTGCCTACGTTCCTTAAGACAAGGAGCTCAGTCGACGTAGTTCGGTAGAACCGTGTTTGGCTTTGGGGCCAGGGCATGAAAATTTGTGCGGCCTTTGACGAAAAGGCTCGGAAGGTTGAATGATGAGGCACGGGCCTTGAGGTGATTCCTTGACAAGTCGTATTTGACGGCAAGCTTCAATGAATCCATTGCTTCTTGATCGTTGGCTCGGGTCCTTGACCTCATTTATTTTGTAGAAGCTTCTGCTTGAGCTCTTTTTTTGTAGCTTATGCTTGAGCCTTTTTTTTCTTTTTTCTTTTTTTTTGTGTAGCTTCTGCTTGAGCTTTTTTTTTGAAGCATATGAGGGCGAAGGCAAGCCCCTGCTTGAACTTTCTTGATGCGCAGGAGGGCGAAGGCAAGCCCCTAGATTGTTGTCGAGATGGGGTCAATCTTTTAATGTTGAGGACCTTTTGTTGTCCTTTGATGTTGCCGCCGTCGTTTGACTTGGTCAAGGTGATGGTGGGGACATGTTTTGGAAAGTGTATGGCTTGATGGAGGCCTTTGTGTGGGGTATGGTAAGGTGTATGGGGAGCTATCGATTGACTCTCTCACACCAATTAATCAAAGCATTAAACATTTGTGGAATTACTTGTTGAGCAATGCAAGTGATCACATAGAACAAAATCATTTCATTAAATGTAATGTGGGGTGCAAAATAATGTCTCAAGTCTAGCAAGAAAAGAAAGAAGACTTATGTATAGAAAATTGAAGACTTAATTACAATGTCCAAGGAGGACTTGATTGAATGAGAAAGGTACTAGACCCTGCGAGGTTTGACTGTATGATTTTTTTTTATTTGCGTCTCTTTCGGGCTCTTCAACAGCTCCCAAATTCATTTTGGTTAGAACCTTCTCGGCACTTGGGCCCGATTTTCCTCTCGTTTGACAACATGCTTAAAGATTTGTTTAATGCATTGTTCATTAATGTGTCTCAAGTCTTTATCAAGTAAATCATTATTAATCTGTTTTGATTAGTTAATTTATCATTTGTTAAAGTGGCAATGAGGGATACTCGTAAAGGTCGAACTTTTATTCAAAGCATAAGGAAACATAGTTTTTGCTACAAACGCGTAATCTTTAGGCGTGAGGCCGTCGCTTTACGACTCTAGAGACTCGAACTTAAATACGACGTAACTCGGGATCTTTTATTTTTGAAGATAGACTCTAGGAGACGGGGGGTTAGTCCAAGCTTCTCGTCCTGTCTCTTCTTGCTGGCTGTGGGTCCGCATTTGTGAAAGTTGCGCCGTTTTTGACGCTGCCACTTGCTCGGCTTGTCTCGAACTGCCTTATTTCCGGGGAGGGCTCGATCCATCCCTTGGTGTGCCTTGATTCCGAAAAGTATTGTTGGGGAATAACCATCCTTGGATTCCTTCTTCCGAATTCTTCATTGCGGAAGCCCCAGGTTCCATCTTCACGTCCCCATTCATCACGGGAATTTGCAGAGGACTTATCCACCATGCTTACCTCGTCATTTACATGGAAAGGGTTTCCAATTGTGTTGGAACCGCGAGGGCATTCCCATTTTCCCTCTTCAATTAAACCTTGGACCACTTTCTTCAACACGAAGCAATGGTCGGTTGTGTGGCCGGGGAAGTTGTGAAAAGCACACCATTTGCTCATGTCCACGTTGGGCTTGCGAGACTTTGGTTGGAAATCCTCAAGGGGTTTGAGAATGTTCCTCTTTACTAGTATCTCGAGGACTTGGCTCAAGGGCATCCCAAGGTTATCGAAATGCTGGAACTGTGGTATGCGAGGGGGATTGTTGTTCCTCAGGGGTGCTTGATCGCGGTTTACTTGGGCTCCGTTTTGGATATAGTGAACTGCTCTGGTAACCTCTTTCTTCTTGTTTGGAGGTGGATTAACTGATGGGATCGCCATTTGGGAGTCTCGGGGAGGCAGTTGGGTGTATACCAACCCGTATCCTGGATTATTGAAATTGGGAGCATGATTGCCCTAACCACTAAGGGTTGTGTTTGGGAATTGGGGAAACGTTTCATTAGCCCCAAGTGGCAGTCCAGAGGGTGGAAGGTTTGAAATGTTAGGATATCCGCTTGGGATGTCTATCCTACGATAAATATCGGGATTTCAAGTTGTGGGCTGGGGCTCATACGAGGCACAGGATTGAATTCAGGGGATATTGAGAGGTGTTAGGACCTGAGGGAGCGGGCCCATAGGTGTGCTGGTGATATTGAGTTTGCAGAGCAGGGCCGGAAAACAGATTGTGCTGAGGTTGACAGATCGGAGCCGCTTGACTGGGGCCCGAGTTAAGCTCTGAACGGGAGCTATTTTGCATTGCTAGGTTTCCGTGGCTTGGCGAAGGTCCCATCAGGTTGGGGAACCGCGACGGTTCTGCGACGGCGCATGGCATATTCGATCCAAGCCTGCTGCTCTTCTTGGCGTTTCTCGAGAGCCTTAAAAGCTTGCCAAACTTCTTCCATCGTTTGGAAATTTCCCGGGGGCGGGGTTCCGTTTCCCTCACTGTTATCTGTTGATTCCGCCATGGGGGAGTAGCGGACTGTTCGGACCGCTGAATCGGAAGGGCTGTCGGACCTTGTGACCTCGATACTGAAAAGGCGGCTACCGGGTACTCTCAACCACTCTCGGTTCACTGGAGGGGGTGACGGGTAAGGTTTAGATATGGGAAGACCTTTGTGGATGAAGGGGGGAAAGCTCATGTGACATGCAATTTCCGCTTTTCTATTTTTTTTTGTTGTTTTAATTTACTTAAAACAGTGTTTTCTCAGAATCCTAGGTAGGTTGGAAAAGATTGCTCTTCTTTTTCGCAACTATGCTAGATCCTGGGTCAGTGGAGACCATCTGTGCGGCTATAAGCCCCTCGTTTTGCACCTGTATTTCGACATCCCGGGGTGGACAGCCCCGGGCGAGGGTCTTATAGGGCAAGCGGTTTCCACCGGCCTAAAAGAAAAATCGAACCTAAGGACCGAGCCTGTCATGTTCGTTTTGATGCGTTAGCCATGTGAATAGTGAACCGAGCCGGCCACTGAGTCCAGATCAGGTCAAGAGTTTGGCATGACCTCTCTTTACCTTGCTTGCGCAAGGGATCTGTGACGTTAGGCGTTGGCTGGGTCATATCGTCATGGTTGACGTATCAAAAGCGTGATGACATGTTGTCATGTGAGCATGGATGTATATCCGGGACGGAACATCGTCTAGGTGTAGCTTCGGAGATCAAGATCAGGTCAAGATTTTAGCATGACCTTTCATCGCTTTGCTTGCGCAAGGGATCTTGAGTTCCGAGCCTTGACTCAAAAAATGGCCGGCATGGTATATGTATCCAGGCTGTATGACACGAACTGGGTAAAAACCAACCGTGTCTGGATAGAGTGTGACTCAAGACTCAAACGTGCAGGGTTGACGCTTGGCTAGGATGGGATGTTTGGAATGATCCCGTGCGCATCCGAGAGGCCTAAGAAGACCAAACGGAGTGCAACTGAGACCACCCCGGGTTGAGGGTTGTAGTGTGCAGTGTAACTGAGGCAGCAGTGCGCGTAGCGTGCGGTGTAACCAAGGCAGCAGTGTGCGTAGTGTGCGGTGTAACCGAGGCAGCAGTGCGAGTAGTGTGCGGTCTCTAAAATTCTTTTTCTGAGTAAAACAGAAGTTTTTTCGAAGAATTTTAAATGTATGCGCAGATGTATATTGATGCATTTTTTTGTATTTTTATTTTTTTTGTAAATAAAAAAGTAAAGCACATGCACACACACACAACAGTTAAAGAAAGGGGTAAAATGAAAGTTTGACCCTCATCATCGTTTTAAAAATCTTTTGTTTTGTTTAAAAAGATTTTAAAACAAAAACCTCCCCAGCGGAGTCGTCAACTGAAATTACCCGGATCCGGCTCGCGCGCGGGCCCCGGCATCTCGCATTTGTCGCTTCGCTGCGTTGTTGGTGGAGGTCGCCCGGATCCGAGAGGCAGCGCAATCGCGCCCCGGCATCTGGCTTATTCCATTTTAGCGTGTTGGAGGTGTCTCGCTGTTGTTTTCGCAATTGTAGAGTCGCCACGCCATTTTTATTAAGCCCAAAACATTGAAAAAGGACATCAGTTTAGAAATAAACTGTTTTTGTGTGATGAGATTTTGAGTTCGGAGGTCAGATGACTCCTCGGGAAGAGAATATTAGAATCTTAGAGCTCACCTGAGTCGCCTCGTAAAAATGAGTCTTTCGGATACCCCTAATATTCTTTAACTGTTGTGTGTGTGTGTGTGTGCGCTTTTAAAAATGCATGCTGTTTCGGATGTCTACATTGTACACTACGTATTGAAATGTATTGAAATAGTAATGGAAGGAAGCCTTACCAATGTTGGTTCGTGTCTGTCTTCCGCTGGGGAATAGTGTTTGAGGATGGAATAGTGTTCCGACACGGACCGGGATTGCTTCTGTGAGGGGCTTCTGCTGTCCATGGGACAGAGTTTCGGCGTGAGTTGAGATTGTAGGCTGCGTTCGGGCAGAGTTTCGGCGTGGGTTGGAATTGTCGGTTGGATTCGGGCAGAGGTTCGGCGTGCGTTGGAATCGTCGGTTGGATTCGGGCAGAGGTTCGGCGTGGGTTGGAATCGTCGGTTTGACTCGGAAAGAGCCGGGACACCTCGGGAAAGACCAGGCAAGGCCTTAGAGTACCACGAGGGGCCTCAGAGTACCTCGAGAGTGCCTCGGGGCAGCGCGGGAGCGTCGCGGGAGCGCTCGGGGAGGCTTCGGAGCACCACAAGGGAGCTCGGAAGGCCTCGGAAGGATCCGAAAGGGGCCGGGATTGCCCCGAAGGGTCTTAGAGGGGAGCCTGAAGGCTGGGGGGAGAGGAGAGAAGAGGGAAATGTCTGAAAATGAGGGAGGGGGAACCCTCTATTTATAGTTCCAGAAAACTGCAAGAAGGTCCGTACGGACCTTCTAGGTAATCTAGTTTTTTGGTTTTCCTCGATTTCAGGGAATGATGAGGATTTCTGAGATGATTATGTCCCCTCTGCAAAGAGGTCCATACGGACCATCTAGGCATGCAAAGAGGTCCGTACGGACCAACCATGTAGGGGGTAATGATGTTCTCCGGGATTTGAGGGAATCTCGTGGACTTTAAGCGGATTTTGCAATTATGATGTCTAGGAGCAAAGAGGTCCGTACGGACTTCCATGCTTTTCCACATTTTGTAATTGTAATGGCAAGCTAGTTCTCGTCGAGAGCTTTCCAACCATATATGGTACGTCTCAATCGGAGTTCGTATGAAGGAGTTATGACCTCCGGAAGTTTGCCCCTGGTTTTGTCGTATGCTTGGATGGAGAGCGATCCAGATTGGGGTACTTACAGAAACACGTCTCTCTCCTCCTTCCACACAAACCTACATCAATTCCCTTCCAATTCCTTCCTCTCTCATACACCTCACCCATTTACCTTCATACCTACTTCATACCATTGAAGATCCAAGGCCAGCACTCCATCTGTGCTCGAATCCACATCTCTGCAGCTGATTAGAAGGTCACTACACCTAACTTGGTGTAGTGATTGTGGATCTACAAGGGTAACGAATCCTTCACCCTCATATCTCTCTCATCCATTTGTTCATTAATCAATTCAGTTCAATTTCTATTCCTTGGACTTGGTAATTAGGCTCCATCCGCCTTCAATTATCAAGTCCCAATCACCATCTCTCTGTTTAACTTGTTTTACTTGTTATTGTTCATGTTCATAATGTGATTTCATTGGATTTGTAACTTGTTTGCCAAGGGAGTGTGGATCTCCCCCCATATCCACGCCCCCTTGGTCAATTCATTGTGTATTTGTTGTTTCCTGAGTTGATTTGATATAATATTTGGATCTATTTGGTTTTCTATTGAATCTGGTTTCAAATTGTAAAGTCTCTGCAGAAGGTCACGTCATGTCACGAGACACAATTGGTCTCATCAGTCCTGTGTAGTGCGACATAACTAGCCCTATGCAGAGACTGTGATTTCAGTTGTAATTCGTATGCCCAATTCTCTAGTCACTCAAAATAGAGTGTGGATCTTCAATATCCACACTCATTTGAAGTGATTGGATAAATCTCTTTTAATTATGTGCTCAACGTTGTAAGGCTTCTGTATGTGATAGCTTGTGTCACGCGACACAATCTGCAAAGCAGATCCTGCGTCACGCGACACTCTTTGTCATTCTGCAGAAGTCATCTTCCAATTGTAATCTGTTTATCCTCTTTGTAATATGGGATGTGGCCTCCCATGGTCAAAGGCTCACAAGTTGTAATGTTCCCCTTTGAGCAATAAAACGAAGCAATTAATGTGCATTTTATCACATATCTTGTCACACACAATTTGCACACACATTTGGATGTTTTGAATGTTGAACATAGAAAGACTCGTCTACGGACGAGGCGTGTTGGGTGAACTCTCGGTTCTTCCCAACACGTAACCTAACCCCCGAACCCAAATTCTCATTTCAAAGGTTTTAAATCTTTCCTTTAAAACGGCGCGGCGACTCTCAAAATATATATATATATATATATATATATATATATATATATATATATATATATATATATATATATATATATATATATATATATATATATATATATATATATATTATTTCGGCGAGCGTACATTCACTAACCAGCACCTTCACGGGTGCAGCACTGACTTGGTTTCGTGGTCTAACGGCGGGTTGCATTACCTCGTGGGAGTACATGAGGAAGAAGTTTCTAGATCGATTCTCGACAGCCGAAGTACGTAAGAAGACGGTCACCGACTTGAACAACTTGACTCAAGGCAAGACTGAAAGCTCCATGAATTATTGCACAAGATTCAAAGAAATGGTCAACCAAATAGAAGAAAACCTAACAGATAGAGAGGTGATAAACTGCTTCAGAAATGGAGTGTTCTCTCCCAACCTGAACTGTGAGCTCCAAGTAAGGAGGGCGACCACAAGGCCTTGGACCTTGCCTCCTACTTGAGTTTGATTTCCCCCTTCCATGTTGTACAAAAAATAACTTTATTTATAAGATATAATATAATTTATTTATTGTAGGTGACCGTAGGATTATAAAAATATAATTGATTGAATTTAATTAATTTGTAAATTATAACTACTTTATCAATGTAGACTTTTTTTTCAGTAATTTTAGATGGTAATCTTAAATGATATGATACATTTTCTGATTACTATTTAAATCTAATATTAAACTCAAGTTACTTATTGTTTTGTACTCATTCAAGTAAAATAAAATATAGTCACGGGAAATAAGAAATAATTGTAAGTTTCTTTTTTTTTTGTATGTAATTTAATTGATTAACTGATATAAGATATACTCGCTTCGTCTCATTTCACTTGATATCAAATTTCATATTGGGTTGTCCTACTACACTTGATACTATCCAAAATATTTTGATCAAATAGTCCGCAATTCAAATAAAAACTACCTTTAAGGACTAATATTATCAAAACCTCCCAAAAAGTTCCTAAATATTTTCTGAATTGAATTGCCCTTGCACCCACCCACCCACTCACGCGACCACTACTCACAGCCTCACACGCACACTTTTCTCTTTTTTTTTTTTTTTTTTTTTATTTTTTTTTTACGATTTCTTCTTCTTTTTTTTCTCTTTCTCTTTCTCTTTTCCTTTTTTTTTTACTTTACTTTTCTCTCTCTCTTCCTTTTTTTTCTCTTAAATTTTTAAAATGCAATATCTCAAAATTTAAAAGTCGAAAAAATAATTCGAAATCACTGTTTTAATCACATCGCCAAGACGAATCAAACAAGTTTACTCATCATATATTTCAAAATTTATAAATAAAATATTTTTTTTTTCACTTGTAAAAATCTAAGAAAATCATTTATCATTTGATCATAAATGAGTATAACTGTATAATGATTTTCACATTTATAAACTGAGAAGTCTATTTCACAATTTTGATGAAAATAACTGTATAAATAAATGTGAAACTGACCTCACAATCATAATTGGGAAATTGACATCACAGTTGTGTACAAACAATCATCAACAACTGATAAATAACGGATAAACCACAGATACTAGGTTGCAAAATAACTGTGAAATTGACCTCACAGTTCTCAGTTTAGAAAGGTCAAAAACCAAACCATTTCACGTTCATAAATAAATGTGAAACTGACCTCACAGTTTTAGAATTGTGAAAAACATTTCACACTTATTCACATCACAACCAACAACTGTAAAATAGACTTCACAGTTGTTCTATGAACGAATGACATAAAAACAGTGAAATCTATCACACAGTTATGCACAATAACTGAGAAAGTGACCTCAACAATCATAACTGAGAAATTGACCTCACAGTTATGAAATCGAACTCTAAGTCTAGGACTGTGAAACACATTTAACAGTTTATTCCATCACAATCAACAACTGTGAAATAGGTCCTACAGTTGTTCTACAAAAGAATGACATAAAAACAGAGAAATCTATTACAAAAGAATGACATAAAAACAGAGAAATCTATCACACAATTATTGACCATTAACTGTGAAATTGACCTTACAGTTTTAAACTGAGAAATTGAAAAAACACAAACTTCAAATTGCCCAAATCCTCAATTAGTATGTTAAGGTAAAATGTGGAATGGATTCCTCAATAGTTGGAACAAAATTGCTTAATATAAGTTCATAGATACAGAACTAACAAAAGACCTATTTCACTGCACTTTTGTTCTTGATCAAGAACAAAAATGAACATTCATTTTGGGGAGGAAGGAGTATAAATCTTAAATCCAAAGAATGTAAACCTGGAAGAGGAGTTGCGGGTTAAATTTTATTTTCTTCTACTTCAGCTCAGGAAAAGCAAGCCCATCTCTGTTGATAGGCTCGGCACCAGACCAATTTCCGTTGATTTGTAGGAATTACAATTTACTATCATCATAGTTGGCTTGCATTGCCATTAATCTAACTTGGGTCAAAAACAAAAAATTGTTCGGGAATGAACCTTGCCGTTTTGATTTGATTTGATTTTGATGGTCAACTCAACTCGATTAAACTTCAACTAAAATCTTTAAAAATTTGATTTCCACATGAAATTCATAAACTTACTACTGATACACTAGAAAGAATACTATCAATAATATTTTTAAAATTTCACGAGAATAATCAAAATAAAATAAAATTTTAGTCGAGGTTCACTTGCGTTGACCACTAAAATCAAAGTGATGCGTTCTTTCCGGTGAGGAGGGACTACTAAACAGATACATTAAGCAACAAAGAAGATTAAAAAACCATATATATTCATAATCAAATAGGATAACCTTAAGCAACAAAATAATTACCATCTAACTCACCAAAAAAAAAAGTTCAACTTCAACACAAAAGTCTACAGAACAATGTATCAAATACAAAGCTTAAATAAGCATCAAACTATCAACAAAAATCAAAAACAAAAAAGGAAAATAAGAGGAAATTGAAGTTACCATTTACAGAGAAGCAGAGAAAATGTAGTCCACCAGAAACTCAAGCTCCAAAATATGAATTTTCCCCTGATGAGTACACAAATACTTTCCAAAATCTCAAAAAAGACAAGATTTTTGTTAATCCAAAGATGCTCTGAAACGAACAACAATCAAGCGGGGAATCGATCCATGTCGTCGTCGAGATCGTTGAGTGATGTTCGAAGAGAAATTGAAGGGAAGACGAAAGAGGAAGCAGCAGCAGCCATTAACGGGGATGGAGAATGACGGAGGAATTGAGATGGAGAAGACGAGAGCAGGGAATTGCGCAGAGCAGGGAATTGCGCATAGAGAGAGAGAGAGAGAAGAGGAGTGCGCATAGAGAGAGAGAAAGAAAATGGATAGGGGTAGTTTGGCCATTTAAATTGTTATAAAGTGGGTTAGGGACTCTACGATCGTTTTGATTTAAACTCTAGGATCCTAAGGTAGAATTTAAAATGTATTGTTTTTATTGATAAATTCCACTCTATCACAAGGTCTTATTGATAAAAATCCCTAAAAAGTTTATATACTCACAACACCAGTCAAATTACTATTCTCCTCACTCATTCTCTCTATTACTTTATTTTTCATACTCACGACACTTCCTTTTACTAACTCTTTCTCCTACTTTTTTCTTAATTTTTGTGTCAAAAAATTGGTATTAAGTGAAGTGGTACAGAGGGAGTATTTATTGAAGGGCATAAATTTATAATTATATTTTTGAGAATATATATATCAAACACAAAATCTATATTTATTACTTATAGTATGAAGTTAGTAATTTAAAATTATGTATTGAAGAATTTTAAAGATTTATTAGGAGTACATTATTTATATTTTTTTAATTTTTTATGAGACGTATTCATATACTCCAACATAGACTATATTTAAAACATAATTTGATAATTTTATTTATGTGATTCAACGTTAGCAATAAGATTTATTTTCCTTTCTCATTATATACATTTATAAAAGAAATATTTTACATATGTTGAGCTATGAGTTATTAAAGTAACTGTAGTGATAAGAAAAATTCAAGAGTGTGAAATACAGTAAGATTTAAAAAACACAAAATAGTTTGATGTGATGCAAAAGAAATTTAGTCAAATTGTATTGTTAGAGACGTCAATTTAATTTCATCATTACAATTACAACCTTATATTTACATTTACACGAAATGAAATAATGATTGTCCAAAGAATATACAAACAAATATAATTGCTTCATTATATTATACTAATGAAGAAGGAAGCAAGAAAAATAAATGTTGATGTAAAAAATGAATAGGTAGATTTGAATGGTTAGAAATTTGTAGAGTTAATAAACCCAACCCAATGAAAATATAAGAAGATTATGTGATTCTAGGTAAGAGTAATAGACAAAAAAAATATGGAAACACAATAGAACCTAAAAGATTTGTTAGTAATGATGTTAAAATATACTCCCTCAGTCCCAGGAAATCCTTCTCTTTTTACCCAAAATAGCGTCCCGTTTGAAGCTTTACCTTTTCTAAAATGGAAAAATTTTATTAATATTCTATTATCCCACTAACTATTCCCTCCACTCATTCTCTCTCCTAAAATACTATTACACTCACAACATTTTTTAAATTTACTATTTTCTCCACTAATTCTCTCTCATTTTTTCAAATTACACTCATAACATTTTTTCTTCCCACTTTTTTCCTTAATTTGCGTACCGAACCTAAAATAGTGACGGATTTCTTGGGAGGAGGGAGTATATGAATTACATAAAATATGAATGGAGGGCAATGGATTCGATGGTGAGTAAGTTTTGGGAGAAATCAGTTTCTCCATAAATTATAAAAAGTCCAATTTTTTTCAACTTGCAAATATTTGACGAATATAAGATCAGTTTAAAAAAACAGGACTTTTTATAACTTAGGGAGAAATTAGTTTCCCCCAAAATATTGTGTTCGATGGTTACCTAGTATTATGAAGGAAGGGTTGAACAATTAACAGGTGCAAATGTGAAGAGACACAAATGAGTAGGCCGAAAGTGATTTGTACGGACTCGTCATTAACTACTACTCCCTCCGTCCCGTCCAAAGTGTCTCAAAATGAGATCGGCGCGAAAATTAAGGAAAGTGAGGTAAAAAAGAGAAAAAGGTTATGAACGGGATATTTCGTGACGGGCCGGGCCCAATATACATCTACGAGCTATGGGCTACCAAGCCCACGAGTAGAACGAGACTAATGAGGCCCATCAGACTTTAGAGGCATGGATCGTCGACACACTAGATGTCGGTCGTCGCCAATGAGCAACCAAGCCCATCTAACGACGAGCCTTCCCTTCACAAGTCAGCCCATTCCAGCATAGAACGACGGTCGTCGCCACTGAACGATCTGACTCGCTCGTCCACTCGCTCGTCGAGTTCTGATAAGACGAAGACCTTCCTAGACGTGCAGCTCCAAGGTCGTCCCTTCACTTAGCTTCCTCAATAAGCTTGATTAATTAGCTATATTGGGGTAAAGTCAGACCTGACACCAAGACAATCTGTGCGTGCAATCATGGAAGCAGTAATAATGCCAAAAGGTGTGCAGGTTGACTTTCCTTTATAAGCCAAACCACTTATCTGTGTCAGACACAACAGTGACCTTACTTAGGCGAAGCAATCACGGCATGACACGTGTACGCATAGGGAACCAAGATGATCCAACGGTTGGCAGCAACCCAATCCAACGGTTCATATGGAAACCCTAATATTACATCACCCACTATAAATATGGGAACACATTCATGGACAAAGGTAATGCATTTCTGCATATTTACGTATACATACACTCCATATTATTATCACCATTTTCCAGTCCATTAGCTGATTCTCACGCCGGAGGGGCTTGCCGGAAGACCCCCGGCGCAGTTTCACGGTTGTTTCTTGTGGTGTGCAGATCACGAAGTCAGCTCAATCATCTCGCTGGACATCAATACCTGAGCCCAAACACATTCCTGCACCATCAGATTGGTTCCATTGCCGGGAATCGTTTGTCAGTGATCTTCAACAACAGAAACACAGCCGGAAAATACTCGGAAAATGGTGTCAGACGGACACACAGCAAGCAAATCCACCGGAGACGAAGGCGGACTGCCTCCCCCTCAGCAAGGCCAACAAGAAAATCCTAGACCACCCTCTCCACCTAGGAACCCTAACTTAAGGGTTATCAGGTCACAAGGGGTGGTTGATGAGACTGGCCTTCAAACGGCAAGAAGAAGAGAGAAGAGACCCGCTCAGGAGAGGCAGCGACGACCTCTGCTGGAAAGGAGACCAGAGGTAGCTGCTGTACGTCATGTGGGAGGCCCATCCAACCCACATCTCGACAGAGCCGCTTTCCTCGTCGAGAGAGCGAATGCCCTTCAAGAATTCCTGCAAATCCAGAATGAACTCATCCAGATGGCCACGCCCCAAGCCCCACAGGCGTCCCACCATACCGTCTCGTCGGGGAGGAGAAGGAATCGGAGGAGAGAAGGTCGTCGAGATGACGTCGCCACTGGAGATGAACGGGTAGTGCCCCAGATTGATCTTAGAGACCATATTAATCAGCGTCGTAGTGAAGGAGCACCATCTCAACACCGTCGAGATGAAGAGAAAGAGCCTCGTAGAGTATTGGCAGTCGAAAATCCTGAAATGAATCAAAATCAAGTTGTTCGGGGTCGTCTAATGACTCCTTCGCTGAGAAATGAATGAGCACAAAGCTATAGGGAAAGAACCCGTACTCCCCCTCGTCGTGAACGAGAGGTATCCAATTCTTACAGGCCAACTCCACCACTAAGCTACAGAGAGAGATCCATCTCACGACGACCCGCCCCCATCGAGAGGCAACGGTCTAACACTGTTACCCGGGGGCCTCGTCGAGATGGGATCCCCCCAGCCGGCCCAGCTGGAGAAGTCGATATGAGAGAATTCTTGAGACTCAAGCGTCAGGTGGAAGAGCTGACGACCAAAGAAACAAGGTGGACAGCGATGATTCGGAAGACGATGGTGGTACTATGAATCCCTTGGCACCGTGGATGCTAGAGACGGGACCTCCCGAACCAGGTTTTAAACTTCCCGATTTGAAGCAATATGACGGCTCTACAAGCGCCATAGATCACATGCAACATCTTGAAGCTCAGATGTATGTGGTGGCTAGAGCCTCAGGACACGACGATGTTATGTGTAAGGCCCTTACAAGCACGCTAACTGACGCTGCTTTGCGATGGTTTAGAGGCCTTCCTAAGGGAAGCATTGAGTCGTGGAAACAGATGAGGAAAACGTTTTTGGGAAGATTTGCAACGACGGGAGATCGCCGTAAGACTGTCAACGACCTCAGCAACATTTCACAGGGGGCTAACGAAAGCTCTATGAGCTATTTCAAAAGATTTAAGAAGTTAGTGGATCAAATTGATGAAGACCTGACGGATAGGGAAATCATCAACTGTTTCAGGCATGGCATTGTTTCTTCCACTCTGGACTACGAGTTGCAAGTCCATCCAGCCAAATCTCGAAAGGATCTCTATGCCAAGGCGTACGCGGTGGCCGAGGCCGAGGAAAGAAAGTTGCAGAGAGAAGGGAAGGCCGTCGACGATGGTGAGACGGCAAAGTCAAAAAAGGACAAGGCTGGAGATAAGGGGAAAGGCAAGCAGGTGAAAGCTGAAAAGGTCCCAGAATCGTACACTCCCTTGACGGTGTCGAGGGCTGAAATTTTGAGCAATGTTGATTTTGGCCCGGCGCCAAAGATGAACCCCAACGGAAAGGGGAAGAAAAATATGAATAAATATTGTGAGTACCATCGGGATAAGGGACATGACACTGAGGAGTGCTTCAGTCTGAAGAAAATTATTCAGAGATGGATTGATGATGGTCGTCTTCAGGAGTACGTGAGGAAGGATCGTCAGGCAGCCAACACAAGAGCTGCTAACAACGACCCTCCGGAGAGACAACCAAGGATGGTCTTGGTAATCTCTGAAGAAACCAGTAAAAACCAAATCAAAAGCGCCATCTATCACCTGAAAAAAGCCCCACATGTTCCCCAAAAATCTGAAATCCCGAACGATGTGATTAGCTTCTTCCCCTACGAGCTAGCAGCAAACCCATTGGCTCGTCAACAAACCCTGGTCATACCTGGTTTCATCGACAACTGTGAGTCGAGACGTATTCTGGTTGATACTGGTGCGGCCAAAGATATCTTGTTTTACAGTGTCTACCAGAGGATGGGTCTACCCGACAGCCGCCTAAGTCCTTACTTAGGTCGTCTAGAGGGATTCACCAACCACAGGGTAGACGCAAAGGGCCAGATTGACCTTCCAGTCGATATTGGAGATCACCCGTTGAGAACCATTCAAACAGTGACTTTTATTGTGATTGATGTCGTAAGTGACTACCACGCAATTCTTGGCCAACCTGGACAAGCCGCTTTGGGGATCGTCGCCTCAGTCCCTCATCAACGAGTCAAATTTCCTACACGTGCTGGAATTGGAAGTGTGTTGGGGACGGCCCCAGAATTTCTGGAGCATGTGCTGAAGGCAAAACGGACTGTTGAAATAGACGACCCAGATCACATTGTGAGGCTCTCCAAATCAGTCAAACAAACGAAGACCTCGTATGCCAGTGTGTCCACCATTAAGTGTATCGACGACCCAAAAGATTTTGTTGAAACATTCATGGATGACCAAGCTGCAGAACCGCAACTCTTGACCGCCCATGAATCGGGGGCCGAGCTAGACAAGCTGATTGAGGACGAGGTTCCAGACCTCACCCCCGAGGCAAGAAAGAAAATCAAAGAAATTGTTATTGAATCCATGGACTTTAGAGACGACGCTCCTGAGATGAAGCCGGCCGACGAGCTAACAGAGTTGGTCATTAACCCAAACTATCCAGAGCAAAAAATCAAACTGGGGTCTGTTAGTACCCGGTCCTAAAAAAGGGTATTTTAAATATTCTGGCCCGGTCTAATTAACAAACCCTAAATTAATCTTTTTATTCTGTTCCCTCCCCCGTCAGCCGTACGCATGGAAAGTACGCCAGAAGATAGTGCCGATCGACCCTTATTTTTTGGGTTCGATCGACCATTATGTTTGGTGCCGATCGACCTTTATTTAAAGCGCCGATCGACCCTTATTATTAGGGCCGATCGACCCTTTCCTTGGTCCAGCCCAATTCCCGAAGCACTATAAATACGTGCACTCGGTACCCACTCAGTACACAGTTTTTTCCCCACATCTCCCCACACACGTTCTCTCGGTATACGAATCAAGACTAAACTTGGTTTATTTCCACAACACACGGATTCTCAAAGGAGAAATCAAGACTACACTTGATTTGTTCCATCACACACAATTTTCAAGAGGGAAGTCAAGACTATACTTGAATTTCCTTTCCATACATCATCACACAACATATTTTCCCACGGAGAAGTCAAGACTATACTTGATTCTCCTTTCCGTACATCTCTCAACATTCTTCGAATCGCCCTAGATTCGATCCCAAAGTCTTGCTACAATCGGTAAGCCTTTTATTAATATTTCGTTCCCTATTATTATTATTGCTATATTAGAATAATTTACTTGCATGCTTAATATATATTTAATTGTGCCTTTATGCTAGATTTAGGACTATTTCAATATATTTAAATATGTATAGCCGAGGATGATCTAAGGTTTCACCCAAGAAACCCAATGGATCTAGGAACTATTTCTTACCTTCCACTTTAGTAATAATTATCCCATGATCAACAATTCCCCAATGATGAACGTTGATTAGTGCACCTTCCGAGGGCCTAACTCAAAGGTTCTAGGGTGTGATCATCAATTAACTCTTTCTCTCCCCTCCTCCTTATGCATGACCCCGTTTCTTCTATCTATTCCTGTAAACACCGCACACAACCAACACTCCATATGCTAGAAAGACCGATCCGTCGGGCAATAGGAGTGATAGCGTTTCTTCTTCTGTTGTAACTTGACCCCCGAACCCAATTAAATGCTTAGCCTTTTTTCAAAGCTTTGGGCTATATCAAAGTGGCGTGGCGACTCTCAAAATTAAACTAATATTTTTAATATGGTTTAAATCGAGTGTCACTTAATGAATATCCCATTTTGGTCCGACATTATATGATTATTTATTTTAAACCTCCGAATGCGCGTTGCATCGGGACAGGGTATTCACAGTGGCGACTCCGCTGGGGACTGTTTTGAAACTTTTTCAAACTTAGTGGGTCAGACTTTCGTTTTCCTTTGTGGTGTTGTATTTTGCCTTCTCTTTTATTTTCTTTATTCTTAACTGTTGCATTGCATGCATGCATCTCCTAAAAAAAATATCTCTCTTTTTTTTCTTTAAAAAGAATTAGACTCCTTTACCTCACACTACCACTAGAGTCCGTGTCACACTGCACAGACACCCTTAACCCATCGGAGAAGCCAAAGTGCGGGAAGTGTGGTGATCATGTCGCCTCCCTTCCGAGTCTCACTTGGTCATCCGCTCATTAGTGCGCTTCGGCTGCACAATGGGAGCCTGAAACCTAACCCTTGTGTCACCCACTTTGTTAGGAGTACACTCCCTGTGACCGGTTGGTTTGACTAGCTTTTTCATATAGACAATTAATAAGGCCTTTATGATAAGTCACTACGAATCAGTGATAAGCCAAGATCTATAGAGAGAAAAGAGCACTAAAAAATTGATTTCCTTTTAAAGGACGTGCCATGTAAGGTTGAGCGCTTGTTAAAAGATCTTGTCCTATCATAGGTCTGTAGTACTTTCCATAAATATCATATTAAATGTCTATATGAGACGGATAGTCGTTAGGATCCACCACTTTAGAACCCTTAGTTAGTTGCGAAAAAGGGGTATCCCTTCCAACCAAGAGTAGGTTCTATAAAAATAGAGGGCTCTTTTGTAAATAAAATGCTTAACTATCCTTCAATCTAGGACCCTTCAAAGTTCTACCTCCCATCTCTTGAACCTTCCATAGTCTGCTCCCTTAGCCTTAAAACCATCCATAGTTTAGATTCTTATCTCTAGCACCTTTCAGCCAAAAATCCATCTAGGGCCTACCAAAGCCAACTTACCAACCAAGGCCAATCCTCCTCCAAGTCCAATTAGCTCACCCTCATTTGACCAAGGATCGAGTCATCTTCCTCTTCCTCTTTTACATTCATCCTCTCTCTTCCTCTAAACTTAAACCTGGTTGTATCACCAATCGGGCCCCCCCCTCGAACTACGGTGACCTGAGACTCGTATCTTAAATGGTAAGGGTTACGTAGGCAACTTCAGCCCGGTCAAACTCTCAAATTGTGGAGATCAACTATTTTTCTCAAAGATGCCTTAAGATAAATTATAAGTCTAATTCAACTCATTGGTTTGACTCTGCCATATGTTCTTACAGAATTCTACATCATGTCTCTAGAGAAAAGCATTGAAGCCCTCAAAGAAGTCTCAAACATGAGGATGGGAGTGATCAACCTCCTCAAAGACATGCATGAAATTGAGCAGCACCATTTGTCCTACATCCAAGAATACTTGAGAAGAGTTCCTCCTCCTGTTCAATTCCAGGGTCCCTACCATCCACATGCTTATGGTCCCACTTATGGTTCAACGCATCAAAATTTCTCCTTCAGGATGCCCTTTATGGCCACCAACCAACGAAGGGCACCAATACCCAAGTCACCCCCAAATTCAATCCAAGAGAAGAAAATCGGCAAGGAACATTTCGATGACTTAGGAATGCCTGTGGGTGAATTCTTCGACATTTTGGTCGGAAAGAATTTGATCAAGCCGCTCGAGAACTACAAGCCTGTTAACAAGAGAGTTAACTTGGATGAATCCAAGTTTTGCAGATACCACAAGTACGCCGGGCATACCACTGACAAATGTGTGCAACTGAAGCATTTAATTCAAAGATTGATCAACCAAGGGAAAATCCAAGGCCTCATTGATGAAGGAACCCTCGCCCCCCAAGGGAAGATTTAGATTCATTCATTTAGTAGGTTCTAGTGTGTCTTTCTTACGTTCACTTTGGGCATTGATATGTAATGTCCACTTTAGATCAGTTACTTCAATAATAAAAGAGTCTTTCTTTCTTTTCTCTCTAGACTTGAGACATAATCTCGCATTACTTTCAAGAAGATTGTCTTATTTATAATTATCACTTAATTGCTAATCTCACTGATAAACTCACCGGCTAATAAAGTAAACAATGAATGAATGCTTTGATTGGAGTAAACAACTCACTGTCCCTTCCTCATATACACCATCTCTATACACCCTTCTCCCATACACTCTCTCCATACTCCACCATATACTTTTCATACACTACCTCCAGACCCTCTCCTTGTACATACCCTTCAAGCCGACCATCGTAAGGCGACAATATTTCCTTCGTCGATCCCATTGACGCGGCCCGAACAGTGGTCCTACTTGGCCACACACCGGGACACGATCTAAAGACGCCTTTTTAAAAAAAAAACTTTTGAAATGTCCTTTCTAAAAGTTATCAATTTCAAAAACCTGTTTAAAGTAAAGAACTTTTATAAACATTTCAACTAAAGGTAAAACCATTCACTTCTACTTCAAACACCAAACTTTCCAACCCATTACAAACCACACACAAACTTCTTTACAAACCAAGGAACATAGTTCCAAAATGAAAAATATTTACAATTCTTAAAGAGTTGCAAAATAAGGACAACATGCCAAAGTCTCGGAATACTACCCCAAGGTTATACATTTACATAATGTAACCCTACAAAATACCTTTTTCAAATACAATCCCAACTAGGCGCCCTCTCGGTGCTCAACGTGTCCTAGCCCCTGGCTCGACTCTATCTAAGAAAGAAATAAAAGGACGGGGTGAGAAAAATCTCAGCAAGTTATTATATATGCAACAATATGATATGCGATCACATTAGAAAAGCATATAACATCAAATCATATATATATATATATATATATATATATATATCACATTCTTATCAACACAATGAAAGATATATATAAATATAACACATAAGTGAAATAATATAACACTTAGAAGGATACTGAGCCAATGTTTCATCCTCAAAAGGATATCACGATCCGAGCAGCATCAGTAGCTGAAGAAGCGGTTCCGGAACCCAATCACAATAACAACAAACGGGGGCTATGGCACAAAGTCATACCCAAATGTGAAACTAGACTACACCCTAAAAAGGGGAGCTAGCCCACTACCCAAACCATGGCCAATGGCTGGGCAAAAAGGGACCCAGTGTATGGATTATAATGAACTCGGCTCGGGTGCCATTATAATCACATAACACTGCCCAACAATCAAGTACCAGCTGGACTTTAAACAGAAGCACAGTACTACATACTTGCTTACAATAACCGATGATTCCAAAGTAGGGAACCATACCAATATAGCATATCAAAATGATAACAAGTATCAATCACAAGTAGCACTAAGACTAAACCATCCTTGAACCAATTCAATTAAACTTAGGATTCCAAAGTAGGGAACCCTAATCAAGCACATCATAAAGATGTCAAACAAATGCAAAAGGTGCAACACATAAGGTCTACACACTTATAATAACCATTCAAGGATGTATCATCAATCATATAAGAATATTAAGCAAGTTAGGTTCAATGGAATCAATGGTTCCAACCTACTTTAACCAAACATTTAAACATCTTCCAATTATCACAATTGGTATGTTAAAACATCATGTTGTTGTTCATATGTTGTGCTTTGATCATAGTGTTCAATTGGTTGAAATATATGTTACCTAATTGAACCTACATGGCTTTGAATTTTTTTTAGCAAAACTGGCCAGGGCACGACTCGTGGCCCAGGGCACGACTCGTGACCCTTAAACACCCAGTCTGATACAACCGTCCACCCCAAGGCACGACTGGGCATGACTCGTGCCATAGGGCACGACTCGTGCCCTCAGCAGAATTCAGAACAGAAGCTTAAACTTCAGCAACTTCACTTGAACCATTACAAGTCCAATTTTTCCAGCTTAAACAACATTTCCAAAAACCCAAAGTTCATTTCTATGCAACCCAAAAGTACCTCAAGCTACTCCAACCATGCCAAAACCAAATTTACCATTTCAACACACACCAAAACCATTTCCAAGTTAGTCAAAACCAAACTTACCATTTCAACACACACCAAAACCATTTCCAAGTTAGTCAAAACCATTTTTATCATTTCCAAACTCAAGAAAATGATCCAAAAATCACCTTCAACCATTAAACAACAACCACAACAATTAGCACACTAAATGAGCATGCCATGGAAGGAAAAATATAATAACTTACATGAAATTAATATAAAAACTTGAAAACTTTAATCGGATGCAAATGCTCCCCTTCTTCTCCCGAACACAACGAAACGAACGGATCACCGAATGGATTTTTCTAGAATATTTTGGGGATTTTTAAGATGAAGAACAAGGGTTTTGCTTTTTTTTGGACCAAGGATGAAGAACTTTGCTAAGGAAAATTTTGTTAGTTTAAATGAAGCTTCTAAAATAATTTTCCAAGGATAAACATATGATTTTCCACTTGAGCTCCTTTACCTATTAAACAATTTCAAAGACTAAATCCTTTAAGTTTCAACCTAATCATCTAAGCATCTCAAGGTTTATAAGAAATGTTTAATTAAATTTCAAATATTATCATTTCACTACACTCTCCTAATATTTTCATTTACACATTAAATAATTATTTTTAATTTATTAACATTTTTAATATATCATATAAGTTATAATAATCTTAACTAACACATAATTGTTATCAACAAAAATGCAAAACATATAATAATGTGAAATGCACACCAAATTACTAGCTCAAGCATGACTCAAAATAGAACCTAGGATTAGGGTCGTGACATTCATTCCCCCTAAAAGAAAATTCGACCTGAATTTTAGCTTACTTACCTAGAAGGTCAAATAACCAAGGGTATTTCCGCTCCATCTCTTCCCGGAGCTCCCAAGTTGATTCTTCCACGTCATGGTTTCTCCAAACAACTCTCACGAGAGGAATACTCTTATTTCTCAATTCTTGCACCTTGGTATCATTAACTTGAACCGGCTGCTCCACGTAAGACATATCTGGCTCTATATCCTCGGGAATCCTCGGCAACACATGAGAATGATCATACACATACTTCCGAAGCATTGAAACCTGGAACACACTATGCATTTTCCCAAGAGATGAAGGCAAATCAAGACGATACGCAAGTGTAAGTACCCAAATCCGGATCGTCCAAATCCGTCAGAAAGTTAACCGAAATCCGTTAACTGGCCCGCTCCAGGTTAACCGGAACTCGTTAAACTCCCGTTCTTTGTGCAAGGCGTCCGGGACTGCCCCGTGCATCCCGACGGCGAACCGTACTTAGCACGTGACATCTCACGTAAAAGTATGGCTTTCCCCAAAACGCATTTTCCGGCACTTTCCGGGCGTTTCGGACATTTCCTGGTTGTTATTTTAAAAAACGGACAAAACCGGGACCGAGGACAAAATCCCACCTCGGTGGTGACTCGAGAGGGCACGTGGCGGCCATGCCACCTCCCTCTAGTCACCCTTCAATCAATTTCGGAGGGAAAAGACCAAAATGCCCCTGGTTTGCAAGCCAAGTCCGTGGGACTCACTGTGCACTTTTCACGAAATTGCCGGCCAAGTCCCCCAGATTTCCAAAATTCCCAAAACCCCTGAAATTCGGTCCAAGTCCGTGGGACTCCTACTGCAATTTTCACCCTATAAATAGAAGTTGCTGTCAAAGGCAAGAAAGGATTTTTCACACCAAAAAATCACCACCCCACGGTCCAAACTGGTTTTCACCCTTCCCGAGCTCCCGTTTTGTCTCGATTCGCGTGAAACCTTCGTATTTCGATCAAATACGCACCCTACAACTTCGAAACAACCTTTCGAATCACTTTTCGTGTCCCGTACACACCTCCCGAGCCAAAGGAGTCGACCCTAGCCATAGGTATAACTCCCTCTCTCTGAATCTTCCGTTCCGTCTCGGTTTACGCGCCAGTCGCTATAACTGTTTCGAACGTCCGTTATCAAAATGTAGACGCCTCTGTCTAACGGGGTCCGATACGTTTTAGCCCCTTGATCCTCTTCTCTTTCCGTAAGAGAAGTAATCACGGGTTAAAACGGCGTTCCGACCCCGTTCCGTTTACTTTCATGTCATTTACAATTCCGAGCCGTTTGGCCTCGTTGATCGTCATTTACAATTCCGAGCCGTTTGGCCTCGTTGATCGTCCTTTACAATTCCGAGCCGTTTGGCCTCGTTGATCGTCATTTACGAATCCGGATCGTTTGATTCCGTTGACACCGCTTTAAATACTGTCATTTACAAGTCCGATCCGTTTGGATTGTGATAGTATTTACTTTTCAAAGTCCGAGTCGCAACCCGATTCGTTGATCGCATGTCATTTAATACGTATTTTTCTCGTAAAAATCGTTAACAATGTAATGTCCGGTTCAAAACCGGAGTTCGTCCGTCGAACTCTCTTTCAAAACGCGCGAAATGACGTTCGGCCTCCGAATGCTCATCTTCAAACTCAAAGCCGCCATTTGACACTTAAAATCATTTAATACGCATTTTTCCCGTAAAAATCGTTAACAATGACTCGTATGGCTCAAAGTCGACGTTTGCCACGCAAACGCTCATTTCAAACTCAAACCGACGTTTGTCATTCAAACGCTCGTCTTTTCAAACAAAGTCACCTAATCAACGTTTGTCATTCAAACCAAGATTAAGCTTGTCATTCAAGCCCCCATTTCAAAACACACACACACACACACGATTTCGAGAAAGGTAGAAAGACTCGTCATGCGAGGCGTTTCGGGCGATCTCGTCATACTCTACCCGAAACGTAACTTGACCTCCGAACCTAACAATCTACGGTACAAAAAGCTTTTTACTCGTTTTGCCGCCAATAAAAATGATCCCCTTTTTCAAAAAGCCTTTTCCTAAGTTTTTGCTACCAATAAAAACGACACCTTTTCACAATAGCCGTTTCTCAACGTTTGGGCTCAAAATACAAAAACCGCGTGGCGACTCCTCATTTGTTCCTTCCCATGAAGCGAGGTCTCGAGACACCAACCCTCCGCGAAAGACAACCGCGTTTCGCGTCCGCGCGAAATCCGGGTAATTTCGGTTAGCGACTCATTGGGAAAAGATACTTTTTCAAAGCTGCCGATGTTTTCTAAAAGCCTTAGTGGGTCAAACTTTCGTTTACCCTTCCTCGTTTTTGTGTACGTGTGTTACTTTAAACCTCTAACGGTTTTTGTTTCGAAAGGCATTACATTGTCCACTTTTCAAAATCTTACCATGTTTGTGCATCCCCATTCATGTTTGATTTTCATTCTTTGTCTTTTGAAGCTGTGCATCATAAATTCTTTAAGACACATTACTGAAAAATCTCTGTTTTACTCGGAAAAAGAATTTTAGTGACCGCACACTACGCGCACTTCTTTGCCTCGGAACACCGCACTTCACGTGCACTTGCTGCCTCGGTACACTGCACACTACAACCCCTAACCCGGGATGGCCTTATCAGTTGCACTCCGATTGGTCTGCCAGACACCTTTCGGGGGTGCACGGGGTCGTCCCAAACATCCCATCCTATCCCGTGTAAGCCATGCACTCTTTGTGTCACACTTTGTCCAAGACCCCGGTTGGTTTTGGGCCTAGCTCGTGTCATAAAGCCTAAGTGTATGTTTTTTACGCCGGGCCCGCTCGTCGAGGCTCGAGAGTTTGAGACCAAAGGTCGTTCCCGACCCGAAGTCTTGAGCTTTTCAGCCTTGACTTTGACGCGGAGCTCTGCCGAAAAATATACCCGAAGGTTCAATGTGACGCCATGTCACCAAACCTCGCCGTATGTACCGTGCCAGCCACAACTTGGCCAACGCTAAAAAGCTAAGGTCTCGCACAAGCGAGTCGGGAGAGGTCATGCCCAAATTTTGGCACGACTCCCGCCTTAACTTAAGGACGTTGACCTCGGCCAGTGGCCCGTACGCCGCACACGTCGAAAGTTTGCGTGATCGGCTAGCCTTAAGTTCACTTTTTCCTTTGTCGGTGGAACTCGCTTGCCTTATCGAGACCTCGCTCGGGATAGTCCGTCCTGAGAAAGATGATCTACAATGGAAACGAGGGGCTTATAAGCGTAGTGACGAGATCCACGATTAGAGCTCTAGGATTAGTTGCGAAAAAGAAGACACGCTCTTTTCCAACCAATTAGGACTACGAGAAAACGCGCTTTAAGTAAACTTTAATCGGTAAGCGCACATTGCACAAGCCCGAAAACCTTGAGCCAAATACCCTTTTCCGAAGCCTAAACCCTTCCTTTCGTTCCCTGCGGCGAGCGAGAAAGTGGTTCAGATTTCCGGGTCGGCGCCTTGCCGGGATCACGATAACGGCGGCGTCGAGACGGTTCTTCGGTTCCCTCGGTTCCCTCGGCCCGAATTTCCGACATGTCTAGCTCACCGAGAAATCGTGACGGGGAAGGACCCCGCCACCGTAACGGATATGACATTGGAAGAAGCCATCCGGGCTTGTGAGGTTCACAAGAGGCGAGAAAGAAGATCGGCAGAATTTCGTGGTACGGCTTACGAATGAGCGAGGTATAGCGGCTATCCCCGGTCGGACGGTACTTTTGTCACAGTCGAGGATGACGATTCCCGAAACCGGTTCACCAAACCTTCAATCGGGTTCCTCCCCGCCAACTTACGGGATGCCTCCCGACCAAGGAAGCAGTAGGCCTAGGCTCCATGTTGCCACCTCTCGGGGCAACCACTGTCAATTTTGGTCGGCCAGTGCTACACCCATCACTCAATATCACCGGCGCACATTTGGACCATCTCGAGGATGCCAATATCCCTCAATACCCTCCGGGTTCGTCCCGTTGCCTATACACGAATCCCTAAACAGGGGACAAACCCCGTACGGTTCGAAAAGGCTCCCGTATATTCTCATATACCAAGCCTTCCACCTCCAATCACTACCGCTCACGTGGTAGCACCGTAGCCGAGCCTCACGGTCCACCACTTGGACCCAACCTTAGCCTGGATGGTCGAGCGGATGAAAGACACAGAAAGCCACCATGAGCGGCTCAAAGCGAGGAAACGCTCAAATCCACGAGATCAGGAATGGTCACGCCTCTCCTGCCAAGTTCGAGAATGCCGGAGATGGACCGATTCGATGGAACCGAATGTCCTCAAACGCACGTCGACACTTACGTTCTCGGCATGAGAGCAAAAGGAGCAACCCTCCGGCAAATGGCCGACCACTTCCGGCATACGCTCAAAAGTTCGGCGTTACGATGGTTTCGAGGGTCAAGCTGCGGATCGCCACACTGGGAACGGATCGGTAACATCTTCTGGAGCAGTGCGAGATCCAACTTAGAGTGGGAAACAAGTCGCGAGGACTTAATCACCACGAGCGAAGCGGATGAAAGTGTTGGGGAATTCTACAAGAGATGGAGGCTGGAAACTCTCCGAAATCATGGAGCCACTCTCCAAAGACGAACAGTGCGGATCTTCAAGTCTTGCTTGAGACCGTCCATCGAGAACTCTCATCGATCACAATTTCTTCCCGAGATCTCGGGCCATGGTCAATGCCGGCTCACGGTTCGAGAAGGATCTCAAGGAAAAGTTGGCTCTTGCCACGGCCATACGAGATACCGCTCAGCAGTGCATTCAATCACTGCCGGCCCCCGGCAAAGGGAAAGATACGTCTGTCAACTACGTCCATCGGGGACAACGGTCGGGTAACGAAACCCGGTCCCGCAAAGCAACAATTCTACTCGAAGCGGCACTGTCGTACACTTCGACAAGTTGGACATGCCAACGAGCAAGATCTTTGGAAGGGTTAATCAAGGAGGGTCTCCTTAAGCCCGTGGCCAATTACAAACCCCAAAGTTCCCGTAGCCAATGCGGACAAGAGCAAATCTTTGCGCCTTCCATCGGTATCACGGCCATACCACGACAAGCTGTTTGGGGTTACGATACGAAATCCGAACTTGATAGAAGAAGGCAAGTTAGAGCGCCCCCGTGGGCCCAATACGATCGGGAATCCCTTTAGAACAATAACGGCGTGAATTCCATTGAGTGGGTGCCCAAGAAGCGTGCCACGGGAACCGGTTTCTCCGCCTCTTTCAGTGGATCCTCCTCTAATGTCCACATCGGCTACGATGTTTGTGATTGCTCCGCTTTGCACTGGAGTACGAGTCTCGAGAAACTGTCCGGAGCAATCCTCAGAAAACGAAGAAGAAATCCTCTCAACGGCAAGCGAGAGAAAGATACGAAGCCGGAGATACCGGCGTAGGTACACTTGGAGAACCCTCGGGAGGTTCGACTACTACGTCTTGTACTCCGGCCAGTCCTCTTTGCCTCCAGGCCATGCGGCTCTAGAAGCGAGACGGGGGTGGGAAAGCCGAAAAGCCCGGTGAAACCGAGTCGGACCACGGAACACCGGAATACCTCGGATCTTGGTAGTCTTGCGCCGGTCGAAGCCTAACCCTCCACGGGATCGGCCAAGATTCAACTTGTCCGGCTTAGAGCCCGGACCGGTAAAGGAAGATCAAGGTCGGCTTGGCAATCGCACTCGATCAATGTGCTAACCAAGGGCGGCAACCGCCGCGGGCGGCCTCAACATACTCCACGAGGTTCCAGTGAAGGCTTTACCTCGCAAGAGGAAGACAGGAAACGGATGGGCTGGATGACTCTCCTTCTACGGATAGAGACGAGATCTACGACTCCCGCTTTGTATGGCGGCATGATCACGTTACGTGATGAAGACTTACCGAGAGACGCCTCGGGGCACAACGAAGCTCTGCATCACTCTCAAACTCAACACCATATCACTCCCGGAGTATTGGTAGATAACGGGTCAGCCGTTAATGTCCTCCCTCTCGGCATGATGCGAGCTCTCCGCATCCATGAAAGCCATTTGATACCGTCTACTCGGACTATCAAGGCCTACGACAACTCGTCTCGTCCCATCACAGGGACGGTGACTCTGGAACTTTGGTTCGAAACCCAAATGGTGCCGGCAAAATTCCACGTGATGGACATTCCATCCGAGTTCACGGCTCTTTTGGGACGCCCTTGGCTACACCACATGAAAGCCATAGCTTCCACTCTCCATCGGTGCGTCAAGTTCATTAACCGGCGGGGAGATCTCGAAGTCATCCGAGGGACGGTTTCCTCATAGGAAACGAAGCGAGACGATGGCAGCGTGTCCGCACTCGAGCACGGGGTTACCTCCTTCGAATCAACCAAGGGACTACGGGGCAAATCTCATCAGAATCCCTCGAGTCGGAGATGCTAACTATGTAAACGTACTCGAGCGGGCGGACCACAGACGATCCGATACATCAAGTTCAAGCTGTCGTTTCCAACACTTGGAGCGGGTGGAAGGAAACGGCGAATATCGCCATGATACGGGCACATAAACCCCGATCTCCAATCGGAGATTTGTCGGCATTCTCCAAACAAACTCTACGGCCGCCCAGTGAAGAGGTTTTTGTGATAAAGGTCAACAAGCACCGTCATTCTCGGGATGAATGCATGGAAGTTGTATGGGACGTCCTCCACGAGGAACTACCCGCTGCACCCCTCTTCTCCAACGAAGAGCATGATGTTTTCCTAGGTTGCTCCAGCAACGCAACTGACGCAATACGTCCCTACACTGGATTGAGCGATCGAGATGACGATGAATCTGGACTCTCCGGAGTCGAGGACGCGCGGACCCGCAGCGAGACCTCCGCATTCACATGCTCGGTTTTGAGGACGGAACTCCTTCCGATCGGGTCACTTACGACCAAGGTTCCAATACCATGGAAATTGTCAAGCTCAACGTCCGGTGCAGACGGCTATCCGATAATTGGAAGCACGTGATTCACGCAACGAGGAATCCCTCGATCAAGTAAGGGCGACGACTTCGTCAATATCATCTATTCCAGGTATCTGATGAAGCCAAGGATCCCGTCCTTGTTATCGGATTACTGCAACACCAAGGTCACCCTCGATGGCTGCTGCTCATAGTAAACGAGGCCCTGGCCAAGCGAGCTCGAGCTCATCACTACTTCAGTACCGGCCCAGCGGCAACCGGCCCGTGCCGTCAGATCAAGCTTATACCCTCAAACGCCGCGAGGCCAAGGGCGACAAAGGAGACCAAGCTCCTCACCTGCTACAAGTCGAGATCAACCTCGGGAACGCTTGGCGGCCACCCCGAAAACATCGAAAGTTTTCCCCGCAAGGCGAAGTCGGCTTCGACACGGGAAATGACCACCTCGGCATCAACATGCTTCGGTTCGATTCTACTCCCGGTCGTCGCGGCCGGATTCGGACATCACGCCGGTCGGCGCTAGCTTTGATAGACTTGGCGATCGAGCGAGATCACGAGACCGTCAACATTGCGAAATTCAATACCCCGTGGGGTCAATCAACGAGATATGGGCAAACTTCTTGGTGATCGAGATTAAGGAAGGACGCATGGAATGTCCCGGTCCGACTTCCTTCGTCAATATAATCCAAGTGTTCCCGCCATTCGGCGATTTGAATGTAATCACGGTTACGGACACTAGCCGGACGATGCGCACCTACGGAGGCGCCTAGGTCTCGCAAGGAAAGCTCTCATGGAACTAGCCGCTCAAGAAAGTCGTCTTTGGGACGAAGACCAAGCTCGAAAGACCTACGGGGACCAAGCCCTTAAAGTGTCACGGGCGGCTTCGGACGAGAAAGCTAGAGGCCACTCTAGACCGGTTCGACCTCGGGAGTTTTGCCCATGGCAACTTCCCGGACTACCGTCTGTTCTCATCCAACCCCCTCTGCCGAGGCAAGGGTGGTCAACGGTCCCGATGACCTAGGAGATGGAACGACACGGCGGAACGAATCCCGGCGCTTACCTTCCCGAGGAAAGCAAGTTCTCTGTGAAAACGGCGACGAAGATGATGAAACCATTCTCTTCCAAGCCGGGCATGAAGTCAACAAAACCGGACTCCCAAGGGTCTCACGGGAGGATGGGAACGGATCATTACCGCACTCAAATTGAAAGGCCAACTCGGGGAGGAAGGTCTATTTAAAAACGAGGAGGAGGATGGAAATTCGTCTCGAGCAACTACTCGGGAAATTCCACGGTCTACGGCCTTCATTTACGAAACGATCAAGCTGGGACGACAACCGGTCACGTATGGGCGAGATGTTCGGGAAGCCGTGTACTCACCTTCCGACATACCCGCCACTCGAGATAAAGCGAGAGAAGAAAACTCTCCCGATGGAGGTTTACCTAGATTGCCGCACGCGGTTCAAAGAAGCGGCTATTCTCACATGGGAAGAAACGCGAGGCATTAACTCTCGACGCGAGCTCATTGCAAGAAGGTTGATCTGGGCCCGAGTGGAGGAAAACTAGCCAACCACGAGTATCGCCGGACCCAACTCCAGGCGCCCAGTATGCTCGGCAAGAAGGAAAGGAACGCGATATACCGTGAAGAGATCAAGGAGACCGTTCGTTTGAGCCGAGAACTCTCCAACCTCCCCGGAGGGTCGGCCGCACGGTTCGATTCGAGGCAATCAGCATTTGTGCACTTACATTCGAACGGCTACGTCAAGCGTAGGCTACCTCCCCGCGAGAGGCACCTAAGCCGTATCTGGGGACGGGATCCGTCAAGCTGCCCGAAGCTCAGGAATTCATCCACAATCAATGAGTTGAGGAAGACATATGGCCCTATGCTACGAGGAATCCTCCTCTAACTATGGCTCAACTCGGAAGCGGCACATTCGAAGGGACCAAACGATGTCGGCGTTCTAACCCGATCGGGTCAAATCCATGCATTACCACCTAAGGCCACCAAAAGCCGACGGGCCAGTGCGGTCCGGCCGGCCCGAAGACACAAGTTCCTTGAAAGAGGACCCGATCCTCACTCGGCTCAAGCGAGACTCGAGGCAAACATTTCCCTTTGGTCTCTGCTCACCTCCTCTTATCCTCACAAGCTCAAGCTAGAGGAAAGCTGGCCCGTACCATGGTCCCAGTGGGCCTTGACCCCGGATGAAGTCATTCGAGATGATTGGTAACATCCACTATGGCAACATTATCACCTTCACAATTTGGACCTTCCAAAATTTGGGGCGATCACAATGAGCCGCTCTACATCACAGTCAGTGGACGGCGTCGCCTTCCCCGCGTGTTGGTAGACGGAGGTTCGGAATGAATGTCTTGCCGGCCAAGATGATGGACTGCTTGACATCAAGCCCACGAGATCTTAAGCCTTCGAGTCCACCTTTGTCGAGGCCTATGACTCTACTTCCCGTACGGTCCTCGGGGTTGCTACTCTCAACATGCGGTTCGGCAGCGGGTGATCCCATTTGAATTCCAAGTGTTGGACATTCCAATCACTTTCACGGCCATCTGGGCGTCCTGGCTGCATCAAATCAATGGCGTGGCATCCACCCTTCACCGGTGCCTCAAGTTCATGCAAGGCAACGAGCTAACCACGGTCTACGGCGACGGTGTCACCACCGAGGGGACCGGCACCAACGACATTCCGGTATTGGAAATCAAGCATAATGATGACATGCCATTAAGCTTGGATTCACTCACGGAGACCTCCAAGATCCAAATATGCAACGTGGACCTTCCCTTTGTCTCACGATCAGATTCCTCCCGCCATGAGGATGATGAAACTCATGAACTTCATCCCGGGGCGGGGCTCGGCAAAAGGCTGCAAGGCCGGCACAAGTTATTGAAGTCGAGGACCACACCACGGTCCGGGGGCTTGGCTACGTGCCAACACGGCGACATCAAGGAAGACAAAAGGCTCGCCCGCACCAAGGCGGCGGCCGCAAAGGGAACCTCAGACGGCACACCCAATCTCCGAGCCTTACGGCTTTGACCTCGCTCATTACTTCACCCGAGGCAACCGACGGCGAAGCGAGGGGACCGACAAGGAGCCGGCGAAGCGAGGGGACCGGCGGCGGAACCGGCAGCGGGGCGGGGACCGACGGTGGAAGCTGATGAAGATGAAAAAGAAGCGGGGATAGTCAACGCCAAGACTACGAAAGAATGGAACGGCTAGCACGGGACCTCAGCGTTTCGAGAGGACTCAAAGCTAATCCGATAAGGAGCGTTCCTCGACATCACGGCTCTACCTGGACCAGCTGCCACCACGGTCCGGCATGAGTACACATTCAAGGGAATCCCGAGACTTGGAGGAGCAACTCAAGGTACTCTCCATGGGAAACAAGTTGTTCGGATCAGCCGAGGCCACATTCGAGACGGTAAATCAGCGGAAGGAACCGGGAATTCATAGAAAACGCTCTCGGTGGACCGGCTTTACGAGTACGTTTGAAGAAGTCATGGAGTTGCCCAATTTGATCGGCGGGGCTCAGAGCAACGGCATGATCGCCATGATAGGGACGGCGGGAGCCAAGCCTCTCGATCCCCGCACCCTCCTCGAGCATCCGGCAATGCCCTGAAGAATTGGGTAACTTTCACCGGACCGAGGGCAAGCCGGGCGAGTGGAAGACAAGGCGGGCCCGCACCCACATCTCCCTAAACCCGGTCTCAAACCCTCTGAGTCGGTCCTTGTCGAGTCCGATCCTACGAGTCATCCAGCGGCCTTACGCAGGAGGACTATAATGTTGTAGCCAATCATGTATTCCCGTTCTTGTGTAATGAAAAGTCGACCTTTCGGAGTATCCTCTCATTGCCACTTTAACAAGCGATAAGTTAACAAACAACTTAAAAGACGTTAATAATTCAATTGATAAAGAAGCGAGACACATTAAACGAACAATACATTAGAGAAGTTCTCGAGCGTGTAGTTGACCAAGAGGACAATAGGGCCCAAGCTTAGAAGAGGTTATGACCAAAGTGAACTGGGGTCGGTGCAAGAGCCTAAAGAGACACAAGTGGGCGGTTTCTTCGCCGATGCGAGAAAAGGAAGCCACTGATAAACCTCCTCAGGGAGTATGTTGACGTGTTCGCACAGTCATGCGGGACATGCCGGGACTCGATCCCTCAATCGTGGAGCACAATTCCCCTGGATCCCGAATCGAGCACATCCAAGCGAAGGCTGCGCAAGATCAAGCCCGAGTGGTCCTTGCAAGTTAAAGAAGAAATTGAGAAAATGCTCAGAGTTGGTTTCATCGAGTGATTGAGTACCCGACTTGGCTCTCCAACATCGTGACGGTCACGAGGCCAACGGAAAGGTCGAGATCTTTGCGTGGATTTCCGGGATCTCAACAAGGCCAGCCCTAAGGATGATTTCCCATTGCCTAACATCGACATCTTTGGTCGACACCACGGCAAATTTCGAAGTAAAGTCCTTCGTGGACGGGTTTCTTTGGATACAACCGGTCAAGATGTCAGGAGGATCGAGGCCAAGGCGCCTTCACCACTCCATGGGGGACATGCATTACACGGTCATGCCGTTCGGTCTAAGAAACACTGGGGCTACTTACCGGCGGAGCTGCAGCGACCCTCTTCCATGACATGATTCACAAAGAAATCGAAGTATATGTCGACGACATGATCATCCGCTCCAGGATCGGACATGCGGCACATGACGGATGCGAGGAAGTTCTTTAACGGACTCGAGAAAACACTCCATGAGGTTGAACCCGGCAAAGTGCACCTTCGGCGTCAAGCGCGGCAAGGTGCTTGGGGTACATGGTTACGAGAAAGAGGTATCGAAGCCGATCCCGGGAAAATCAAGGCCATCATCGACATGAAGCCGCCTCAAACCACTGACGAAGTGAAGAGCTTCATGGGAAGACTTGATACATCGGTCGCTTCATCAACCAGTTGACATCTCTCTGCGAGCCCATGTTCAAAGCTGATGAAAAGAATGCCGACATCAAATGGGACTCAGAGTGCCAAACGGCTTTCGAGAAGATCAAGACCTACTTGGTGAATCCCCCATTACGTGCCCGCCACATGAAGACAAGCCACTACTCCTGTATCGACGATGAGACACGTCTATCGGAGCAATCTTTGGCACAAGAACGAGAAAGATTCCAAGGTTGAGCATGCAATCTACTTCGTGGCCGAAAGCTTCAAGGAAGTGAACTCGGCTACTCGGCATCGGAGAAAACTGTACCGCCTTGGTATGGGTAGTCGGGAAAGCTGAAACACTACATGCGGTCGCATTCGGTGCTCTGGTCTCCAAAGTGGACCCCGTCCGATATCTCTTTGACAAGCCATCCTGTCAATGCGGCTAGCCAGTGGTCATTCTTCTGGTGAGTTCGACATCAAGTACATGGTCGAAGAAAATCAACAAAGGGCGAGTAATGGCGAGATCGGCTTGCCGACTTCGGCGATGAACCTAAGGGTCACGATCCGCAATTTCCGGACGACGGAATCTTTTCACTTGACGGTGCAAACCGCGGCAACTCTTCTTCGATGGGGCAGCCAACAAGAAGGGGAATGGCATTGGAATGCTCCTTGTCGATCCCAGGGCGAGCATACTCCCATAGCCGTCAAGTGAATTTTGAAGCAACCAACAATGCGGCGAGAATCTGGCTTGTGCGGCGGGTTTGGAAGCCGCCCTCGGCGCAACATCTTAGAGCGGATGTATATGGAGACTCGGCATTGATCATCAATCAAGTATCCAACAAATGGAAGACGGTAGATTCCGGCCTTGAAGTACCACGCGTACATGGAGGAGCTCATTGCTCGGTTCAAGGACATCTCTTTTCACTATTTGCCAAGAGACGAGGAACCGCCGCGAGCGCCACAGCAACCCTCGCCTCTCTTGTCGAAATTCCCGAAGGGAAAGCGGTAAAACCCCTCGGAATAGGCGGACGGAAACACCCGCCTATTCTTTGTGAGATCGAAAAAGAAAAGAAACGATCGACGAACCACTGGTATAATCAAATTTACCGGTACCTCCAAAGCGGAGAAGCTTCCTTCACAAATGAAGATGGAAAATACAAAGAAGGGATCAAAGCCAAAAACATGATGGCATTAAAAGCGCTGGCATCCCATTTCGTCATTGCAGGGGGTATGTTGTACAAGAAGCGCCACGAGGCCGCTCCTTCGGTGTGTAAACAAAGAAAAAGCCGGCGAGCTAATGAGCAGAAGTTCACAACGGAACTGCGGTCCGCACATGAACGCCCGAGCATTGACACGAGATCATTCTCCGTATGGGATACTATTGGATATCAATGGAAACAGGCGCATCCGGTTCGTCAGAAGGCTGCGACAAATGTCAACGGTTTTCCAACCTCAATCACATCCCTCCTCACGAACTCTCTTGCATGACTACGCCATGGCCTTTCGCCACATGGGGAATCGACGTCATCGGCAAGATCACTCCTCCCGAGGAGCAATGGTCACGAGTTCATTTTAGTCGCGATCGACTACTTCACCAAATGGGTAGAAGCCGGATCGTCTGAGTGCTTGAATTCTAGGAAGGTGGCCGAGTTCATCAGAGAGAACATCATGTGCCGATATGGAGTGCCCAGCGAGATCATCTCCGACAATGGGACTCACTTGAAGGAGATTGTGACCAACTGCGGCCGGGTCGAGTCACACGTCACGGAGTCTTCTCCTTACGAGACCACAAACCAATGGTGCGGTAGGCGGCCAACAAGACTCTCGCCATGATAATCGGAAAGATGACCACCGGAGGTCGGGAGCGCCCGAAAAGCTACATCTAGCCCTGCAGGGATACCGAACATCGGTCGAGAACCGCCACGGGGAGACTCCGTTCGCACTTACCTACGGAATGGAAGCAATGTTACCGTGGAATTGGAAATTCCATCCCTCAGGAGTCCTCTTGGAAAACGGGATCAATGAAGTCGAATGGCTACGAGCCGCCACGACGAACTTGCTCTACTCGACGGCGCGAGATTGAAAGCCATGGAACACGCTCGAGCCTACCGGAGCGAGAATGGCACGAGCATTCGACAAGAAAGTCAAGATCAGAGACATCGGAGAAGGTGACTTGGTGCTAAAGGAAAAGCCTCCCACGCAGCCCAATCCCCTCGGAAAGTGGGAGCCTACTGGATAGGACCGTTCGTGGTACAAAGAATCTTCTCGGAGGAGCCATGAAGCTAGCGAGACTTGGACGGAAACCCTTTCGTTAACCCCGTGAACGGAAGCAAGCTCCTTGAATACTTCGTTTGAGGAAGAGCACGAGTCAACTCACCTTCCCCATACACCGTCCCCCTCGGTAAATTAAAGTGCTAAAGAGTAATACCCAATTTGGATACATTCCCGCTAATGATCCGGGTAAAAAACGAGTCGCACTTCTTTTGTCTTTGTTTTTCTCAAATTCACCTAAAGTGTCGAACTACGGTGACTGAGCCCCTTAGTCCAGTTGTAAAAGGGGAACGTAGGCAGCCATCATTGGTTCGGTCTAAAAAACAAAAAAATACAATAAGCATCAATTGCTTGTGTTTCGAAAAAAACTCTTTTCATTTAACCTACAAATTCATAACGGTTAAAACATTCTTTGATGAGTTCAAGCACGGTCAACTCTTGACTCGCTACACGCTAGCAAAACTACAATAAAACATTAATCAATTAATGTGTGCAATGACAATGGGTGGATACTACGGACGGCAAGGTCAACCTAGTTTCCCGTACTAGGTCCTTCATCCTTCTTCCCCTTCCCTTTTCCCCGGCGAGTGTTCTTCACCTTCGCGGGAAATATTCCGGTAGGCCTTCTACTGGCTCGGGGACTCTTCCCGACGCCTCCGTCAATCTGTGGTGTCAATCCAGATCCTTTCTCTAGCTCTGTCTCGAGCCGCCTCGCTTCGAGCCATCATCGCGGTGCTTTGATTGGCCTCCGATCGGCACTTGCCACATAATCGGCCATGGCATCGCCGATACGATTCCGGGGTTAGCCCTCGCCTGTCCTCCTCAATGTCGAGGCTGTCCCGGGTGATCGGCACCCAACGGCTCACTCCGTCTCCACAAGATAGCCATCTGTGTCTCCCCCATACACTCTTCGTACCGGTCCGAATCTTTGCGTCGACGAAGCAGTGCCCTCTCTCCGGTGAAAGAGAACCCTGGCGGGAAAGGACGTGTATTGCCACCACCGGGTGACCGGCAATAGCGTCGAAGGATCCTCCATCTGCGAGATCCCACCTCAAAGGTAGCGGCATAACTCGAGATCGATCGGTGGCATCTGCTCCGGCCCGTCTTGCCCTTGAGAACCAATGATGGAATATAGAAAGACGTGCGAGACGGCCCCGGCACTCGACGATCAACGGACCCTCTGAGCGGTCCTACAAGTACGTAACTTCCAATGGGGAACCCACCATCGCAAGTGATGCGTGCAAAGTCGGCCATCCGAGCTCCGGCTCGGCTGATTACCCCCTATCACCGGAAGGGACGTCGCGAGAAAGACCAAGCGTCACGGGACATTGGCACCTCGGGCATCATCTGCGGCCTCTCCCTCAACCACATGGTCGGCATAGCGGGACTCCCTCCCCACATGTATCGGCTACCGGTCGCCATCCGGCCTATGCCCGGGAACGTCTCGCCCAAGACCAATGGCACGATGTCTCCTCCACTCCGGCCTTTGCCTCACCGGGTCCGGTACCTTTGTGATGGCACACACCCGAGACGTGAATGTGAACGAGTAGCAATCACGCACTGAGCAAACGCGTCCCACGCAAAGACGCTCCCCTCGGCTCAGGCAAATCTTTCGGGCGGTCCCGAAATGTCAACGTAATCGGAATCTGTATCGGCATCCCGTATGCTTCTCCAGTAGAGATACCCAACAAAGACACTAGCTTCTCAACGGTGGCCATGCCACCGGCATACGGAAGAACTAGGCATTCCGTCTCGGGTCCTCCCGAATGGCCGGAAATCTTCAAACGTAGGAGTGACTTCGTTGTACGAAAAGGTGTACACATTCCTCCTTACGTCCCGAGGCAGAGACGCGGCTCTCAAAGATCCCAATCTGCGCATGAGCTCCTTCAAAGCCCCAAGCAGATTTAATCCCATGCTGACCTTGAAAAACCTTTTGTTACGCCTCGTGTGGTTCCGTACCCACGGCGAAAGTTGTCCAAATATCGCTCTTGCATCAGAGACGATAACTTGGGAAAAGGAGCCATGTCGGAAGGTGAAGAAAACCTTAAGAAATGGAAAAGAACTCGACGAGAATGAGCAAAAGCAATGCGCGGTTCTTACAAATTGCAAAGTTGAAGCGCAATTTAAAGAATGCGGAAATTCAATCCTAGTCGTGGGACTCCTCTGCCGATTGACTTGGTCAACTCTGCGGCCAGTACCTTAAAGTTGGAAACATTTCCAAACCATGCCACTGTTCACTCTTATGAAATCTGCGTGCACACCGATTTCATTCAACCAATGTCAATATCCCTTAGCCCAGGCTCGTGCAACGGTGCAAATAATTAAAAATTAGTGCATACATGCTTAATTTTTGACCCGTTCAATTTTAATGCATTTCTCCTTTTTATTTATTTTTGATTAACCTATTTGCTTATTTGCCGAAAATAGCTGAAGGTGATCACGAGAATAAATATGCGAAATACGAGTTCCGCCCACGGGCGCCTTTTTGCAAATATATTTCAAATCAAAATTTGTTCTGACAAATACATGCATTTTGTCTAAACAAAATAGTAAAGAAAGAAACGATAAAAAGGGGACTACTCGGAGTCTGCTCGTCATCCGTACACTCGACGTCTTGCTCACGCCTGCAGGATGCATCGCATAACGAGGAACTCGCCAGAACTCCTCCCGGTAGGGAATAGGCAAGGGCCTCCTCGGGTACGCGAACTCGAGGACTCCCCCTCTCGCGCCCGAGTGCGCGGAAGAAGGAGCTCCCAAATCCGGCCGTTCCGCCCGCGAGCGCGAGCCACTGTGTGAAGTCCTCCCCACCGGTGTGGGAGCGGGCGAACCCCTCGGCCTAGACGGCCCCGATCGCGGACGTCCACGCTCCTCCCGGGAGGCTGCACCGCATGAACTCCACGAGCCTCCTGGCGTAGGCGGACCACCCGTCCACCGGCCTCGTGGCCTCATTGTACGTACGGCCGGATACTGCGAACCGGGAAAATCATCGAAGCGAACAGAAAGTACGGATGCATCATGTGCGAGAATGCTACTATCAAATGCGAGAAAATCGAGAAAAGATGCTCACCGAAGCATTGGGGTCCGCCATGTATCGTGGTCTCGGCTCCGCGGAGCGGGATCACAAGTCGCTGCGCGAACCGTCCGGCCCCTCGTACGCTAGCCTAGCTCGCGGGACGGGGAAAATGTCGAGGACCTCCGGGGACCTCGCCCTCCCTATCTTTGCACTGTGGGCTCCTCGGCCTCATCCTCAAGAAAACATCATAAGCGGCCCCCGCTATGATGTACTCGGTGAAATAGCACCACTGAAGGTACCCCTCCGGCTCGTCAATCGGCATCTCCGGGGATCTTTTGCATGTACGAAGGAGGATCCACCGGCACCAATGGAAGAGACCCCTGCCTATGCTTTGACGGGTCACCCTCTCCCCCAAATACATGGCGTCACGGTGAAGTCCCACCGGGAGCTTCGCCGCCGTGTAGTCTCGGCGGCAATCTGCCGCGACATGATCAAGCACTGCTCCACCGGGTCGGTGGATCCTCTCGGAGAACTCCAAGTTCGGCGCCGAGAGATATCTCCTCGTACGACACTCGAGTGCCAACCCTCGAAGAGACCGCCCTCTTCGCCTTCTTACGCCGAAACCGGCAAGGCGGGGAACGAGGGGACGGTACGGCTCCTTTATGTCCCAAGCACAACGGTTTGAATACCTCGTAGCACCGGACACCAAGAGAATGGAAAGTTATGTCGGCTACAAAGCGAGATACATACGAGTACATAAAAGAGGCAAGGAAGAGAAAAAGCACGTAAACTTACATCCAAGACGGGCGTGAAGCGGCTAAATGTGTGCTCCTCTCCCGCGAGAACTGTCCGAAGAGTGGTAGAGCTCGGCCGGTCCGGCCTCCCCCCACGCAAACCCCCTCACGGCATCCAAGTCTACCGGCGGCCGAGCGAGAGGAAGTGACAAGACGTGTCGGAAGTCGGGAACAAGGTCGGCGACGGCGCAAACCAAAGGAACCCTCGAGCCGGACGCTCCGCGGTCATCCTCGAGACCCGGCCCGGATAATCGGCGACACCCGCCCTCAGTGATGCTCCATCGGCTGTGCAGAATGCCTAAGCCCCTGGCATCGGTAATATCGAAACCAGCGGCCAGGACAAGCGCTCCGGGGTGTAACCATCAACCAGCGCCGGCGCGTTGCCATAAGTCGGCAACCCGGTGATAGCGGCAAAATCCGTGGGAGTCACCCAGTCGCCTCCCCCATCGAAATGGAAAGTGTGGGTCGTATCCCACCGATACTCGCTCGGCGCGACATACGTGGACCTGCCCCTCGGCGTATCGGTGTCGCCGCCACGGCCCGATAAACCCGGCCCGGCCGGAGTCAATCACCGGTGTCGTGGACTCCTCTCTCCCTCTCGAGCTACGTCAGGGATAAGGCCCCACAATGCACTGCACCGCCTCAAGCACCCCGACTCTTACGGTTGTGGGTATCAGCCATCCATGTCCCTATGAGACAAAGCAAGACGAAGCAACGTCAACAAAATGCAACAACGCATGTCAAAAGGATGCAATGCGGATACGGTTCTCATTCATTTCCTACGTATATTTAAATCATTTCGAAAACTCCGTCGAATCCGGAACTTTCAAAATCTTTCGAAAACTCCGTCGAATCCGGAACTTTCAAAATCTTTCGAAAACTCCGTCGAATCCGGAACTTTCAAAATCTTTCGAAAACTCAGTCGAATCCGGAACTTTCAAAATCCTTCGAAAACTCCGTCGAATCCGGAACTTTCAAATTCTTTCGAATTTTTGAAAATTTCGCTCCGTCTAGAATTAAAGCTACTTTAATTTTGGAAAATGCATTTAGACATGGAATTTTGCAACCAAAATTTTTATGTCATCTACCCATGATGTCAATTGAACTACGTCCTAGTCAATTTCGACAACGATTCATAGCAAAGTCAAAAGCCCCAAATCGGGCACCAAAATCCCTAAGTAAATTCCTAACAAATTTCTAACATTTAAAGAATGCACATTCTTGAAATTAATGGAATTTGTAGGGAACTTACGTGTCTTTCGATCCCTCCCTTGGAGTTGTGGCGGTCCCTCGCCGGATAAAACTCCGCCGGATTCAATGGAAGAGTGGTGGTTCGAATGGTCCGAACCAATCGAGTTCTTTCGTCGTCGGTCCTTCCGTGGCGAGCCATTGGTCCTCCTTCACCCTCCATAGCGATTTTCCCTCACAAATTCGAGCAAACCTTGCAATTTGGGTTGGATTTCTCTCTCTTTTCTCTCCTCTCGCCGGCAACAATGGAAGAAAATGGCCATTTTCTTCCCCAGCCTCGGGATTTAAAAAGTTTCTGGAAAAACAGTAAAAAGTCAATGGGACTCTTGCGCACAGAATAATTTTGCCCCTTTTGCCCCTCAGCTTTTGGCAATTCCAATTTTACCACTTTTGGCCCCAGAAAGTGTAAAATTTCCCCCAGTTAGACATTTCTAATGCCCTATCCCCCGAGGATAAATCCCAGTTAGTTCTCACTAACGTTCGTCTCCAGACGTTAAATTCCCAGTTAGTTCTCACTAACGTTCGTCTCCTGAGCGTTAAATTCTCGATTAGTCTCGCTAACGTTCGTCTCCAGACGTTAAATTGACATTCGTTAAATTGATCGATTGACATTTGACATCAGCAGTTCGTGTCTCAGGACATTTCGGTTACGATGCGTCTCCTGACGTTAAAATTTAATAATGGTCCTCACCATTAAACTCTGTCCCGCGACCTTTCACGGTCAGGTTCAATTCTCAATCGCGACCTTTCACGGTCAGATTCAATTCTGTCGCGACCTTTCACGGTCCGATTTCAATCCTCAATCGCGACCTTTCACGGTCAGATTCCAATTCTCAATCGCGACCTTTCACGGTCCGATCTCCAATTCTGTCGCGACCTTTCACGGTCCGATTCCAATTCTCTTTCGCGACCTTTCCGCGGTCCCTCTTATCAAGACCTTCGCGGTCATCTCGGCAATCCAGGATGGCCCGAACCCAGGTACGAACGCCTTGCAAATAGTCATCTCCGACGACAATGCCGAACCCGAGTGCAGAACGCCTTGCAAATAGTCATCTCCGGCCATGACGGCAATAAGCCCGAACCCCGAGGTACGAACGCCTTGCAAATAGTCATCTCTCAGGCCGCGTGACAATAAGCCGAACCCCAAGGTACGAACGCCTTGCAAATAGTCATCTCCCGACGGCAATGGCCCGAACCCCAGGTACGAGCGCCTTGCGAATAGTCATCTCTCAGTGACAATGATAAGCCAGAGACCCCACAGACGCCTGTGCAATCCCTCTTCGGCCATCCAAGTAAGCCCGAACTCTCATCCCCGGCCCGAGGATAAAGCAGCAACGGCAATAAGCCCGGCACCCGAGGCACGAAAGCCCTCGTCAACATCGCAACTCCGGTTTGAGGCGCCACACGCCCTCGAAGGTTTGAAGTCCCGAGGTTCGGACGCCTCCCAGCAGTCTCCATTCGTGTACAAGTACCTCGCGAATGGTCTTATCCAGTTTAGACGCCTCTAACGCAGGTCTCGCTCGGGTCAAGGTCCCCATGCGCGGCCCTTGCCCCTTTCGAACTACGATCGGCTTGATTCCCGCTCGGGATACGTAGGAATCCTTTTCGCTAAGGGTCCGGCCAGTGACCGCCCGAGTCTCCTTCAAAGTAAGGCATCCCGATTTGGATCCTTATCTTTTCAACGACCCACCTCCTTCGGAGGAGACGTCGGCGAGGGGCTAGCTGTAAGTACCCAAATCCGGATCGTCCAAATCCGTCGAAAGTTAACCGAAATCCGTTAGCTGGCCGCTCCAGTTGCCGGAACTCGTTAAACTCCCGTTCTTTGTGCCAACGAGACGTCCGGGACTGCCCCGTGCATCCCGACGTCGAACCGTGCTTAGCACGTGACATCTCACGTAAAAGTATGGCTTTCCCTGAAAACGCATTTTCCGGCACTTTCGGGCGTTTCGGACATTTCGGTTTGTTATTTTAAAAACGGACAAAAGCGGGACCGGGAACAAATCCCACCTCGGTGGTGACTCGGAGGGCACGTGGCAGCCATGCCACCTCCCTCTAGTCACCCTTCAATCAATTTCAAAGGGAAAAGACCAAAATGCCCCCTGGTTTGCAAGCCATGTCGGCGGACTCACTTTGTGCACTTTTCTGAAATTGCCAACAAGTCCTCCAGATTTCCAAAATTCCCCAAAACCCCTGAAATTCGGTCCAAGTCGTGGGACTCCTACCGCAATTTTCACCCTATAAATAGAAGTTCTTTGTCCAAGGCAAAAGAGGATTTTGAACACCAAAAATCACATACACCACGGTCCAAACCTGTTTCCACCCTCCCGAGCTCCCGTTCTGTCTCGATTCGCGTAAAACCTTCGTATTTCGATCAAATACGCACCCTACCACTTCGAAACAACCTTTCGAATCACTTTCCGTGTCCCGTACACACCTCCCGAGCCAAAGGAGTCGACCCTAGCCATAGGTATAACTCCCTCTCTCTGAATCTTCCGTTCCGTCTCGGTTTACGCGCCAGTCGCTATAACTGTTTCGAACATCATTATCAAAATGTAGACGCCTCCGTCTAACGGGGTCCGATATGTTTTAGCCCCTCGATCCTCTTCTCTTTCCGTAAGAGAAGTAATCACGGGTTAAAACGGCGTTCCGACCCGTTCCTGTTTACTTTCATGTCATTTACAATTCCGAGCCGTTTGGCCTCGTTGATCGTCATTTACAATTCCGAGCCGTTTGGCCTCGTTGATCGTCATTTACAATTCCGAGCCGTTTGGCCTCGTTGATCGTCATTTACAATTCCGAGCCGTTTGGCCTCGTTGATCGTCATTTACGAATCCGGATCGTTTGATTCCGTTGACACCGCTTTAAATATTGTCATTTACAAGTCCGATCCGTTTGGATTGTGATAGTATTTACTTTTCAAAAGTCCGAGTCGCAACCCGATTCGTTGATCGCATATCATTTAATACGTATTTTTCCCGTAAAAATCGTTAACAATGTAATGCCCGGTTCAAAACCGGAGTTCGTCCGTCGAACTCTCTTTCAAAAGCACGCGAAATGACGTTCGGCCTCCGAATGCTCATCTTCAAACTCAAAGCCGCCATTTGACACTTAAAATCATTTAATACGCATTTTTCTCGTAAAAATCGTTAACAATGACTCATTTCAACTCAAAGTCGACGTTTGCCACGCAAACGCTCTTTTCAACTCAAACCGACGTTTGTCATTCAAACGCTCGTCTTTTCAAAAGTCACCTAATCAACGTTTGTCATTCAAACCAAGATTAAAGCTTGTCATTCAAGCCACCATTTCAAAGGACACACACACACACACACACACGATTTCGAGAAAGGTAGAAAGACTCGTCATGCGAGGCGTTTCGGGCGATCTCGTCATACTCTACCCGAAACGTAACCTGACCTCCAAACCTAACAATCTACGGTACAAAAGCTTTTTACTCGTTTTGCCGCCAATAAAAATGATCCCCTTTTCAAAAAGAGCCTTTTCCTAAGTTTTTGCTACCAATAAAAACGACACCATTTTCGCAATAGCCGTTTCTCAACGTTTGGGCTCAAAATACAAAACCGCGTGGCGACTCCTCATTTTTCCTTCCCATAAAGCGAGGTCTCAGACACCAACCCTCCGCGAAAGACAACCGCTTTCGCTCGCGCGAATTCGGGTAATTTCACCAGGGTCCCAATTATACTCCACAGGGTAATTTAGGCCAAGGGCAGGTTTACACTTATGCCCCAGGCCCTGCCATCCCTTCCACCAGTGTGCCACCAATGGTAAATCCTTTCTCCAGCTCTGTCACTGGCCTGAACACTTCAGATCCGCCATTAGACCCTCATATGGCTTGGTTCATAGAACAGCAGAAGGAAATGAAAGCGCAGATTTCCAAATTGATAGGGAAGAAGGCTGCTCTCTGACCCACAGATCCCGATTCTATTGTGCCTCTACCTCACAAGTTCGTGATGCCCAATCTAGAACTGTTTGATGGAACTACCTACCCCAAGACCCACTTTGACACTTACACCCTATCCATGAATGCTAAAGGGTGCACAAATCAGCAGTTGGTCGACTACTTTAGTCTTTCCTTAAAGCTGGGGGCTCTAAAGTGGTTCATCCGGTTGAAGCCCGAGTCTAGGGCTACTTAGGAACAGATCATCACCACTTTCACCGAAAAGTACAAAGCCAACCTGGAATGGGAAACAAACCGGGTAGACCTGCAGACAACTATGCAACGCCCTGATGAGAATATCGGTGACTTTTACAAGCGTTGGAACCTTAAGCTGAGCAAAATGGCAATTCCTCCTTCTGATGAGGAACAATTGGACATTTTTCAGTCATGCTTGAAACCTCACTTAAGAGCATCCCTCAGTAACTTCCCCTATCCAGATCTGCGTCCCATGGTTAGTTCTGGGGCAAAATTCGAAAAGGCTTACAACCAACAGCAAGCCGCTGCCCCTACTTACCGGTACCGAGCCGCTATCCTAATCCCGCTCCTGCCCAGCCCAAGGGTAAAGAAGCAATTAACTTTACGGGTCAGAATTGCAACAATACCACTTCCTTCATGCCAAGGAAAGTCGAGATGCCCAAACCTCATAATATAAAATTCAGTAACTTTAGGATGCCCTTGAGTGAAGTTTTCAGGGGATTGGTCAAAGAGGGCTTGATTCGGCCTTTGGACAATTATCAACCTAAGGATCCCAACGCCCCTATGGATGCGTCTAAGCATTGTGCTTTCCACTAGTACCACGGGCACCTTACTGATGATTTATAACCTTGAAGAGGGTTATACGAGGATTAATTGAGAAGGGTAAGCTGGAGGTACCCGAAGGGCCCAATATAGTCAACAATCCATTCCCTAGAAACAACAATAGGGTAAACATGATTGAGATTGGGGAATCCTCTCAAGCTATGGAAAATCCGGATACTATTCGGGAAACATGCTTAGAAGAGCAAGCCAGGAAAGTAAATGGGGATTCCCGAGTGCCCACGATTAACTTTGTCAATGATTGTGAATTTGTGTCTTCCCCCAGCTTCGAGGACGATGGGCAAACTAATCCTCCATGGTCCCATATTGGCAGCTTCTTGCGTGAATATGAAGCTCGCTACTTCTCGGAGACAGAAATAGCTGACAATGGAGAATTGGGGCTGTTCAGATCAAACTATGAGAAAACCGTTTACACAAGGTGGCTAGAGCACTTAAAGAAGAATGAACAAGAGAGCTTTAGGCGGACACGTGTATTGGGGCATATTAGTAAAGAGGCTGAGGCACACCTAAAACTAATATAGCTGACAATGGAGAATTGGGGCTGTTCAGATCAAACTATGAGAAAACCATTTACACAAGGTGGCTAGAGCACTCAAAGAAGAATGACCAAGAGGGCTTTAGGCGGACACGTGTATTGCGGCATATTAGTAAAGAGGCTGAGGTACACCTAAAACTAATACACTTCTACAAAATGGTTCTGGGAGAAGCTGAATACTGTCATGATAGCAGCGAAGGTGAATGATCGGATGAGGACAATTGCCTCTATATCTTGCCAGAAGTCAAGTATGTACCGCCACCTCCTACTCTTCCCCCACAGTTCCTAGGAGGAGAGGCTAGGTGTGATATACCCTCCCACAACGATCCGATTTGGCTCCCGACAAATTTGGTGTTTGAAAAGATTTTTGAAAAGGGTTAATCTTTAGCGGACTAAAAAAATAAACGGAGTCGCCACGCCATTTTAGTTTAGGGCCAAAACTTTGATAAATGTCTGAAAGTAGAGAAACGAGTCCGGAGGTCACGTTACACTTCGGGAAGAACACTTGACGTTCACCCGAAATGCCTCGTATGACAAGTCTTCCAAACTTGAAATAGTGTGTTTGTGTGTGTGTGTGTTTTGAAAAGGTTTGACATAAAATATTTTCTGGAAATAAAATAAACTTGCTGGACTGGACTGAAAATGATTTTAAGACAGTGATGAAACTGAAAAAACAATAGAAACTGGAAATGTATGCAGATGACGATTTCATCAGCGTGGATGATTTTGTAGTGCAATATCATTCGCGCGGACAAGGATGCAGTTAGACTTTTCTACAGTTTCTCAGTTTGTCTCTGTAATTTCCAGAGATTTAACTGGATTTACAGGACTTAACTGGAACTGTAACTGAAAAATAGAAAACAAAGGATGTTTGATTTTTTGGGCATCCATGCTTGTCCTCTCTTTCCCTAGACTTTGATATGTGATCATCTACTAATTATGCTTAGTGATGAATCAACTTTAACAAGCCATCACGGGGGTACATTAGGACTTGAAAGCATATCATTTGCAAGGGAAAAGGGATATTTGACATGAAAGTAAACTAATTAGGTCAAAATGTATCAACTTTAGAGTAAGATCTCTAAGGTGGTCACAAGAAGGACCATCCTTGAGATTTATGCTCAAGTGTATCTCTTACATCTTTGTGTGACCTAAATATGTAAGTCTTAAGGATGTTCATCCATGGAAATGGTTCCAAGGTGAACATCTTAGACTAGGGGGTATTTGCAAGAAAATAAATAATATGGACCATTTAAAGTGATCACCTATGGAGATTGACTCCAAGATGACCACATTTTAGGTCAAGTAAGCAAGTAAAGACTAGTAGTAAAAAAAAGGGACATGGAAATACATAATGAAAATGTGAATCCTTATAGAGAATCATCCATGGAGATGAACTCCATGAAGATCCTCTTGGATCCTAGGACAAAGGGGGGAAGGGAGATGAGCAACAAATAAACAAACAAAATCACATCATGGAGACATGAAATGGATGCATGAACAAAGGAGGTTTAAGTAGGGAGAGTGAGGGTTTACCAATGTTTCTAGGATTAGTGTTTAGGGCTTGAGGGATTCAAGGCTTAGGAGTGATTTGGTAGTGGATTTATTGTTGATTTTGGTGTTGGATTTGTATGGGGAGAGTGTTTAAGGCTATTTGGAGTGTAAATTTTGGCAGAGTAACAGTAGGAAATATGTTTGTTGCTCTCTTAAAACTAGGGAGAAGGGCTGTATTTATAGGTTGGCCATGGTGCAGAATCATCCGCGTGGATGATATTGGCATGCTGAATTCATCCGCGCGGATCAGATCAGCAGCATGCCTGGTTTTGCAGAAAGTTGTTTTGGCTAATTCTCTTTTGCTCAATATTACTTTTTGCCTTGGAAATGATACATTCCAGCGAGGCCCTTGACCATTTTCTTATTCCTAAGAGGTCCTTCCTCATTTAAAATGCCTAAATAATGCCCGAAATGCCCTTTAATGATTATAAATCATTAAATTGGGCTGACGGAACACTAACGACCTAGATTGGGGCACTTACAGTAGCCCCTCGATGACGGTACTTCCAGGGGAAGTGGGGTCGTCAACAAAAGTGAGGATCCCAATCTGGCAAGCTTTACCTAGATGGTCGAGGAGGTGACCGAAGCGGTCGGATGGTTGGACCCTTTTAAAGGTTTCCTACGTATCCCGGATGGGAATCAAGCCTGTCGTAGTTCGGGTCTTGCGAGGGAAAGGAGTGACCAAGGTGGTCAAATGGCTGGACCTCACCACCGCAGACGAACTTTTGTTGCCGAAGATGGACTCGACTAACGGAGGCGCACTTTTGTTGTCGAAGATGGACTCGACTAATGAAGGCATACTTTTGTTGCCAAAGAGGGACTCGACTAACGAAGATGTACTTTTGTTGCCGAAGAAGGACTCGACTGACGAAGGTGTACTTTTTTTGTTTAAGAAGAACTCGACTAACGAAGGTGTACTTTTATTGCCGAAGAGGGACTCGACTAACGAAGATGTACTTTTGTTGCCGAAGAAGGACTCGACTAACGAAGGTGTACTTTTGTTTCCGAAGAAGGACTCGACTAACGAAGGTGTACTTTTGTTGTCGAAGAAGGACTCGACTAAAGAAGGTGTATATTTGTTGCTGAAGATGGACTCGACTAACGAAGGCGTACTTTTGTTACCGCAGACTTGCTTTGTTGCTTAGCTGGGGAAAATTCGGGCTTACGATGATTGTCGGGATTTGTCCGCTGGGGATATGTATTCTCTGTACGGGTTTACAATGATTGCCGGGGAAAAGAATTCGGGCTTACTATGACCGCCGAGAAGGGATTCGGGCTTACGATGACAGCTGGGGAAAAGAATTCGGGCTTATGATGACGTCCGAGAAGGGATTCGGGCTTACGATGACGGCCGAGAAAAAGAATTCGGGCTTACGATGACGGCCGAAGTTGGAAATGAGGAAGGACATGGGCTTCCGTTAAGTTAATCGGGCTTACTTTGGATGCCGAAGTTGAAAATGCGGAAGGAAATTGACTTCCGTTAAGTTAATCGGGCTTACTTTGGAGGCCGAAGTTGAAAATGCGAAAGGAAATGGACTTCCGTTAAGTTAATCGGGCTTACTTTGGAAGCCGATGTTGAAAATGCGGAAGAAAATGGACTTCTGTTAAGTTAATCGGGCTTACTTTGGAGGCCGATGTTGAAAATGCGGGAGAAAATGGACTTCCGTTAAGAAAATCGGGCTTACTTTGGAGGCCGATGTTGAAAATGCAGAAGAAAATGGACTTTCGTTGAGAAAATTGGGCTTACTTTGGAGGCCGATGTTGACAATGCGGAAGAAAATGGACTTTCGTTAAGAAAATCGGGCTTACATTGGGGGCCGATGTTGAAAATTCGAAAGAAAATGGACTTCTGTTAAGAAAATTGGGCTTACTTTGGAGGCCGAAGTTGGAAATGAGGAAGGAAATGGTCTTCTGTTAAGTTTTGTTGAAGAAGCTAACTTTTGTTATCTTCCTGTTATGTTTGGGATCTGGGTGCAAAGTGCCATGAATTAAAATGGCAAAGTAGGGTTTTTACCCTATGATTTCATCCGCGCGGACAAGATCAGCGTGGCGACGGGTTCAAAACGCAGAACAGGCCGTACTTTCTTCTTCCTTATTTTCAAACAGGCTGTCGAGAGAAAGAGAGAGAAAAGAGAGAAAAACCTCCATTTTTGTCCAAAATCTCCGCTAAATCCTTCGAATTCGAGGCTATAGAGCAAGGGGAAGGATCGAGCGTAGGCCGCCGTGGTCGGGTGAGCGGAGCGCCTGCCGCGAGGAGCCTTGACTTGGTGAGGATCCATCATCTTAATCGCCGTTATTGCCTAAGATCAAAATTTTTTTTTTATCAAAACTTGGTATGAAAATGAAAGGGAAAAAAGTACTATACCTTAGTCTCTAACACATCTTCGTTGGAGCCTACTTCCTCTATGTCTTTCCTCTCCTGTCTCTTTCTCTTTATTCCTGAGGCGTTCCCAAGCTCCAACCTGGATGCAGGATGCATGTCTTCACTAATCCTTCCCTTGTACTTGGCGACCAAAGCTTTCGCAGCAAACCTGGGCTTTGAACGGACAACTGAAAAGAAAATGGTAAACATTCTGATGTATACGAGAAGTTCAGTGGTAATGTTAAAGAAGACTTACCGAATGACATTTTGTCTTTCTTATTTGATAAAGTCCTCAACATCTTCATGCCGTATATATAGAGAAGGTTTATCTTCTTTGGCGGATTTCATGCTAATCCTTACCTCAATTTAAGCCATGCACCATCCGTGAACCAATTGCAGAACATATCGCCTTCCAAGATCAGCAACCAGTCGGTTAGAGATAGAATTTTTGAAATTCAAATTTATACTTTTGAGATATTCCAAAAATTCAGGGGCAATTGTTCGGGGTAAAAAACTACAAGCAGCATGTTACATCCTGAAACGTCATCTTAGCAGTGCAACCTGATAGACTACCCGCTCCGTTCAGGATGACTGGAAGGCGACATTGTTGGAACCGTTTTGCAAAGCTTTATGGACCAGGTCAAACAAACGTCTTCAACAATATTTACTCAGCAACGAATAAGTTGACTGCATCAGTAACCTCCTGCGAGATTCTAGGCGATCAAGAAGGGATTACATTTACTTGGTTGATACCATTACCATCTTTTGTAATTTAAATAGACGAACATATGTAAACACACACACACACATCAGTTCTCTTAGCAACATAATTTTGTACTGATCATCTGTTCACTACCATCTCCATACTAATAAAATTCCACCTTTCCGAGGTTTTATGCCGGCGAACAAGTTGTTTAAGGGCTTTTCTCGTTAAATTTCTTGTCGACATCTTGAATTTACATTGTCTTATTCCATTGTGCCCCATTTATTCTTTAATAAGTTGAATTGCTCGAATTTGACCTAAACACCTATAGTAACTATTATAATAACTAATATTATTAGCTAATAATAAGTTAATGATTTAATAAAAAATAATAAGTTAAATGTTAATGGGTTACCTTATATAGTAAATATTATGATTAACTAATACTATTAGGAGTAATATTTAACCTACTCCCTCCGTCTCACCTCAAATCAGACTTATTTCCTTTTGTTCCATCTCACTTCAAACTAGACTACTCAAAATGGCAAATAATTTTCACTATTCCTTTCACTCATTCTCTTTCCTACTTATTTTTATACTCACAACAACAATCAATTTACTATTCATCCAACTCATTCTCTCTCACACTTTAATTTGTATACTCAGAACAGATCTCTTCTACCTCACTTTTCCTCAATAATTGTGCCCAAAAAGCTAGTCTGTTTTGAGATGGGACGGGTAGAGTATATAGTATGTGTTATAATTAACTAATATTATTAATAGTAATAATTATTTTTAATATAATTAACTAATAATATTAATTGTAAAATGTATTTAATATAGTAACTATTATAATTAATTAATATTATGTATAATAATAGTTAACCTAGATAATAATTATTGTTATTAACTAATAATATTTTATTTTATAAGGAACTAATAAATAATACAAATTGATGCTGCAGGAAATGTGCTTATCAATCTTCCTCCACGTGGCAGGACTGATCACCTGGCTTCTTGACCTGAAAACAGAACCCACGACTAGCCGGATGTGTCTCCGGCGAAGACGCTCGGGCGTGAGAGTAAGATAACAGTTGTATAAAGCTCAAAATGTATTGAATAATGAACTCAGAATACAAAATGGCAGTTACCTTTCACCGTTTGGTAGTGATGAAGTATTTATAGACAAGAGTGGTGTATTTTTGGGGAGGCGACATGTGCTCCGAGATTGTAGCGGCGGTTACTTGGACGTGGGAACATGTCCATAACGGTCCCTGATTTATAGGGATGTGGTTATGAGGATTGTTCAACCAAATAAGCCGGCAAGTGTTAAGTCGTCACTTGTTGATTTAGGTCGAGGTCGCCACTCGTGATATGGTCGACCTGACTGTCGGGTAGAGCATGGTTCGTACCCGAATTGTAATATGGATCATGAGTTCGGACTAAGTTAGGTCGGGACCTGGTAGGTCGGACCACGAGCTTAGTCGATTGATACTTGAGATGGGCTTTGGGCCTTGTTTTGATTGGACCAGCCTTATTGGGAATGTGGAGACCAAGGCTGTCTGTAATTGGACTTTACTCGTTTGGCCCAACTCGACACTTTTGGTATGTTCACAATTGAAAATATTAAGAGTCACTTAGATTTTAGTATGGTCATGATGTGACTTCACGAAATGTAAGATTGTTCAAAACCTTGTCCACATGGGGTAACCAAAGTACTCAATTATGATTTTTAATAAATAAATAAATATATATATATATATATATATATATATATACATACTAGTTATACACTCGTGCTTTACAGATACAATTTACTTTAAGAAAACTGTTATTTATATTTATACTTAGTTATTAATACCACTTTTAATATAAGTAATAGAAAACAAAAGAATGAGAATAATATAAGGAGTCTTTGTGTCGCTCAATATTTCAAATTATTAAAAAAAATTACAAGTGACATAACAATAAATTTCTTTCCTTACAATCCTTTTTTAGGAAGATTGTTATGTGTACTCATATTTGGTTACTAATACCACTTTTAGTGCAATTAGAAGTAAAAAAATATGAATGAGTGTAATATAGAAATTCTTGTAGTATCCTAATAAAGTCTCCAAATAATTATGGATTTTTTAATTGCTATGGCTTTAAATAGAGTTGGTCTTATAAAAAACTAGTTTTTTCTGTCACTTAGGAAAAACGTGTTTTGTTTTTCCCGTTTGTGCCAGTTTAACAAAATGCCAGTGTGACAAAGTGCCAGTGCTTGTGTAACAAAGTGCCAGTGTAAAAAAGTGCCAGTGCATGTGTAACAAAGTGCCAGTGTAAACAAAGTGCCAGTGCATGTGTAACAAAGTGCCAGTGTAAAAAGTGTCAGTGCCAGTTTAATAAAGTGCCAGTACATGTATATTAAGTGTTATTTATAAACTAACACTGGCACTTGGTTACACTAACACTGGCACTTTGTTACACTAACACTGGCACTTTGTTAAACTAACACTGGCACTTGTTTTACACTAACACTGGCACTTTGATACACTAATACTGGCACTTTATTACACTAACACTGGCACTTTTTTGTACTGACACTGGCACTTTGTTACACATGCACTGACACTGAGTTTCTGGACAAAGAGAGCTTTTAACTGGCACTTTTTTAGATGTGCACTAGTACATTTTTACTATAACCCTGGTATATATTCCGGTCTTAGGGTACCAACTTAGAAATCTGTCGGGAGATGCAAGAGTTTTGGATGAAGTTGGTTGTTTCTGGGGTTTCTTTGCGTTTTGTGTTGTTTTTTCTATTTTTTTAAAACCATTCCAAAACCTACCAACCAGCCCTAGGCTAAGCAGGCCCCAACTCACCGGGAATCCTGGAGCACAGTATCTCACCATCCCCGTCACCGAAAAACTCCAGTTTCACTTCGACTCCATTGTTGTGAACCGTCCAGACTTTGGATCTGAATTCACATTTCCACGCAAATGAGGAGGTAAGTCAACTCTAATTTCTCAATTTTATCCCTGTTCTGTTCAGAGATCTGAATCTATCGCTGTTAATTTTTTGGTAGAGCGAGGGGAAGATTCGACGTCTTCTAAAAATACGTTTTTTTCTAAGCTTGAAAAAAATGCGTTTTTTGTGAGATTTTGGCCTTTAAATAGGTTCAAGAGAGACATATTGATATGACATCACGTAACACTAAATTTTAAGTTTTTCAAAACTTCTCCACGTGTTGTAAACATAATTTTCTTTCTTTACAATATGTTTTAGAGAGATTGCCATTTGTACTCATATTTAGTTACTAATATCAATTATATTTTTACAATATGTTTTAGAGAGATTGCCATTTGTACTCATATTTAATTACTAATACCAGTTATATTACAAGTAGAAGTAAAAAAAATGAATGAGGACAATATAGAAAGTCTTTTAGTCTCCTATAATTATAGATGTTTTAATTACGATATCATTAAATAGAGGTCAAAATACGTTTACCCCTTCAATTATACATCAAATTTCACTTTGCACCTTTGCGCGAAGTTCATCCACTCTGATACCCAATGTTAAAATTATCTTACTTTGCCCCCTAGATTCTAAGGAATGTTAGAAATTTAATGAGATTGGTCATGCGTAAATCACATGTTGTGTAATTACGTCCTTTATATTTTTTTAACTACACTAAGAAAATAGTTTTTTAAAAAAACTCTACTACAAAAATTAAATAATGTCTTTTAATAGTAATAAAAAATTAATAAAGTAAAATAGAATATTATTATTATTAATTTCATGCGGAAGAGTGAGCAAATTAAACATGAAATATTAAAATAATAGATAGAGTAATTTTTTAATTGACATACGCCAAAAGAGTGGTAAATTAAATTAAAGGAAAATTAAAAGTTAAAATAAGAATTACCAAAATATTCATCATTTGACATGCTGTTGGGTTTCGAGGGTCCATGCGCAGCGGAATAATGCAAATAACTCGAATACCCAAAGCCCTAGAATCCGTTCTAGATGAATAATTAAGAAGTATGAATTCGGGTTACCAACCTTGAGTGCCTTTGTCATTGATATACTTGCTCTAACTCCAGATTGAAGAATCAGCAAATCTTCAATTAACAATCCTTGAACCACGAACGAAAGATCTTGAGTTGCGAAGATCCTCTACAAGTATCCACGCGATGAACGAACCCTAGAACTCTTTCTAGGAGGATTGTTAGACCCTTGATTGAAACCTTTTCAATCTATAAAGTATTATGGAATTGATGTGATGATTTTCAATTCACAATTGAAAATCCTCTCTAATCTTGTGTTTCTCTAAGCTCAAATTCGTGGGTTGGCTGCTAGGGTTGAAGAGGGATACTATATATACTCTATATATATATTATACCCTATTAAAAACCCTAACTGAAACGGTTTCAAGACAGGCACACATGGGCGGTCGCCCACCTGTACGGGCGGTCGCCCATGAGTACGTAACCTACAACCCTCATTCGAAACCAACATGGGCGGTCGCCCATAATGGCAAGGCGGTCGCCCATCAAGACAGTCCAATGCCTTGGTTTCGAATAAACATGTGCGGTCGCCCATGACCCTTTGAGCGGTCGCCCAAGTCAACCATTGACTTGTGGGCGGTCGCCCATGGTATACCTGTGCGGTCGCCCATGTGCCCAGATTCCATAATCTTCATTTTTGACAATTCGTTCGATGCGTGTGACCCCATAGGACTATATTAAGTTGGCAATGAGTTCGATCACATCGATCCTCATAAGACATGAGCGGACTCTAGCAAGCCATCATGCCTACCCAATTAATATAATGCATAGTTCGATTTCCTACATAGAACATATCACAATCCCTTTGTCACACGATGTTATATTGAACATGAGTCATGGTCCACGTCAACTCATATTGTTCAATGCTTTCTCGTTACCAAATAAATTGATTAATCGAATGGCATTAATCATATAAATTCATTCGGGCATGGCCATGCACTACATCAATCTTACTTACGAGTGGCCAAGCAAACATCTCTCTTTACGAGGGACAAATTTCCATCTTGACTTATCATTCTTCCCAACAAGAATCATATCATGTTAATAATAGCCCTTATTGTTATCCGGTTAAAGACAACGTTAAACTATATCAAACAAGACATTCATCGAGTGGAAGACGATGATAATCTCAGGTCAAAGGATATCAATGATATGACTATATGAGATTTATTTATGACATACGACCATGACATAAATCTCACAATGGGTCAAGTCCAGTACCTTGTTCTCTAACAAGTACCCATGAATCTAATGTCCATCTCTATGCATATAATCATCACATGATTATCCATTAGACTTCATACTAGTGCTTCATAAGTACTAGGGACACGATTATTAAAGTAAACATGCAAACACATATAATAATCAAAGAAACAATCTCATATATAAATGAACAATGACATTACATAAAGGTCTATCTCTATAGGCCTAGGGCACTAACACCTACAGTCTCCCACTTGCACTAGGCCCAATCATTCATGTATCTTATACTCATGGACCTAACATGACCATCATGTTTAGCTTGTGGCAAAGGCTTGGTGAGAGGGTCCAAAATGTTGTCATCCGTTGGTACCTTTGCATATCTTAACGTCTTCCCTTTCACAGATTTCTCGAATGAGGTGGAAACGTCTCAAAATGTGTTTGGATCGTTGATGTGACATTGGTTCTTTTGCTTGCACAAATGACACCACAATTGTCACAACAAAGTTCAACCGGATTAGTGATACTTGGAACAATTCCAAAACACTAATGAACTTTTGATCCAAACTGCCTCTTCTAGCTACATCATATGTTGCTAAAATTCGGCCTTAGTAGTAGAATCGGCTACGATTTTTCTGCTTGGAACTCTTCCAACAAAACCGCACCTCCAATAAGCATAAACACAAATCCTAATTGCGATTTCAATTAACTTTATCAGTTTGGAAGCTAGCATCTGTGTAACCTTTACAACAAGATAAACTTCCAACCTTTCAAATACCAAGAACGTATCCTTAGTTCTTCTTAAGTACTGTAAGGATCGTCTTGACTGCTATCCAATGGTTCTCACCAGAATCAGATCGGTATCGACTCGTCATGCTCCAAGCATACGAAATGTCGGGTCTTAGTACAAATAATGGCATACATGACAGATCCAAATGCCGGAGCATATGGAACTTCATTCATTCTCTTTTGCTCATCAGTTGTCATGGGACACTGAGTCTCGCTAAGAGTAATACCATGACCCATTGACAAGTTCCCTCTCTTAGAATATTCCATTCAGAATCTTCTAAGGACCTTGTCAATATATGTACTTTGACTCAAACCAATCATCCTTCTTGATCTATCTCTATAAATCTTGATACCAAGGATGTAAGCGGTTTCACCCATATCTTTCATTGAGAAACCTTTCCTTGACTAAGACTTGACAGTCTTAAGTGTCGGAACTTTGTTTTCAATGAGTAAGATATCATCGTCATATAACAATAGAAATAATACTATGCTCCCACTGAATTTCATGTATACACAATGTTCATCTTCGTACTTGATGAAGTCAAACTCTTTGACCGATTCATCAAAATGAAGATTCCAACTCCTCGAAGCTTGCTTCAACACATCTCATGGATCTCTGCAACATGTATACTTTATTAGAATTTCTTGGATCGACAAAACTTCGGGTTGTGTACTATACGCATCCTTAAGATCTTTCCATTTAAGAAAGTTGTCTGACATCCATTTGTCATATCACATAGTCATAATATGCGATAATGGCAATTGAAATTCTAACAGACTTTGGCATTGTAACTGGCGAAAAGGTTTCAACATAGTCAATACTATGAATTGCCTAAATCCCTTTGCTACAATCCTTAGTCATGAAAGTATACACCTTCCCATCCATGTCGGTCTCGAAGACCTACTTGCACCCTTTAGTTTTCACACCTTCAGGTAGTTCAATCAAGTTCCAAACTTGATTATCAAACATGGATTGTAATTCGGACTCCATGGTTCCTAACCATTTATCCGAATTAGGAGTGGACATCGCCTCTAGATAGTAAGTAGGATCGTCATTCTCAATGACTTCCACTTTATTACTTTCCGATATAAGAGATCAATATTTCTCGTGTTCGGATCGTAACCTATCCAATCTACGATGGACATGTGTAACTTGAACCGGTTTCACAACTCCTTGTGAACTTGGTTCCGTCTGTACTCTTTGTTCCATGTCATTTTCAGGTTCTTGAACTCCTTCAATTTAAGATCAATTTTACTCCCACTAGATCTTTCATTGAGAAACTATTTCTCAAGAAACGAATCATATAGAGCAACAACCATTTTGTTCTCTTTGTGGTTGTAAAATTAATATCCGAAAATAACCTTGTCAGATTTGGTGCTAACTTATCAGAGACAAGTCTCTTCACATAAGATTCGCAACCCCAAATCTTCATGAAAGACATTCTTCCATGTCACATCTCATGTGGGGACTTAGGAGCCGATTTAGTAGGGACTCGATTCAGTGTAACCGCATCATTTCTAATGCATATCCTCAAAAGGAAATAGGAAAGTCAACTTGACACATCATCAAACCATGTCCCACAAGGTTCAATTCCTCCCTTCAGACACACCATTCTCAGTAGTGTTCCGCATGGAGTCAACTATGAAACGATTTCACAGTTTTGAGATGATTGTCAAACCCTTGGCTCAAATATTCATTACCTCGATCTAATCGAAGTACTTTAATAGTTTTGCCAAGTTGTTTCGTATTCCATCTTGAAATGTTCGAAACATCCCAAACAATTCACCTTTGGACTTCATCGGATAGACATAGTCATATCTTGATGAGTCTTTAGTGAATGTAATGAAATATCAAAATCTTCCCCTAGCAATGCTGCTTAATGGTCCACGTACATCTCATGTACTAGGATCAATAAGTCACTAGCCCTCCCACTACTCTTAGTGTAGGGTGGTTTGGTCATTTTACCAAATAAACGAGATTCACATATCTCAAATGATTCATAATCATATGAGTCTAAATGTCCATGTTAATGGAGTTTAGATTATACGTTTCTCATTTATATGACCAAGCCGGCAATGCCATGTGAACGTGTTGTTCACATCATTCGGTTTAGATTTCACACTTATATTATAGATATCTTCAATATTATTTTGTATCTTAACATCAAGGATATGAAGATCATTCAATGATATATGCATTACAATAAGGCATATCATTAAATAAATATAAAGCTTCTTATTCTCAATAAGAAGATTATATCCTTCATCATCCTCATAAGAAACAAAATAATACTCCTACTCAAATCCGAAACGTAGTCACACTTGTTCAAAACAAGTACTAGTCCACAAGGTAGAGTGACTTCATAAGTCCCTACGGCTAATGCAGCAACTCTTGCTTCATTACCACACATAGGTTTAATTCACCTTCTTTGAGTAGCTTTCTATTCTTTATTTCTTGCATATTTAAACAAATGTGGGATCTATATCCGGTATCATATACCCAAGAACAAGAAGTCGAAAAGAGAATATCTACCATATAGATACTTGAAGTGGTAGCAATCATATTACCTTTCTTCATTTTAGGCCTTCCTAATTAGCCTTGCAACTTTGCTTCCAAAGACAATCTCATTGCAATGATAGCAAAATGCATCCTTTTGAGACATTTTGGGTTTAGCCTCTTAGGCTTTTGCAACTTTTGCCCCAGGTTTAGCAACCTTTGCTTTACCTTCTTTGCCTTCCCTTTTGAATCCCTTTCTTGTGTTAACCATTAACACACTTGCGGATTGCTCCCTTTTTTCATCTCATGCATTAAAAGCCTTCACCACAACATATATCTTTTGTCTAGCTTACACTTAGAACATTTCCTTTTGTGCGTTGTGCTAGAACAAAAGCAATTTCCACGTGTTCAAGGTTCTTCTTAAGAGCCTTTAAACATGGTGGCAAGTATAGGGAAAATAACATCATAGGAATCATCTCTATGTTTCTTATGTTGCTCCTTATCTGCCCTTTGCAACATTTGCAGTGGGTTCAGCAGGAATAGATTCGTCAAGAACGTACAATTTTGCTTAAGAACACTTCTTGAGCATCTGATCAAATCAGAATAACTTGTACCGTTCTTTTCGAACTTGTCCTTCATAAGGACGAATCGCAATAATAAGGATTAATTATAGTTTAATGCTATTTCTACAACAAAAATATGCAACACATATGAACACATATAAGTACCGATTTCATTTAAGAGATTAAATAACGTATTTCATAAATACTCCCACTAAATTATATAACCTTCTTATGCAAATATGCATAATATAATTTAATAGGCTAAGACCCAACTTTAATTTAATTTCAAGTCGGCTATGGCACGACTGCTCAAAATTAAACTAAAAAGGTAGATAACATTTATCAATCATATCTACATATGACTCTTAGATCTTTTATGAGATTATAGACATCATATGTCACATGTTTCAATCTCATCTTATGCCTTAGGCCCAAAACTGTTTTGATAGCCTTATTGAGTTCAACCATTTTAAACGTATAGCAATCACTATTTGCTCATCTTGATCATACAAAGATAGAATTAATGTACCTCGCTATGGCGAGCCTACATAAAACTACCCGTGTACTCACAAGTGTTTAAAGTGGGTAGCATAAACAAATTCACAATTTCAAAGAAGGTTCAATTTTTCATGTTTATCAATTAACATGGCAAGGTTGATTCATGAAAAACTATATGAGCATAATTATGAACATGGAATGATACAACACAAATCACATTTGGTCAGTAATTACTAGTACGCGGCCACGTGCTCCAAGGTTATCCCACACTTCCATCGAAGTGCCTGTGGGGAAGGTTTTGGTGTCCAGCCCATATACCAAGTAATACTTCACAAATATCCTAGATTAATCACATTAATCATATTAATGAAATTGACATCCCATAACCTAGATTAATCATATTAATCATATATTTCAATTTCATAATCATGGTATATCACTATATACAATTACTTCACAAGCAAAACTCATACAATTTCACATTCTAAATCATATTCATCATGAAAATTCATATAATCACATTACACAATTATCATGATTATCTAACTAAACATCATGAACGGGGCTCTGATACCACTGTTGGGTTTCGAGGGTCCATGCGCAACGGAATAATGCAAATAACTCGAATACCCAAAGCCCTAGAATCCGTTCTAGATGAATAATTAAGAAGTATGAATTAGGGTTACCAACCTTGAGTGCCTTTGTCGTTGATATACTTGCTCTAACTCCAGATTGAAGAATCAGCAAATCTTCAATTAACAATCCTTGAACCACGAACGAAAGATCTTGAGTTGCGAAGATCCTCTACAAGTATCCACGCGATGAACGAACCCTAGAACTCTTTCTAGGAGGATTGCTAGACCCTTGATTGAAACCTTTTCAATCTATAAAGTATTATGGAATTGATGTGATGATTTTCAATTCACAATTGAAAATCCTCTCTAATCTTGTGTTTCTCTAAGCTCAAATTCGTGGGTTGGCTGCTAGGGTTGAAGAGGGATACTATATATACTCTATATATATATTATACCCTATTAAAAACCCTAACTGAAATGGTTTTAGCACAGTTCGGCACATAGGCGGTCGCCCACCTAGGCATGGGCGGTCGCCCATGAGTACAGAACCTACAACCCTCATTCGAAAACCAACATGGGCGGTCGCCCATAATGGCAAGGGCGATCGCCCATCAAGACAGTCTCCAATGCCTTGGTTTCGAATAAACATGTGCGGTCGCCCATGACCCTTTGAGCGGTCGCCCAAGTCAACCATTGACTTGTGGGCGGTCGCCCATGGTACACCTGTGCGGTCGCCCATGTGCCCAGATTCCATAATCTTCATTTTTGACAATTCGTTCGATGCGTGTGACCCCATAGGACTATATTAAGTTGGCAATGAGTTCGATCACATCGATCCTCATAAGACATGAGCGGACTCTAGCAAGCCATCATGCCTACCCAATTAATATAATGCATAGTTCGATTTCCTACATAGAACATATCACAATCCCTTTGTCACACGATGTTATATTGAACATGAGTCATGGTCCACGTCAACTCATATTGTTCAATGCTTTCTCGTTACCAAATAAATTGATTAATCGAATGACATTAATCATATTAATTCATTCGGGCATGGCCATGCACTACATCAATCTTACTTACGAGTGGCCAAGCAAACATCTCTCTTTACGAGGGACAAATTTCCATCTTGACTTATCATTCTTCCCAACAAGAATCATATCATGCCAATAATAGCCCTTATTGTTATCCGGTTAAAGACAACGTTAAACTATATCAAACATGACATTCATCGAGTGGAAGACGATGATAATCTCAGGTCAAAGGATATCAATGATATGACTAAATGAGATTTATTTATGACATACGACCATGACATAAATCTCATAATGGGTCAAGTCCAGTACCTTGTTCTCTAACAAGTACCCATGAATCTAATGTGCATCTCTATGCATATAATCATCACATGATTATCCATTAGACTTCATACTAGTGCTTCATAAGTACTAGGGACACGATTATTAAAGTAAACATGCAAACACATATAATAATCAAAGAAACAATCTCATCTATAAATGAACAATGACATTACATAAAGGTCTATCTCTATAGGCCTAGGGCACTAACACCTACACATGCACATGACTAATTTCATTAAATTTTTAACGTTCGTTAAAATTCAAGGAGCAAATTGGAATAGTTTTAACATTGGGTATCCGAGTGGGACAAATTTCGTGAATGGGTGCAAAGAGAGATTTTGTGTATAGTTGAGAGCGTAAATGTATTTTGTATAGGTATCTATGTGGGGTCACGTAGCGCTCTAGATTTCATGTTTTACTAAAACTTGTACATATGGCGCAATCATAAGCTCCCACCTTCACTTATATATATACTAGCATATGCCCGTGTCCAAGGCCACGTGATTTTTTAAAAAAAAAAATTTTGTTTTTTTTATTTAAAAAAAAAAGGCCAAGTATGTCGTACGACATACTTAGTTATGAGGGCAAAATGGGAAAGGGACAAAAAAGTGAGGGCAAAATGGGAATTTCCGCATGTGGCACTGTTCATTCCATTGTTCACAATGCGGTCTTATTTATACTATATATATATATATATATATATATATATATATATATATATATATATATATAGTATATATATATATATATAGGGTTTTGTTAGGATACCCACCATAGGAGTATCCTAACAAGTGGCCCATTATTTTTAGGACAAAAATGTCTCTCATTCCTCAAAGCAACCATATATATGATAGGGGGTAAAATTGTAATCATCAAAGAGAGAGAGAGAGAGTTAGTATTAAATAAGAGAGAGAGAGAGAGTTAGTATTAAATAAGAGAGAGAGAGAGAGAGAGAGAGAGAGAGAGAGAGAGAGAGAGAGAGAGAGAGAGAGAGAGAGAGAGAGAGAGAGAGAGAGAGAGAGAGAGAGTTAGTATATCTCTCTCTCTTTGATGATTACAATTTTGCTCCCATCATACATATGGTTGCTTTGAGGAATGAGGGATATTTTTGTCCAAAAATGATGGGCCACTTGTTAGGATACTCCTATGGTGGGTATCCTAACAAAACCCATATATATATATATATATATATACATATATATATATATATACATATATACATATATATATATATACATATATACATATATATACATATATACATATATACATATATATATATATACATATATACATATATATACATATATACATATATATATATATATATATATACATATATACATATATACATATATACATATATATATATATACATATATACATATATACATATATACATATATATATATATACATATATACATATATATATACATATATATATATATATATATATACATATATATATATATATAGATTTATATATATAGATTTTTCGAGACCACCCTAATTTTAGAGGGTTAAGTCTAATTACTAAATTCAATTTCGTACCACAATGCATACACCACACTTTGTATCATATGGCATACCATACTTTATATCACAAAAACATAGTAATAAGTGAGTTCAAATTCTGTGTACCAAAACTATATACCGAGAAGCAGAATAGAAACAACAAGACTTCCCCATCTTCAGCCATTTTCCTGGTACCTACATGTTTAGCCAAAGAGATTTAAACAACCATAGTTTACCACATGTAAGTCCTAGATGTTTGTTAAAACATCCAATTTCATCCACAATAGGATAACAAACAACTAATAATAGCAAAACCAATTTTCCTGGACAATCATTTTGTTCGTAAACATGTTTAGAATCAGACTTTTCGCGTTTCTCAGATTTCTGGTGATGACCAACTTGTTGACGCTCTCAGGAAGCCACTTGCTAGAGCCCGTTCACTACCAGAAAAACATGTTTTAGCGGCGGAAATTTTCGTCGCTAAAACCATATTTCCGTCGCTAAAGTTAAACACCGACGGAAAAATTTCGTCGGTGGTCCGCCGCTATCATCCCGCCGCAGTTTTCCGACGGCTCAAATTCCGCCGGTATATTTTGATTTTACCGACAGAATTAATTCCGCCGGTGATTTTTTGACATCAGCGACGGAAATTTCCGCCGCTAAATTAATTTAATTTAATTAAATTTTTATTTCAGCGACGGAATATTCCACCGGTGAAATAAAAATTTAATTTAATTTTTATTTTCAGCGGCGGAAATTTCCGTCGCTGGAAAAAAATTAATTAAATTAAATTAATTACAGCGGCGGAAATTTCCGTCGCTGAAATTAATTTAATTTAATTAATTTTTTTCTAGCAACGGAAATTTCCACCGGTGAAAATAAAAATTATATTAAATTAAAATTAAAATTAATTGATATAGCGGCGGAAATTTCCGTCGCTGGAAAAAAAATTAATTAAATTAAATTAATTTCAGCGACGGAAATTTCCGCCGCTGTAATTAATTTAATTTAATTAATTTTTTTTCCAGCGACGGAAATTTCCGCCGGTGAAAATAAAAATTAAATTAAATTAAAATTAAAATTAATTGATATAGCGGCGGAAATTTCCGTCGCTGGAATAAAAGTGAATTAAAATAAATTAATTTCAGCGACGGAAATTTTCGTCGCTGATAATGAAATAAATTTAAAAAAAAATAATTTAAAATATCAATTAACCAAATTTTTTTGTACCTGATATAACAATTCAATTTATAAAACTAAAACTATAAAACTAAAATTAATTATTCAGCGGCAGAAATATTCCGTCGGTGTATTATTTAAAAAAAATAAAAAATATTTACATTTCACCGACGGAATATTTCCGCCGCAGATAAATTAAAAAAATTAATTATTCAGCGGCGAAATTATTCCGTCGGTGTATTATTTAAAAAAAATAAAAAATATTTTATTTACACCGACGGAATATTTTCACCGCTGATAAATTATTTTTTTTAATTTATCAGTAGCGGAAATATTCCGTCTGTGTATTATTATAAATATATATATATATTTAATTTTCACCGACGGAATAATTCCGTCGCTGATAAATAAAAAAAATTAAAAAAAATTAACTTTTCACCGGCGGAATAATTCCGTCGCTGATAAAGAACTAGCGACGGAATATTCCGTCGGTAAATTATGCGCCAAAATAGTGGCGGTAATAAAACGAATATACGAGGAATATTCGTTTTAGCGACGGAATATAGTGACGAAATTAAATTTCGTCGATAAATTTGACGCCAAAATCATTCCATCGCTAACGCTTAATTTCCGTCGCTAAATAGCGACGAAATGCTTCCGTCGCTGTTGATTCTGTCGCTAAAACACCAGTTTCTTGTAGTGGTTTCCACTGTCATGCTTCCAAGATTGGACTTATTCCTCGACCGTCCATCTTGGGAAGACATCATAAAGATACACCCAAATCTCCTTCGGATCAACACAAATCCCCTTCCTAATTATCTCCTATTATTATGGTTGTATTTATGAATTTTAATATATTGTATAGCAAGTAGTCTCTATAGCATTGTACATAAATATTGTTATTTGTGAATAATAAAAAGTACTTCTACCAAATTATTTCTCTCACTCCCATAAGCACTCCATCTAAAACTCTTAGGGCTGTTTGATTTGACTTATCCCAAAGTATTTATGACTTATGACTTTTTATAAGTTGTTTTTGAGTCGTTTGATTTCACTTAGGGTACGATAAGTCATAAGTGTACAAGCCACTTAAAGCACATATAAGATCATAAATTGTAAGCACTAAGCCTAGTGCTTAATTCTACTTTTCAAAAACATGTAAGTCCTCTTATTTATTGATAATGCTAATAATAATAATAATAATAATAATAATAATAATAATAATAATAATAATAATAATAATAATAATATTAATAATAATAATAATAATAATAATAATAATAATAATCATAATAATAATAATAATAATAATAATAATAATAATAATAATAATAATAAAATAAAAATATTAAAAATAATAAAAATAAATAAATAAATAAATAAATAAATAAAATAAATAATAATTATAGTTATAATAATAATAATAATAATAATAATAATAATAATAATAATAATAATAATAATAATAATAATAATAATAATAATAATAAAATAATAATAATAATAATAATAATAATAAAATAATTATATTAATAATAATTATAATAATAATAATAATAATTATTATTATTATTACTATTATTATTATTATTATTATTATTATTATTATTATTATAATATAATAATAATATTATTATTATTAATATTAATATTAATATTAATATTAATACAATAATAATCATAATTGATGCTGCAGGAAATGTGCTTATCAATCTTCCTCCACGTGGCAGACCGATCACCTGGCTTCTTGACCCGAAAACAGAACCCACGACTAGCCGGATGTGTCTCCTGCGAAGACGCTGGCGTGAGAGTAAGATAACAGCTTGTATAAAGCTCAAAATGTATTGAATAATGAACTCGTAATACAAAATGGCGCTACCTTTCACCGTTTGGTAGTGATGAAGTATTTATAGGCAAGAGTGGTGTATTTTTGGGGAGGCGACATGTGCTCCGAGATTGTAGCGGCGGTTACTTGGACGTGGGAACATGTCCATAACGGTCCCTGATTTATAGGGATGTGGTTATGAGGATTGTTCAACCAAATAAGCCGGCAAGTGTTAAGTCGTCACTTGTTGATTTAGGTCGAGGTCGCCACTCGTGATATGGTCGACCCGACCGCTCTGGGTAGAGCATGGTTCGTACCCGAATTGTAATATGGATCATGAGTTCGGACTAAGTTAGGTCGGGACCCGGTAGGTCGGACCACGAGCTTAGTCGATTGATACTTGAGATGGGCTTTGGGCCTTGTTTTGATTGGACCAAATTTATCGGGAATGTGGAGACCAAGGCCGTCTCGTAATTGGACTTTACTCGCTTGGCCCAACTCGACACTTTTGGTATGTTCAGTGGCCCCCAACTTTCGAGTTGACTTCGTCGACTTGGAAGTTAAGAATATTTCTTTGACGAAAATTGCTTTACTCGCAGGTCGCTGCTAGTCTTTGAAGTAGGTCGACCATGATGACGTGGCAACATCCTGATCGTTGGTGATGAACGGTTAGAGATGAAGGAGCGCCGATTTTCGTAATGATTACAATTCTGACGTTTGGAACTCCTTCTCGAAAACCGCTTCAGTTTTTAATTTTGGAAAATTAATTTCGATTTTCCTTTCCCTTTCCAAATTTAGGAAAATATAAATAGCAAAATCCCTCTTCGTTTAGAACTTTTACCGTCCTAAAACTCTTCTTCTCCGCGATAATCAAGGGATTGCAAAGCAAGATTTAAATCTAGTTCTCTTCAAAGAACGAACTTACCTTCTGCAATTAATTAAGGTATTTCCCTCGTATCCTTGCTTTAGGGTTTTAATTTATGCACTGTTCTTCGTTTCCGCCATGGCTAGGACCTTTAGTTGCGAACCAGGGGCGTGATATGGCTACTGCACTGTTAACCGTAGGGCATGCAAGAATGTGAACGGTGAGTGGAGAGTGATGTCCTTGGATGAGTGTGCCTCCATTTTGACTAGTCAGGGGTCGAATTACACTGAGATAGGGCTGCCTATTGTAGGGGAAATTGAAAATGTGGTGATTGACGACTCAAATGTTGTCGCTTTTCATCTATTCCATGAACTGCTTGACCATATCACCTTGTTTTATGTTAGGGACGTCCAAAAGCCCTCCTTCCTTAGAAATAGAATAGGTTTTCCTGGGAGTCTAGGTCGTCCTTAGGTAGGTCGACCGAACATGATCATAGGACCGACTCCCCGCTTCCTCTTTTGCTTGTACGTATATGGCGACTCAAGAAGGGAACGCCGCCTCAACTTCTTCCTCGGTCCTCGAATTGTCAACGCATTTGGGCCCAATGTGGTGCCAGCAAGAATGAGAGGGGCTATGTGCCCCAACGACCTACTCGTGGGAGGAAGAATTTGGAATCCCGTTATGATGTGATCTACAACTTCGGGGTAGATAGGCGTACTTTAGGGTGACCATCCTTAGTCAGAAAGAATTTTTGGCCAAATACCGTGCTACCTTCACTAGAGATGCTACTAAGGTCGCTTTCTTCTATGGGCAGTTCGAGGCAGGGTTGAGGTTGCCGTTGGATCCTTTCATCAATGAGTTTCGGAGTGTATGGATGCCCTCCCTCTTCGCCTCGGTGCTAACACTTGTAGAGTGCCGTGTGCTTTGCAATGGTGTGTAGGATCTTGGGCCATGAGCCTTGTATGAAGGTTTTCAAAGAGTTTTTTGGTGCCAAGCTAGATAAGCATGATTGGGGAATTAGTACTCCCTCTAAGCCCAACTCTCCCAAGTTGTTTGCCAACCTTCCAAATAAACACAATTGCTGGAACTCGCATGTAGTTTTGGTTGAGAGCAGCCGGGATGGGAATTTCCGTTGCCCAATGATGAATCTGATGTTATCAGTGAGGACAATTACCGGGAGCCTCCTTGGTGTAAAACTTTGTATAGAAAGCCGTGTGCCCCGGTCAAGGATGGACCCGTCGGTGGGAGTCATTAGTGACAACCAAGTACAATTATATTCTAGCAGTGGATGATGCCCGGAGATGAGGTAGCAGAGCCCCTTGCGCCCGTATTGAGAGGCCAGTGTACCCCGATTGGGTAACTCACTCTTTGGGTAGATTAGAGGAGAATTGTCGGTTTGCCGTAAGCAAGCCGACATCGCAAGAACAATGGAGAACACATTGGTGGTAAGGGTTTACTCGCCTTCGTTTATTAGCTCGTCCAATGTTAACTTGCATAAGTGATTTTTTATAGGCGTATAGGCTTGCTTTGATCTGCATACTTAACTTTCAGCTCGTCACTTGCTTGCTCGCCCGTAGAATCAATCAATTCGTACATAGAACCGCTTGTAATCGTATCTCTGTATTTATCAAATGGTTTGCTCATATGTAGAATTAATTCGTACATAGAACTGATTTTATTTGCATACATGACTCTTAGCCCATCCGTTGTCTATTCGCATGTAGAACTGGTTAGCTCGTACATAAATCCGTTTCGAATTGTCACCCTGTACTTATCAAATTGCTTGCTCGTATGTAGAATTAATTCGTACATAGAACTGTTTCGTATTGTCGAACTAATACTTTGATGTCGTGCAGTTTTGACTCCCGAACAAGAAGCCGCCATGGTTCGAATTGTTGGAGTTTCTGACAAGAGAAAGGCTAAGAGGGCCCACGGAGCTGTGAATGCTAAGGCAAGCAGAGAGAGGGAGGCCGCTGTAAGGAATAATTTACTCTCAAAGGACAATGCTGGGCTGATCCCAATGGAGGAGGTCGAGATAGAGGTCCTTCAACAAAGTGGCTCCCATTCCATGAATGTGAATGAGGGAGGGGAGGAATCCAGCAGGTCGCCTAGGCCAAGTCTGAGCTCTGATCCAGTTCAAGAGGCCAATGCTGCGACCTCTGGAGCCGAGATGGCGGGGTCCAGCCCGATGAATGTGGTTGAAATTAATGATGATGCTGTCGAGGAGGAAGATGATCAGGCGTTGAGGACAAGAAAAAGATCAAGGTCTGGAAAGGGCAAGGCCGTCTCCCCAAGTCTACTCCCTCCTCTAGCCCCTCCCCCGAGGAGCCAAGAATCCGTAGATGCTTTGATTCAGAGGCTTAGCGATGTTCCCCCTCTTATTGGGGTCAACAGCATGACTCGCCGCTATCCTGAGGTGGCGCTTGGTCAAGTGGTGGTGAGAAGGGCCTTGGATGTAGATCTCCTAGCTTACTTTGCAGATAAGGGGATGACTCCAGAGGAATTCACGGCCCGATCTGGGTTGGTACACAGCGAGGTAAACCTTTACTTTCCCTTTCTGTTTGGTCGCTTATTTTGTTAGTTCGTCAGTTCACCTTCTATGCCTTAGTCGAGCTAATACTTCAATGTTTCCTCTAATGCAGTCTCTCACCATGAACGAGCAAGCTAAAAGCTCTTGGAGGGCGTCAATTGAGAGGGAGAAGCAGGCTTTGCGTGATTACTCCAAGAAGGCACAAGAGTTGGCCGATTTGAGGGAGAAATACAATGATCTGGATAACTCGTGTGAAGCCAATGAAATGGTGAAGACGAAGGCCCTGTCCGATCTTGCAGCTGCTGAATCTAAGATCAAGGAGGTGGAAGCGGAGAGGGATGCAGAGAAGAAGGAATTGGAAAAAATCAAGACTGAGCTGGCCACAGTCAACAAACTTCTGAAGGAGAAGGATGCCTTCTTGCTCGAGTTGCATGAACAACATCGACTTGAGAGAGAGAAGAGTCAGAAAGACCTCCAGGCTGCTGTTGAGAGAACTGCTAAGGATGCCTCTGAAGCCGCGGTTGAGAAGTTCAAGGAAGGGGACGAGTACTATGATGCCATCGTGTCTAAGGCACAAGATTTTCTTGAGGTCGGCAAGAGACACATGGCCCGTCGTGCACTTGTAGATCCAACGGCTACGGTTACCATCGAGCAATTAGCTCGTTGGTTTACTGAGTCTCAATATGATATGACGGCTCGTGGTGGTCACTCGCTCGTTCCTTACCTTGAAAATGATCTAGCCTTCATTGCCCAAGAGGATGAGGAGGATCACTGCGAGAAGTGGGAAGCTCCCCCTGTTCTTGATAGAAATTTTGATGTGGTCTTGGCGGAACTCGACGATGCTGAAGCCATGGATATTGAAACTGAGCAGACATATTCTGAATCGGGTAAGCCCATAGAGCCCCAGCAACAAGAAGATGGTGAAGGTCGAGCTTCCATTGACGAACAAGCTGATGTAGTCCAAGACTCTTGATTTCATTGAGTTGTAATGAACAAGTCCCAAACAATATCTTTGTCTTTTGTCTAACATTATCTGTATGCCTTATCCCAGCTTTTTGGGAGGCATAATACTTTTGTAAGTTAATTTCTGCTCAAGTCTTGGCCCGCTTTTGGGAGGCTTTTCATATTTAATCTTAGCTGACCTTTGTTCTCAGCATGTTGTACGTTTTCCATTCCATATTGTATGTCGAGCTAGATGTAGATAACATAAATGATTCAACTTGAGCCTAGAGGCGACTTGATCTCGTTGGTTTAGTCGACCTCAGACTTGGTTAACTTTTTTGTGAACGAGATTGACCATGAGTCGAACCTGTTCATACTATTGAAACTGACCCGGGGTCGAGTTAATTAGGACCAAGTTGATTAGGAATCATACTTGTTGAATAGGCAAAGCTGATTAAGAATCGAGCTAAGTAAATCAAGCTGACTAAGAGTCGAGTTTGTTAGAACTAAGTTGACTAAGAGTCGGACTTGTTAAGTGAACAAAGCTGATTAAGAATCGAGCTTGTTAGAACGAAGCTGACTAAGAGTCGAGCTTGTTAGGGTGAAGCTGACTAAGAGTCGAGCTAAAATGAACTGACTAAGAGTCGAGCTCGTTAGAACGAAGTCGACTAAGAGTCGGACTTGTTAAGTGAACAAAGCTGATTAAGAATCGAGTTTGTTAGAACGAAGCTGACTAAGAGTCGAGCTTGTTAGGGTGAAGCTGACTAAGAGTCGAGCTAAGATGAACTGACTAAGAGTCGAGCTCGTTGATATTAATGTAACACTATGTTTGATCGAATAAACTGCGCTTTTCATTGAAGTAGGAATCATGCTTACATCAATTCGAAACTAGCTTTAACACAAACTTGAACTTTGAAATTGAAAACTAGAAGTAGTATTTGATGAGGTGAGTAGCATGCCAAGGATGTTTCAACTCGTCACCTCCGGGATGAGCTATCATGTAGGTTCCTTCCTTGACGACTCGAGTGACTACATATGGACCTTCCCAGTTAGGAGATAGCTTATTCTGCTGGGTCCTTCTACCTGTTGCCTCAATCTTTCTCAACACATAATCTCCAACTTGGAAAGACCTTGCCTTGACCTTCTTGTCGTGATAACTTTTAGTTCGCTGCTTGTAGTTGACCATTCGGAGGTAGGCTGTTTCTCGCTTCTCATCGACTAGATCCAGGTCGATCAATCTATTGGTATCATTTTGCTCTTGATTGAAGAAAGTCACTCTAGCAGTGGGGAATCTGAGCTCAGCAGGTGCCATGGCCTCTGACCCATATGTGAGAGCAAAAGGGGTTTCCCAGTAGGCCCCGAGTGGTTGTACGGACTGCCCAAAGAGCAAGGGGGAGTTCGTCCAACCAATTGTTACGTCGACCTACGAGTCCTGTCTTGAGCGAAGATAGAACAAGTTTATTTGCTGCCTCAGCTTGGCCATTTCCTTGAGGGTAGGCGACAGAAGATTTCCAATGTTTGATTCCAACTCGCTTCATCTCTGCTTCGAAGGTGCAGGAGAGCTGCAAACCATTGTCGGACACTATAGCTCGAGGAAAACCAAACCGACACCAAATGAAGTCATGAATAAAGTTGATAGCATTTTCCTCTGTGATGCGAGCTAATGGTTTGGCCTCAACCCATTTAGTGAAGTAATCTATGGCGACGATCACATACTTGCAGTTTCCTCGGGCTGGAGGGAAGGGTCCAATCAGGTCGACGCCCCACATGTCAAATGGCCAAGCTGCGATCACGAGTGCACTCTGTTGTAGGCACATGGGGAAGGTTGGCAAACCTTTGGCATTGATCACATTGCTTGAACAAAGTTGTGAGTGTCGGCTCTCATGTGTGGCCAGTAGTATCCCAAAGTGATTAACTTGTCAGCAAGAGTCCTGGCCCCCGGGTGTCCACCACAAATTCCACTATGTACCTCGTGTATCAATAGGGCGACCTCTTGAGGGTGGATGCACTTTAATAATGGTCGAGTATAAGATCTTCTGAACAGGTCGCTTCCTTGAATGACATACCTTGGAGCTTTCTTTTTGATAGCTCGAGCCCTCTTCTCGTCATCGCGGCTCTCCACTTTCTATGTATGCCTTCATTTCCTCGATCCAACACTTCTCCTGAGTCCAATTTCTTGAGGGATCATCTATGCATTGAATTTTTACTCTTTCATAGGCTGGACTTTCGAGGAAGGAGATAGGTTCATCATGTGGTTCATCCGAAGTGGCTAACTTCGAGAGGAGGTCAGCTAGCTCATTGTCTTCTCGTCCAATTCTTTGAATCTCCCAGAATTCCAAATCTTTTATCAGTTCCTTCACCAGGTCGCAGTATTTAATCAGTGTGGCACTGAGTACCTCGTACTCGCCTCTGACCTGGTTGACTATCAGCTGTGAATCACAGTAGGCCATGATCTTAGTCGCTCCAAAACACTTGGCGTATTCTATGGCTGCTATCAAAGCTTCATATTCGGCCTGGTTGTTGGAAGCATCAAACTTGAACCTTAGTGATTCCTCATACACAGTTCCAGACTCTGGTTCAATTAGCACTATCCCAGCTCCACTGCTATTCTTGGTCGCTGATCCGTCTGAATAGACCTTCCAACAATCGACGGGTAAACTGATGGCGACCTGGGACTCTAACTCCTTCCCTTTAGCCTTTTCTTTTGGAGCTCGCTGCTCGTCGTCTTCCTTGGTGAACGTAAGCTCGACCAAGAAGTCAGCTAGAGCTTGAGCCTTCAACGCCTTTCGAGGTCGATACTCAATGTCAAATTCAGTAAGGGCAATTGACCAATTGAGAAGTCGACCTGAACTCTCCGGCTTGTGAAGAATTTTTCTTAGAGGAGCATTTGTAAGAACCACAATTGGATGAGCCAAAAAATAAGCTCGCAGCTTCCTTGAAGCCACGACTAGGGCATAGGCGACCTTCTCAGCATTGTAGTATCTGTTCTCCACATCTGATAGAGCCTTGCTGATGTAGTATACTGGCTTTTGAAACCCCTCATCTTTTCTAACCAAAACCGCTGCCACTTGATTTATCTCCCACGGATAAATACACAAACAAAGTTTCACCGGTGGTCGGGCTACTCGGGAGAGGTGGAGTAGCGAGGTAATCCTTGGTTTGTTGGAACGACGAATGGCATTCGGTCGTCCATTCAAAACTTTTCGTCCCCCTCAATGCTTTGAAGAAGGGGAGAGACCTTTCTGCTGACTTTGATATGAAGCGACCAAGAGCCGCTACCCTTCCATTAAGTCGCTGCATCTCTTTGATAGTGGTGGGAGCCTTCATGTCGACTAAAGCCTTGATTTTTTCTGGATTAGCCTCTATGCCTCTTTGAGATACCATAAATCCAAGGAACTTTCCAGCAGCTACACCAAATACACACTTGCTGGGGTTGAGCTTCATGTCGTTTGCTCTCAAATTGGCGAACGTTTCCTTTAGGTCGACCACATGACGTCCAGTCTTCGTTTTGATGACCATATCGTCGACATAGGCCTCCATGTTTCGGCCAATTTGAGAAGCAAAGACTTTGTTCACCATCCTTTGATAAGTTGCCCCTGCATTCTTCAATCCAAATGGCATCATGTTGTAGCAGTAGATGCCTCCAGCTGCTTGAAATGCTGTCTTCACAATGTCATCCTCGTGCATCTTTATCTGGTGGTATCCCGAGTAAGCATCCAGGAAACTGAGAGTAGAGTGGCCAGCGATGGAATCAACAAGCTTGTCAATTCTAGGAAGAGGATAGCTATCCTTTGGGCAAGCTAGATTGAGAGTAGTGAAGTCGACACACATCCGCCACTTGCCATTCGATTTCTTCACCATGACCACGTTGGCCAACCACGTTGTATGAGTGGCCTCTTTGATTATCCCTGCACTCAAAAGTTTTTGTACCTCAGCTTTGATAGCCTCTTCCTTATCGCGAGCAAAACTTCTCAACTTTTGGGGTCTAGGCTTTATGGTCGGGTTGACTTCAGAGTACGTGAACGGCGACCTCTTCCTTGATGCCCCTCATGTCCTCTACCCTCCATGCGAAGACATCGTTACTTTCCTTGAGTAGCTCGATGATTTACGCTCGCTCCTCGGTGATAGGCTGCTTCCCAATCTGAATTTTTTGGTCGGGGTAGGAAAAGTTGGTGATTCTTGACTCTAACTCATCCACGGCTTCTAGCTCTGGTCCATCCACGAATTGTAGAGTCTCAATGATTATCTCCTTGACCCTTTGTCTCTCCTCGGCCCTCGGGTGTGGAGCTTCTTCTGCTATCATATCATCTAACTTGTCTCGCAACCTCGCGGTGGTGGTGGTGGCCCCGAGTTATTGTCGAGCTGGAGGCATAGGTTGCCTATGATGACTTGGTCGACCATAACTACATCTGAATCGACCTCAGTGGTGTTAGAGTGATGTGTCGACTCAAGCATGACCTCGTCATTCGAGTGATAGGTCGACTCTTCCACGTTGGTGATTGTTGATAACCGGGTAGTTTTGGTGACTGACTGGGACAGCTTCAAGTAACCATCAGCAGTCTCAATCTCTAGCTCCCTTTTCTTTCTTTCTCTTAGAACATGATCCAGATAAGCACGAGCTGTGCCTTGTACGCAACCCACTCCAGCAGGTGTGGGGAACTTTACTCGCTGGTGAGGAATTGATGCTACCGTTCCAAGAGCGACCTGTCCAGGAATTCCAAGGATGGCGGCATAGTCACTATTTACATCAATTACGATAAATTGTACCTTAGAGACAACCCTGAGGGGGTGCTGGCCTAGGTCGACGTCGAGCACTATCTGGCCTTTAGCATCAACTCGATGGTTGGTGAAGCCCTCCAACCTGCCATCATATCTCTCCAACTGTTCGTCATTAAGACCCATCTCCTTGAAAGTTTTGTAAAACAAAATATCCTTGCAGGCCCCCGTGTCGACTAAGAGTCTGCTCGTCGTACATCCATCAATGAGACCTGGGATGACGAGAACTTGCTCCCTAGCCGCCATATTAGTTGCCAATTCATGGGGGTAGAAGCTGATCGCTTCATCTCTGACTTCTCTCCTTGGAGGCACATGTGGGGCCTTATTGAGCTGGAATATCTTGTGCTTGATGGCCGTGTTGCTCGCTTGTTCAGTGATGACCCCCAGGTTCAGTCTAGGCTGCCTAGGTCCTTGTTGCCCACCTGCTGGCTGCTCACCTCCTCCAGCTTGAGGTCTCTTCACATAAGCTTCGAGTCTCCCCTGGTCGACCATTCTCTGGATGATACGCTTTAATCCCAAGCAATCCTCTGTGAGATGACCAGTGTCTTTGTGGTAGTCGCAGTACTTGCTGTTGTCCCTCCTAAACTTGTTGCCTGGATTCATTGGGACTGGAGGAGCCAGCTCGACAGCATTCATAATCTCAGTTCGACTCACCGTGAGGGGAGTGAAAGCTTCGGGCACCTTCTCTGTTGCCCTAGTTCTGTTCTTTCCATTTTTATTGTTCCCCCCATTCTTGTTGGAGTCCTTTTTATCATCAGTGACTTCAACCTTGGGGCTCTTTCCATTCTTCTTTTCTTTCCTCTCCTCAGCAAGGGCGACATTGTATACCTTCTCAAACAACTCCTGTCGAGTTGTTACTGTACGAACTGTGAGCTCGTAATCCATGTCTGCCGAGGAAATACCGTTTCTGAAGCAGTTGATGACTTCCCTATCAGTGAGGTCTTCCTCTATCTTATCAACCATTTCCTTGAACTTGGTGAAATAGCTCATCGAGCTTTCATTCTTACCCTGCACCAAGTTATTCAGATCGGTGACGGTGACCTTACGAGCTCCTGCAGTCGAGAAGCGATCCAAAAACTTTGTCCTGAAGCAGGTCCAAGTGGTGATGCTTCCAGCAGCCAAACCGTTGAACCAAGTTAAAGCTGCCCCAGTGAGTGTGCTTAGGAGAGCTTTGCACATATTGTCGTCCTCATTGGCGACAAAACACATTGTGGCTTCTAAATGTGCTATATGACTCCTTGCATTGGTCGACCCTGAATATTTCTCCAGAAGAGGCAACCTGAAGGTAGGAGGAGGTCGACTATCTCTGATTTCTTTGGATAAAGGTCGAAGAGCAAAGTCAATTTGTTCGACCTTTCCAATCTCCTTTTGCTTTTCCTCCTCCCATTGTTCGAACTTCTTTTTCATCAATAGCCATTCTCTGGCATCGGGTCTTTCATCCCCTGGAGGGGGAGCAGCATTTGACCTCTGGCCCTCACTTCTGGGGGGAGTCATCTGTCTACTCCTCCTGTCTCTATGGGAATTGGTCCTTTCTGATCTTATTGGAGATCTATGTCTGTTACTTCTTTGAGGCGACCTGCGCCTCTCAGCACCAGACGGCGACCTGCGCCTGTTATCTCCATGTGGCGACCTGCGCCTTTCCCCTCTCACAGGCGACCTATGCCCATTCCTGTCTCTATGGGATCCTGATCTCTGCGTTCGCGCTGGAGAAACATGCCTGTTTCTGTTGGCTGTTAACTGAGTCCTCAAATCAGATTGAGCCTCCTGCTCCCTGTTTCTGTTGAGGCTAGCCCTTAAATCGTTACTGGGCACATGAACAATAGTGGGAGCTCGACGAACTATCCTGTCCTCACCATTTTGTCCCACACCTTCATTTGGCCTAGCACTCCTGGTCTGTTGTCCATTAGAGACCTGAGTACGTGCCACTCTTTCAGAGCGCACGTCAGCCTGCTCTGCCTCCTCCATGGCTATCAAGTCGGCCAGAATCTGAGCTCGCTCCAACATCATCTCCTTCTTGCTCATGGGGTTGGTGGAGGGGCCTACCCTGTTTCCCACATTCACCTGAGCAGCGGGACGTTTTGGAGGAGGTGGAACTCCTTGCCCATCCATATGCCTTTTCCCTCTCCTTGTGTCAGGCAATCCCCTGCCATCAACGACACTGGTAGAGCGTGTGGCCCTACCAAGGGGACGATTCGGTGGGGGAGGAGGCAAGTTAAGGTTCTCAGCGTTTGCGTTCATGTTGTTGTTGTTTACTTCTTCATGCCCAAGTGAAGCCTCGGATACGTGTCCTTCTGAAGTCACCATTGTTGCAGGTTGATGGAGTTTTCGAGGTCAAGTTTAAAGCACGTTTCCCGGCAATGGAACCAAACTGATGCTGCAGGAAATGTGCTTATCAATCTTCCTCCACGTGGCAGGACTGATCACCTGGCTTCTTGACCTGAAAACAGAACCCACGACTAGCCGGATGTGTCTCCGGCGAAGACGCTCGGGCGTGAGAGTAAGATAACAGTTGTATAAAGCTCAAAATGTATTGAATAATGAACTCAGAATATAAAATGGCAGTTACCTTTCACCGTTTGGTAGTGATGAAGTATTTATAGACAAGAGTGGTGTATTTTTGGGGAGGCGACATGTGCTCCGAGATTGTAGCGGCGGTTACTTGGACGTGGGAACATGTCCATAACGGTCCCTGATTTATAGGGATGTGGTTATGAGGATTGTTCAACCAAATAAGCCGGCAAGTGTTAAGTCGTCACTTGTTGATTTAGGTCGAGGTCGCCACTCGTGATATGGTCGACCTGACTGTCGGGTAGAGCATGGTTCGTACCCGAATTGTAATATGGATCATGAGTTCGGACTAAGTTAGGTCGGGACCTGGTAGGTCGGACCACGAGCTTAGTCGATTGATACTTGAGATGGGCTTTGGGCCTTGTTTTGATTGGACCAGCCTTATTGGGAATGTGGAGACCAAGGCTGTCTGTAATTGGACTTTACTCGTTTGGCCCAACTCGACACTTTTGGTATGTTCAATAATAAAATAATAATAATAATTATTATTATTATTATTATTATTTTAGTCTTTATAATTTCATTCAGCACTTTTTTAGCTTATTAATCAAATAGTCAAGCTTACTTATGATAGCTCATCAGCACTTTAAAAAAACTAAATCAAACAGCATCATTCATCAGCTCATCAGTCATAAGTCATCAGCATATATCAATAAGCTAAATCAAACGGGCCCTTAATATTCTGTTTTCTTTGTGTTCAAATCCAAATGCTATCTTCATATTCTTTTCCCTCTTTAACCAAATTGAAATCTGAGTTTAGAAATATAAATTCCACTTTCTTTCTTCAATTGGGATTTTTGATTTTTTTTTTGATAAATTAATTTCTATGAAGGAAGGAGAAGTAGTAAAGAAAAAATGATAGATTTTTATTTTATCCGGCCAAAATCTTTTAAAAAAAATGTGTTTTTTCTTAAGATTAGAAAAAAACGTGTTTTGATTCCCATGCTAGTGCCAATGTTAGAGTAACAAATTGCCAGTGTAAATAGTGTCAGTGCATATATTATTAAGTGTCAGTGAAAAAAAAGTGACTGTGTTAGGGCCTGTTTGGTAAAACTGAAAATTAAGCTCTGAAAATGTAGAGCTGAAAAATATAAAGCTGAAATTATTAAGTTGCTAAATTTTAAGAGTCAGTTTGTTTGGTTATGACAAACCACTTATATCTGAATTTATTTAAAGTTTGAACTTAACATTCAAAAATTATTTGAATAATCTTAATGAGTGTATAATAAAATAAAGTCTTCAACAAATACGTCACTATTATTATAATTAGATTATATTTTATAATATTTAAATATTTTTATTAGTACTTTATTTGACCCATAATAAAATTTATCTTGTTAATTATTTTGATAAATTTGTCTAAACTTTGACAAAAAATGAAAAAAAAAAGTAATTATGATACTCTATTAAAATATTATTAATATCAATAGTTTAATATAAATAAAATTATATTTTAATACAAGATCAAATATAAGTTATATGAAAAGTTACAATATTTCAACAAAAGAAAGTATCATTTATTATATAAATAAAATAGTTGATGAATGAATTTTAACTCATTCCATTTTTAACTTTTTGTTTCTCCCTCTTAATTGTTAAGCTACTCATTTTCAACTTAAAACTAATAGCCTTTTTTAAGACAATCTTAATTAATTAAGTGATTGCAATTTACCTTACCAAACATGCTTAACTTTTTAATCTCTTAAAGTATTCCAAATTAAGAGCTTAATTGGGTACCAAACAAGCCCTTAGTGTATAACAAAATGTTAGTGTTAAGAGTGCCAGTGCATGTATTATTAAGTGCCAGTGTTAGTTTAAAAAAGTGCCAATGTTAGTGTAACAAAGTGCCAGTGTAAAGACCAGTACATATATTATTAAGTGACAGTGTAAAAAAGTGTCAGTGTTAGTGTTAAAAAGTGACAATGTTAGTGTAAATAAATGTCAGTGTGAAAAGTGCCAGTGCATGTATTATTAAGTGCCAGTATAAAACAGTGCCAGTTTAGGGTAAAAAAAGTGACAGTGTTAGTATAAAAAAGTGCTAGTGTGAATAGTGTCAGTGCATGTATATTAAGTGCCAGTGTAAAAATGGTTTTTCCTTAAACTTAGAAAAAACACATTTTTTATAAGACCAACTCTTTTATCAATTAAATTCACTCTTTTGAAAAGTTAAAATGAGCATGAAAATATATTTGTCATATTCATAAAAGGGATTTAGTCAAACTATCAATCAATCTTAAAGAATCTGAAGAGAAAAGTACCTTTTTCGTCCTATAACTAGTTTAAGTTTTACATTTTCGTCCTTAAACCAATCTTTTCTTACTTAAGAATCAGTAAACTATCGTTTTATGGACCATTTCGTTCTTTCGTCTGTCTACCATAAATTTCATCGTTAAGTTTAATGACGTGGCATGCTGACTTATTAGTTTTTTCTTATTTGACAATATCATTTCATAGTTGGCATATACAAGATGATTACGTAGATTTACAAGGCTCAAAATGCTAAAAATGAAACTGCAAACCTATAAAACATATCTTACAATATTAAAGGGGCTCAAAGTTTTAAGAAAAAAAACCCTACTTTAATTACTAAATTAAATCATTCTCCATCCCATTCCCTGCCTTCTCCGTCACTCTCCCTCCATGAAACAACCACCCACCCCACCCACCCACCCACCCACCCACCTCACCATCATCTCTTCTCTCCTCCTCTCTCACTTCTTCTTCTTTTTTTCATCTTAACCCAGAAACACCTAAATCTAGTCCTAGATTTCGAAAACCCCAAATCTAAGCACTCATGTCTGTTTCCCATGTCGCCTCCGATCGCCATGTCCAGATTTGGACCCCTCTTCATCTCCATCGCCGTTGTTGCCATTCTCAGGTGCCGGTTTCTCCCCATATATCTATTAGTTGAGCTGGATCTGGATATTTTTCTTGAAAAATTGTAATTTTAATTATTTTGGGGTTCAGATATCTGAGTTAAGTTGATTATTTGTTAGATAACTATTAATCTGTGGTTTCTTTGTGGGGCTTTGGTGGTTCAAAGAATCACAGTTATTTCTCTGTTTCTTGGCTGATTGTATTCAAGAAAAAACTAGAATACTTACTTTTCAAGATAATCTGGCTCCTCCCCATAATCTAGATCTAAAAAACCTTTCTCCTCCCTCTTGCCACTTTCTTCCATCATCTCCTTACCCCCTCTTTCCATCCCCCGAGCAGTTGCATCATACCCAAATCTATTTAATTCAGTCCCTTCTTCTCAGATCTACTTCTAAATGAAGATGGAAAGAGAGACGAAGTTGACCTCCGTCTAATGAACATTCGAGAACGACACCTTTTGAGCTTTTTATGCCTTAATTGCATAGCTAGATCAGAATATTCAAACATTTGGTTTTTTTTTTTTGGAAAAAGTTGTTGACATTCAGTGGTGGTGGTTTTAAACCCTTTAGTTTATCATTATTCAATTTTACCCTTCAAATATCCACATCAATAAACATTTCCTAATGATGATTCCACGTAAGCAAAAATGTCATATCAATATAACACATCAGCGAGTTTAACGGACTTTTAAACGAATGTCTCTTATGAATTAAGACAATTTGAAGTGATTTCAAATTTTAGTATATAACACTTGAAGAAAAAAAATGCAATTTTCATTTTCTTTTACAATTACTTTTGGACTCGATAGGATTAGCCCATATTAATATTGAGGAGATTATTATTATAGGGATCAATTGTACCACCTTTTTTGGGTTAAGTCTATACTATAGTATTTTAAAGTCGGTGAAAAGGCTTCAGGGTGTGACACGTTGTGCGTTTCAGAAATTCTTTGAATTCTCATTGTTTTGGACAAATTTCAACAATTAAATTTATCTTATCAAGGATGTTTGGGCACAAATGGAATATAATTCATAAAGCAAGATGAACGCAAGGATGTAACGAGGAAACCCTTTGAACAATCGTTCGAGGGGAAAAACCTTGGGAGGCTTTTGGAAAAGCATACCTAAACCAAAAAAGTATTATTGAATATCGTAGTTTTTTAGTACAAGTGCAGTATGAGAGTAAGTAAGAATGTGTAACGTGAATACAGGTGCGTTCTAAGAGTATTATATAGACATAATCATAACTGAAAAATAACAACTTGAATGACATGCTGATATTCTGCCTAGAATCTCGCCATTTGTTGATGAAGATCAGCCGTTTATCCCTTAGTTGATGGATGGAGTCATTGTGTTGTCGTTTGACCAAGTCCAAACGGTCGTAAGAATGAGTTATTTTTATTTATAATTTCGTTCCTGAAAAATAGGAAAAATACAACAAACAGTTTCAAGGCGTTAGTCCAAGATATAAGTCAAGACGTTACCTCAAGATGGATATCCAAGATGTAGAACATGCTGAGTGGAATTTTTAGGGTGAAACAATTTCCCCCAAAATATTAAGGCTTTTCCATGCTGAAATACGGAAAGTTTTAATATTTTGACAAATGTCGCCTCGATCTTGAAAGGGAGTTGATGAGGTGGTTGGCTCGCACAATATTCGAGGAATTAGGGCTATTATGGGCTTTGTAGGCGACTGTAGCAGTCTCTTCATATTAATTTGATTTTTTGAAAGAGGAAACCAAATTTCTTCAAAATAGTCTTCACTTCACCGACGCTAAATCCCCGTCTTCTTTCCGGTGAGTTTTCTCTTTCTTGTTTCTTCGTTTACTTTCTAGTTGCCGTTATGGGTAAAGGAAAAACGGTTATTGATGTCGAGGCCTCCCCTCCCAAAGGTTTTAAATGTTTAGGGTTCATTAGGAAAAAAGGCGATGAAGGGTGCAACTTCAGTGCGTCCCATGTTGATGCGCTGAAGAGGAACAACGCGTTTCCTCCGAACGCAGAGTTCCTTGTGCCCGGCGAATCGTGTAGTGCTGATTGCTTCTCTGTCGATTGGGTAGGTTTTTATGAATATCCCTTTACCATAGGCTTGAAATTCCCCTTCTCCCCCCTGATTACCCGCTTTTTTTAGGTCACAAAACTGTCGTATTGCCAATTGATGCCCATCGGTTGGCGTACATTGCACACTCTAGACAAAATTTCGGCTGAACAGGGGCTTGTTGCTGGGTTGGATGAGCTAGCCTTTGCCTATGACATTAGGGCTTTTGGGAATGGCATATTCAATTTTAGGATTAGGCCAGGTAGGGATCCCTTGGTTTTAGGTCTAGACGCAGCAGATAGAGGGTGGAAACACAAGTATTTTTATGTGAAGAAAGCGAGTCTGGAGGGAGGCAAGGAGATGGTGTCCGCTTGGAACCGTCATGGTAGAGGTTGATTTATCGTTTTGCTTACATCTTTCCATCTTGCTTGATTATTATTTTGACAAGCGGTTTGCTTCCTTCTTGCGTAGTTGCATTGTTGGAGGAGTTATTCCCACCATCAGAAGAAACTGCTGTTAATGTTGATCTGATCTTGAATTTGTTTCCTGAGTCTTTGCTGAAATATAGGCCTACTCCTGTTGAATTTGTTGGGGAAGACTCTAGAGAAGAGGAGAGAGTTTCTGTCAGTGCCAGTCCAGTCAAGATGTCATCTGGTAAAGTCTTTTTCATAAATAAGATTCTTGATTTTGGTATCCATGTGACCCTTCTCATTTCCATGATGCAGTGACCCGTTCGAAAGCAGGTTTTGATGTGAATGACATTATGTCCAATTTGAGGGCTAAGGTTGGTGTGAAGTTGGAGGGAGGTAAACCCCCTCTCCCGAAGGGAGATAGTTCTGCCAAGGCAGGAAAGAAGAGGAAGGTAGATGATACGGTGATTACGGTGGAGGAGGATTTGAAAATGGAGAATGTGAAGACCAACATGGAAAGTGCTTGGGAGAAGGTAAAAAAATCCCCTTTTTTGATTTGCATAGAATCTTCTAGGTGTTTAATTGCTTGACACGAGAACATGTTTTACAGGTGATGAAGTTTATGGATTCTTTGGTAAAAGAGGTAGAAGTGAAGGAGGATCAAATCAAGATCTGTGCCCAAAAAGCAAGGGCAGAAGGTGGAAGAGCTGATCAAGCGGGTGCAAAAGCTGAACAAGCAAATGTAAGAGCGGAGCAGGCGGAAAAAGATTTAGTGAGTCTTACCACCAGGATGTTGAAGGTGGAGGAAGAGCACATAAAGGAACTGCAAGAAGCAAAGGATAAAATTTATGGCTGACGCCACCAAGGCGGTGATAGAGAGTAGAATTAACATGATCAAGGAATTCGAGGCTGGAAAGCACAGTGACTGGAGGATCGAAGACAAAGTGGCCATGCTGAATGCGTTCTTATGCGAAGCTGTGGACGTGGGTGAGGTAAATTCAAATGATGTCAAGGTGACTGAACAAGGAGGAGCAGGAGAGGAGGAATGGAAGGATGAAGCTGGAACATCTTCCAAGGAAGATGATGGTAAGGAAGTTGGCGTACCTACTGCATAAAAACAATTTACTTTTTACGTTTTAAAACAATGTTTATGTTTTATTTGGTCATGCCCTTGTTGGCATGTTAACTTGGGTTTTAGAATATGGGGTTGGCCCCTAGAACAGCTTTACATTTGTGGTTTTTGTAAGTGGCTCATAAGAGTCCAGACATTTAGCTTTTGATGGTGTTGGGTTGGTCCAACATCTTAGTTTTTTGGTTAACTTTGGTCACCGTGATATTTTGGATGTTTTTATACCTTTGAGTATTTTTCTGCTTAGGTACGAAAGACAACATGTACAAGTGTTGTAACCAATAACTATAGATAACATGCAATGATGTTATAACCAAGTTGAAAAGATAACATGCAACGATGTTATAACCAAGTTGTAAAGATAACATGCAACGATGTTATAACCAAGTTGTAGGTGACATGTAGAAATGTCACTTTTTGGAGTCCTTAGGTAACATGATAATGTTACAATCCTTAGTTTACATCTTGAATTTTAAAATAGCAGATGCAATTACCCTAACAAGGTGAATTATATTTGCTTCTTTAAATCAAGTGTGAAAAACGTGCGCCCAGACGGTTATAATCATGGTTCCACAAGTACATTGTCAAAATGCTTTTAAGTATGGAGAGATCATGTACCTTATACTATCGAGAGACGTTTGTCCCTTCAAGGGGCTTGTCAAGTGACTTTCTAATGTCATTTATCCAATGCTCAAGAGTGTCCATCTTGCATTACAAGAACATGTTAGGATTGGGTGTTAGCTTAGCTAACACCCATCCGGTGCTTAAGTCAGTAGGGATTTTGATTAAATAAAAGAAGCAGTAAATTCAAAGAAAATAGAAATTAATTTCAAGAAGAGGTTCGTACCGTAGCGTTAAAATGGTAATGAATTTTAACTTAAACGTAATAGTGCTTGAGGCGTAGCCCTTGGTACTGTATTGGAGGATGATGGTGGTGCCATCTTAAAAATCTTATGAGGATGACGGCCTGCCCCAGTCCCAACCAGTCATCTAACGGGTATGGTTCGACATCTTCATTGTTATGGATTATAAGGTGCATTAGACTTTCTTCTTCACAAGTCACGCTCAAGGAGTAGAACAAGCTTTCATATCTATTTTGTAGCATTCCTTTGAAGCTTGTTGATCTCCCTTCACCTTGATTACTCCCCAAGGCGTTGGCATCTTGACACATTGATGGTACGTAGAAAGAACTGCTTTCATGTTATGGATCCAAGGTCTGCCCAAGATGACGTTATAAGAAGATGGACAGTAAATCACGCATATCCTTTCCATAGAATTCATCCCTTCTACATAGATGGGAAATTTGATTTCTCCAATTGTTTGTTTGGTTTCCCCACTGAAACCTACCAAAACGGAGGAGTTCCTCACTACCTCTAATAGGGGGATCATCATTTCGTCTAAGGTGCTCTTCATGATCAAATTGACTGAACTGCCATTGTCGATTAAGATGCGCTTCACCTTGAAATTGGCAATTTATAGGGTGACGACTAGACCATCATGGTGGGGGTCTAAGACGTCTTCTTTATCATCATCATCGAAAAAAATTTGTTCTCCCAGCGAGTGATCTGGATGCCTAGTTGGTAATTCCATCTTATCCTCCTTGGAATCCTTTGCATGACGCTTTGCTGCAGAATACGTGGTGCCACAAATGTCTGATCCACCTGTGATAAAGTTGATCACCTTAGTTGCAGGAGGAGGTGAAGATGGAGTGTCAACGACGACCTCTTTTGTTTCAGCCCATCCTTTTCTTTTCCCCAGCAAATCTTTGAGGAGTCCTTTTGAAAGTAAGTAGCTAATTTCTTTTCTCAAGGCGATGCAATTATCAGTAGTATGACCAAAATCTTCATGGTAAGCACACCATTTTGATTTGTCCTTCCAGGATGATGATTTGTCAGCTGCCTTTGGCCACCTCGCCTTGCCACCTAAGTTGTCCATTGCATGTAGGAGGCTTGAAACGTCAACAGAAAAATATTAGTCACTAATCTTAGGATAAGCTGTATCATCTTCATCATCATCTTCTTCAACAACATTAATTTTAGAAGAGTCATTTTTAGAGTAGGTTTTTCCCCTATTAGATCGATGATGGGACGAGTCCGCCTTCCTGTCGGGAGACTCATAGGTAGGCGTCTTCTTTGACGCTTTGCCATGAATCATCTCGTCTTCTTCCAGCCTGATGAAACGAACGGACATCGTCCTGACTTCTTCTAAGCTTCTAGATGGGAACATGACAAGATCTTGGTAGAATGGTGATTCTCTCTTCAGGCCCATCCTGAAAGCTTCTATTGCAGTCGACACGTCAACGTGAGGAATGCTTACGGCCTCCTTATTAAACCTGAACACGTAGTCTTTTAAGGTTTCGTCAGGTTGTTGCACAATCCTGTAAAGGTCACTTGTTAATTTTTCAAGCACACGAGTGCAAGAAAATTGGTTAAGAAACATGTTAATTAATTGAGAGTAAGATGAGATGGAGTTCATAGGCTGATTAGTCAAACACATCAAGGCAGGACCAGATAAGGTGGATCCAAAACCCCTGCACAAGCAAACTTCTTTAAGTTGCGGGGGAATGCTGATAATGTCCATCTTCTCTTGGTACAGGGCTACATGCTCTGCAGGATCTGTTATGCCATCATATTGCTTCATGGGAGGTACTTGGAATCTCTTAGGGATCTCCACCCCGGCTATAGCAGGAATAAAATGCAAATCATGATGGCTGGTTGGAGATGCTTGGTTGAAGGGCAAGGTGACTCCTGGAACCTTCATGAGGATGTCCTTGAGTTGTTGCACTTCTCTTGCAAGGGCGGTATCTGCAACAGGGTTAGTGACAACTAAGGGATTGAAAGGAGTATTTAACGTGTTAAAACTTCATGTTTGCCCCACAGGAGGCGGAGTTGCAAAAGTAAAACATGATGACAGCGGCATCACGTTGGATGTAATGGTGGTGCTTTGAGTCTGGACAGTACTGAACATGGACATGTCGCCTTGACCACCACTTGCACTCGTCCCAGCATCCGAGAAAAGAGTCCTAGGTTGCAAAGGTGAGGTCTCCGGCATGCTGACTATTGGAATGCTGAGCCCTAAATCCGAGAAATCATGTCGTAACCTAGCGATGTGATTGAAAATCATTTGATTAGTATGTTGTTGCGCGTCGATCTGGTCTTTCAATTGTTGCATTATAGACGTCATGGCAGTTATAACTTCTAACGAGATTCCAGGCAGCGTCATGGATGAAGATCCACCCAGGCTGAGCCCTTGGTTTTAAGATGTGACAGCGCCAGAGCCCACAGGTGAAAGCATGCTAGACGTCGCAGGCAGGCTTGACGTGCTGGTTCTTGCCCCAGTTGCGATGATGGGGGTAGACATAGCTGAAGTCGGATTGCTCATCTTGATTGGAATCTAAAAAACCAAAGTTCCCACGGACGGCACCAAATTATTTTGGACAAATTTCAACAATTAAATTTATCTTATCAAGGATGTTTGGGCACAAATGGAATATAATTCACAAAGCAAGATGAACGCAAGGATGTAACGAGGAAACCCTTTGAACAATCGTTCGAGGGGAAAAACCTCGGGAGGCTTTTGGAAAAGCCTACCTAAACCAAAAAAGTATTATTGAATATCGTAGTTTTTGAGTACAAGTGCAATATGAGAGTAAGTAAGAATGTGTAACGTGAATACAGGTGCGTTCTAAGAGTAATATATAGACATAATCTTAACTGAAAAATAACAACTTGAATGACATGCTGATATTTCGCCTAGAATCTCGCCATTTGTTGATGAAGATCAGCCGTTATCCCTTAGTTGATGGATGGAGTCGTTGTGTTGTCGTTTGACGAAGTCCAAACGGTCGTCTGAATGAGTTATTTTTTTTTATAATTTCGTTCCTGAAAAATAGGAAAAATACAACAAACAGTTTCAAGGTGTTAGTCCAAGATATAAGTCAAGACGTTACCTCAAGATGGATATCCAAGATGTAGAACATGCTGAGTGAAATTTTTAGGGTGAAACACTCATGCTTCGAAATGGGATGATCTTCCAAATTCTTGCGACGCTTCGAATTCTACGTATTAGTTGATAACTTTTATCGATAATTATAGGTATGTAAAGGGATAAATATAATAAAATAATATAAAATATCCAATTAAATAGAGATGTATACCTTAGGATACTATATACAATGAATAGTTATTTGGTCATGTAATTGACTAAATTATTTGGTTATTTAATAAAGCACATGTATCTTGTATTATTTAATTAGAATACTACATGCATCAATTAAATGAAAGTTATAATTTAGATATGAAAAGTTATGAATATAGGAATAATTAAGGTTAAAGATAAATTCAAACTAATAGTTATGTAAAGAGTTGATTAATAATGTGAATTGTATAATTATAATAAGTTGATATGTATCACTTTCATCTTTTCTCTATATATATAGTATTGGATAAGTATTATAAAATAAATTATATAGCTAAAAGAGATGTCAAGTTGAAGAATAAAAGACTCAAGAATTGAAAAGTCACATAAGATAAATATTGTGTATCTTGAGAGACACATTGGTGAATACACAATTGCATTATTATCTTCTCTCTTACTCTCTTCAACCAAGACAACTCCTCCTTTCCAACCCAATTTCATGGTGTCATTTTCATCCGCAAATTGACATGTTTACAAGCTTCTCAATTAAGATTATTTCTTAACTCCCATCATCATTCTTTCTATTGTTTTTCTTTTCTTTTGATTGAAATTTGATCTTTTTATTTTTTTATTTGCTTTAAATTTTGTTTAGGTCAAGTTATATTTTGATGTAAAGTATAACATAATTTTGATTTTGATTTTGATTTATATTTGTCATTTTTTATTGAGATTTTGATTTTGTGCTTTTTTTATTTATTCTTTCTTGCTTTGCCTTTGTTTTTTATTTTTATTTTGATTTTGTTATTGATTTAGTTTTTTGTTTTAATATGTTATTGTAAATTTTTATATTTTTTGTATTTTATTCATTGTTTATGTATATTTTGATTGTTTGGAAATTCTTCTTCTTTTATTATTTTTATAGATATTTGAACTTTTGTATTTCTAATTACATTTTATTTTTCTTATATTTTTTGTTTTTTTGTTTTGTTTTGATATTGATATTGATTTTCATTTATATTTTTTTATTAATTTTCATATTTGATTTTATTTTATTTTTTTCTTTTGTAAATTTTGTTTAACTTTGTGTTGTTTTATTTTTTATTATTATTTTAAATTTGAATAAGATTTGATTTACATATTTATTTAGTTTTTAATTAGCTTTCGTTTCATTTTTTTAATTTTTTTTTAATTTGATTTTTCTTAATAATATTTCTTATTTATTCAAACTTTAATTTTTGTTTTTGTCTATGTTATTATTTACTAATGATAATTTTTTTTATTTGATTAAGATTTTATTTTTGTAAAAAAAAAGTCTTTACTAATGATTTTTTGTTTTGATGTTGATTTAAATTTTTAAATTTTTTTAATTTTAATAAGATTTTTTTGTATCTTACTTTTAATTTTCTTCTTTGATATTTGTTTGTCATATTAATTTTTAGTTAGTTGTGATTTTTTTTGTTTTTTGTATATTTTTGTTATGTTTGTGAGTGATTAATTTTATTGTTTTTTTAATATTTTCTCTTTGTCTTTATTGATTTATTTATTAAGATTTTAATTTTATTTCTTTTCTTATGCATTTTGTTATGTTATGTTATGTTTTGATATTGATTTTTCTTTTTGTTGTGATTTTTTTCTCTTTTATGTTTGTAATTGGTTAATTTTATTGTGAATGATTTTAGCTTTATTGTTATTTTGTGTAGTTTATTTAGTGCTTTAATCTACTATTTTGATAATGTTGGTGAAAGAATTTTCTCAATATTAATTGGTGGATGATTATTTTATTTGTTGTTCTTTGTCTATTTCGATTATGTTTTTGAATAATTCTTTTTTAATTATTTTCCTTCTAATTACAACTTGATTTTTGTATATCTATTTATTTTTAGATTAAATTTAATATTTTTTCACATTTTATTTATTATGTTTTTCTATGTTAATTGTGTTTGTGAATGTTTATTCTTTTTCTTATATTTGAGTAATGATTTATGAGTAGGTCTACTGAGAAACGTGTTTTTTCAAATATTCTGGATATCAGTCTCAAAGGTTTTGGATATCCAGAACCATTTGATCATGATATCCAGAAGTTATGTTAGAATGGGACCAACACATACCAACTTTCTGGATATCAACTTAAATAGATTTTGGATATCAATTTCAAAGAGTTCTGGATATCCAAAAACTTTCAAGATGAATAACCAGAAATTTAGAATTGCCCAAGCCAAGGTCATGGCCAATACAAAAATTTCTGGATATCCTTTCAAAAGATTCTGGATATCCTTTCAAAAGGTTCAGGATACCCGTTTTTCCATGGGCCAAAGTCATGGCCAATACAAAAGGTTCTGGATATCCTTTCAAAAGGTTCTGAATATCCAGAACATTGAATGTTGATATCCAGAATTTCAAAATTCACTCAAAATCAATCTCATTAGAACCAAATCCACCCATGACCCACATTCCACGGCTAGGCACACCACGATTCACCAAAAACAACATGTAATATCCAGGAGGAGCAATCCCGCTGACCGCTGGAGCCACAACCGTAACGGAGTTCGTGGTGGTCTTCATCAATGACAGAATCAACATCCTCTGGTTCATCGAGAATCCGTCAGTGGCAGAATCAATTTTGGAGGATTTGTGCAAGAAGAAAGTGAGGTATGGTGAGGAATTTGAAATACCATTCAGAATCCCCAAATGGATTGGTTCGGAAAATATGATGGTGACGATGACAACATGTAATATCCAGGAGGAGCAATCCCGCCGACCGCTGGAGCCACAACCGGAATCGTCGTTGGCGTCAATTCGAAATCGTCGTTGGCGTCAATTCTTTAAACCCGTTTAGAGAGAGAAAGGGTGTGAGCCGTGTCCCGTAAAGAAATAAACCCGTTTCTCCATAAATTATGGAGAAACACGTTTCTCCCTAGATTTTGGCATGATTTATAAGTTTTAATATCTTCTTGATTTTCAATAATTTAGATTTTGCATCAAGGTTATTTAGTAATGCACCATCATCAAAAACAAAGGCAATGTCAAAATCATCCAATGCTACTGGAGGTAAAAGAAAGTGGAGAAAGCAAATAAGAAAAAGTAGAGAAAAGGGAAAATCTTCAATTGGAATCTATATAATTGTCCCTAATGAATTACACAAAATCTGGGGAGAAACGCGTTTCTCCGTAACTTATGGAGAAACGGGGCCCGACTTGTCGCGCGACAATCCAGGCCAAGGCTTCTGGATATCCAGAAGCTTATGAAAGTGATATCCAGAAACCTTCAAAATGAATATCCAGAAACTTTCAAAATGTTTCTGGATATTCATTTGATGGTTTCTGGATATACATTTGAAGGTTTCTGGATATCCAGAAACCTTCAAAATGAATATCCAGAAACTTTCAAAAAGTTTCTGGATATTCATTTGATGGTTTCTGGATATACATTTGATGGTTTCTTGATATCCAGAAACCTTCAATAAGCAATTTCTGGTCTTGGCCTTAGATTTGACTTCAAATCTATTTTTTCTGGATATCCGTCCCAAAGGCTTCTGGATATCCGTTCCAAAGCTTCTGGATATCCAGAACCCTTTGAGACTGATATCCAGAAATTTTTTTCTGGTTATCAAACGCATAGCTTCTGGCTATTAAAAACACGTTTCTCCATAGTTATGGAGAAACGCGTTTCTCAGCAGACCTACTCAATGAATTATTAGTATAAAATTGTAGTCTTCTTTTAAAGTTTATGAAATTATGTAGATTAAAATTTCAATTGCATATGTCTATTTATGTTATTAACATTAACTATGATTTTTAATTTTAGACAACAATATCTTAAATTATGTGATATTATTTATTTTGACTTATTTATAAAATTTAACGAAAGTTAAATTACTTGAATACAATCTTAAAACTATCATCCTAGCTAAAGTCAATATTAGTGTTTAAACTATCTATATACATCTTCGTTCCTACAAGTTTTTTTGTTTCGTTTTTTTGTTTTTGTGATCATGTTTCGTTCACATAAAAATAATAAACAAATAGACCTTATGGTGAGAGGAAAGTAAAGCCACCCTTCTTATTATGAGAATATATGAAGCTCATAATGGCATTAAAGGAAAATTCAAATAACTCATTTAAATTTTAATGAATATACTTTTTGACAATAATAATTGTTTAGTTCCATGATATTAATATATGTGTAAAATGATCAAAGATAAATATCTAATGTTATTATTAATTTTTTGGAAATATCAAAGGTAGAAATAATATTTTTGTTTATATATATGAATGTAAGTAATTTGAATTGAATAGTGACTCTTTATCATCAAGATTACATACATATTATATATAAATATCTAATTATTTCAAACTAATTAGAATAATAAATGTTGGAATATGAATTGTAAGGTAGTTAAAAAAATTATTGAGGTAGTCTCCTGGACCGTCTCACGGTGAGACGGGGTTACATTTTCCCTTTGAAAGTGTTACATTTTAAAAATGTATCACTTTCATAAGTGTAATGATGATGCCAAAATCGTCAAAACAGCCCAAATCCAAGCGTTGAATGCTCCGGCGATTGCAAGGCCTGAAAATAAGAGAAAACACGTAAACTAAGCCGGGGCGGATCCGGCTAAAGGCCCTCCGGCGTGAGAGTAAGTTCACGGTGGATATTAGAGAAATCAAATTGACAGAGTTTCTCCAATGTAAAAAGTAACGTACCAAATAATGAGCCATGGGGCTTGTATTTATAGGAATGGATTGATAGAATCCATGTTGGAGTGAACTTGTAAAGAGATAAGATATAATCCTAAGAGAATTATATCTGTTAAGGAGTCATTGTTTGACTTGAATTGATGTTGGTGATCATAATCCTGATTGGATAATGATTGTAGAATCCTTGTTTGATAAGAACTGTGTATACTGCTAGCCGGAACGCCGAGGAACATAAATGTTTTACCTCAGCCCTAGGAAATAGGCCGAGGTAGATGATTCTTCTTCCTCGTCATTTGATGATTGGCCGACACGGAGATATGCCGGGGTGAATGATTTTGTTTCCTCGTCACTTGAGGATATGCCGAGGTAAGAACTTTTCTCTCCTCGTCACTTGAAGATATGCCGAGGTGCGAGGTCTTCCTCGTCGTTAAGGGAGGTCTTCCTCGTCGTTAAGGGAGGTCTTCCTCGTCGTACTTGGAGGGAGGTCTCCTCATCGTTAAGGGAGGTCTTCCTCGTCGTACTTGGAGGGAGGTCTCCTCGTCGTTAAGGGAGGTCTTCCTCGTCGTACTTGGAGGGAGGTCTTCCTCGTCGTACTTGGAGGGAGGTCTCCTCGTCGTTAAGGGAGGTCTTCCTCGTCGTTAAGGGAAGTCTTCCTCGTCGTACTTGGAGGGAGGTCTCCTCGTCGTTAAGGGAGGTCTTCCTCGTCGTACTTGGAGGGAGGTCTCCTCGTCGTTAAGGGAGGTCTTCCTCGTCGTACTTGGAGGGAGGTCTTCCTCGTCGTTAAGGGAGGTCTTCCTCGTCGTTAAGGGAGGTCTTCCTCGTCGTACTTGGAGGGAGGTCTCCTCGTCGTTAAGGGAGGTCTTCCTCGTCGTACTTGGAGGGAGGTCTTCCTCGTCGTTAAGGGAGGTCTTCCTCGTCGTTAAGGGAGGTCTTCCTCGTACTTTGAGACTTAGTCATTTCGCCTACTAAGTCTAGGTCGACCTAGGGGAATGACGAGGAAGCTAGGGAAGAGGAAGGTAGAGAAGCCCATTCCCCTCCTAGTACATCATACTTAGGATTATGTTTAGGGCCCAATCCACTTGGGCCTTGCCCAGACTAGTCCAAGTTCGTATCTTCGGTTTATACCGTTCAGTGGCCCCCGACTTCCTAGCTCGACATAAGGCTATGCCGAGGAGGAAGTGAGCTCTACCTCGGTTACGAGAATACGAACAGGCGTCATGTGGCAGGTGTCGCTTCAATTGTCCGCTGGCTGATAATGCAATGATGGATTGCGGAGCACGATGTTTGACGTCTTGGATACCCACCAGGGTATATTTAAAAGATGGTCATCCTGCTTGGATCCCTCCTTCCGTTGATCATCAAAATATCAATGCCATTATTGAGTTGATTAAGGATGAGGTACCTAGCACGGAGGAAGACGATGACGTGGATGCCGTGGTACAGGCCGAGGAGACTAATGCCGAGGAGCAAGCTCAAACTCAACAAGTCATCAACCCGATCCCGGCACGAAGGAAGACGATGAGGCGGATGCCGTGGTGCAGCCGAGGAGATTAATGCCGAGGAGCAAGCTCAAACCCAAGTAAGTCATCATCCTGCATCCCGGCACGGAGGACTTCCTTGTCTTCAATTATTGCTTTAGTATAAACCGCTTTGCTTGAATGCCGCACAAACTTGGGAAAGTCGAGGAAGATCATCTCGTACCTTTGATATTGTAGAAGGTGGAGGCTAGCTCATTTTTAGATGTTTTGTCGATTCGCTGTTTCAAGTCATTAGGCCGAGGAGGATTCCTTGGTCTTGACCGATGTGCCGCTTTAGTCATTTAGAGTCGAGGGTCTCCTTGTCCAGACGTTGGGCTCTCTTCTTTTTCATCTCTCTATGACGAGGAAAGATGACTCGTACATAGGTCCTAGATGGTTTTGCCGCGTTAGCCGTTAGAGGCGTTGGGCTTACTTCTTTGTCACCTTTCTATGACGAGGAAGATGACTCGTACATAGGTCGTAAGTGTTTTTGCCGCGTTAGCCGTTTAGGCGTTGGGCTTACTTCTTTGTCACCTTTCTATGACGAGGAAGATGACTCGCACATAGGTCGTAGATGGTTTTGCCGCGTTAGCCGTTAGAGGCGTTGGGCTTACTTCTTTGTCACCTTTCTATGACGAGGAAGATGACTCGTACATAGGTCGTAAGTGTTTTTGCCGCGTTAGCCGTTTAGGCGTTGGGATTACTTCTTTGTCACCTTTCTATGACGAGGAAGATGACTCGTACATAGGTCGTAGATGTTTTTGCCGCGTTAGCCGTTTAGGCGTTGGGCTTACTTCTTTGTCATCTCTCTATGACGAGGAAGATGACTCGCACATAGGTCGTAGATGTTTTTGCCGCGTTAGCCGTTAGAGGCGTTGGGCTTACTTCTTTGTCATCTCTCTATGACGAGGAAGATGACTCGCACATAGGTCGTAGATGTTTTTGCCGCGTTAGCCGTTAGAGGCGTTGGGCTTACTTCTTTGTCATCTCTCTATGACGAGGAAGATGACTCGCACATAGGTCGTAGATGTTTTTGGCCTCTCCCATCCTTGACGAGGAGAAAACGTGCTTGGTAGTTGACTTGCATGTTGAAGAAGTAAATTTCATAAATTGAAAAGATTCATCAGACTGCAACCCTACCTTGCTAGAAAAGTAAACTGACTAATCTATTACATAAAAATGGAATAAACCGGACTTAATGAAAGTACTCTATCCTTGCTAAAATTTGAATTTAAATTTCCTTGACCGTCTGTCTCACTTCCACTAGTTCATCTATGTCCCGCAGCCTCTCCTTATCTCTAGTCATGGCTGGCCCCCGAGTTACGGCCGTATGACGAGACTAGGGCTATATCTAGGACGGACAGAACTGTGTATAGGAGAAATTAGTGGAGCTTGGCCCTAGGAGGCCTGTCGTCTCCATCTGTATCGTTGTCTTCGCTGGCTTCCTGTCTTTTTCGCTTGCCATCCTTCTTCAAGATATAACGATCTAGTTTGCCTTCATCAACCCAATTACGAATCGTCTTTTTGAGGGCAAAACAGCTTCTCGGTGTTGTGACCATAGTCTTTGTGGAAATCACAGTGCTTGGACGGGTCACGCGGATGCTTTTTGTGGTCACTGATTGGACGGGGTTTGGAAGATTCACCAATTGCATGATTTCGAAATTGGTTTGGTAAGAGGAGTGAAGATCTCGGTTCCTCGCGTCTGTTTTTGCCTTTATAACCATTTCCGTTGGAGGATGTGTGGTTTGCTTTCTCTTCGCCACTCTTGTCGGCTCCCCTTTTCTTTGTTTTATCTTTCACCATGGAAATGGCATAAGCCACCTTATATAATTCGGACTTGGATTTAGGTTCCCGGCCGAGAGTTCATAAACGAGGGGACCAGAGTTTTAAGCCGTAGTTGAAACAAACAATGACCTCCTGTCAGTGAGGCTCTCTTCAACCTGGTCTGCCATTTTCCGGCATCGGTTGTAGTAGCTGAGGGTAGTCTCTCCCTTTCCTTGCTCGATGTTGGCCAAATCGGCCGCCTCATCTTCCTCTTACCCGGCGGTGGCAAAGTGGTCCAAGAATATTCTCCTCATGCCCCTCCAAAGAATCGATGCAACCTCTTTTAAGCTCACGGAACCAGGTCAAGGCCGTTCGTGAGAAGGTGCTCGCGAAAGCTTTGCGAGCATGTCATCGGCGGTGGTGAGGAGGTTCATGGTTTGTTCAAAACTTTGCACGTGGTCTTTTGCATCAGTGGTGCCGTTGTACTTTTCGAAGTTCGGGAGCTGGAAGTGAGGATTGGGTGGTGCCGCAGTTATCCTCAAGGAGAACGGACGAGTTGCCCAGTCGTAGTCATCGTCATTGGACTTCTTTCCCATCTCCATGTCATCTAATCTTTGCTTCAACATCTCCCATTGCTTGGTCTCCACTCCCTTGTCGCTGCTTGAGCGGGTGCTTCGTTGGGAGCTTCTGATTGATTTATCCTTGGGGCGATCATTCACCCTACTGTGTTCCGCGTCATGTCGGTGGCTGTCCCGTTTGGAGGGGACCTTATCACGCCTTGGTTCCAGGTCTTGGCCACCAAGTACCATCCTATATGGTTGTGGGGTCCTTGGCCTAGCAAATTCACGAGCACCGGGACGGGGAGAATCATGACGATGCCGAGGACGAGGAGAATCATGGCGAGATCGGCGAGGACGAGGAGAATCAGGACGCCGAGGTGCTATGACTAAACGAGGTGGTGACATTCGCCTATTCAGACTGAGTCTCGTCCTTAGGTCCTTGGAGTTTACTTCCTCTTCCCTAGGAGTTAAGTGGCTTCTTAGGTCAACCACTTGATCCTTCTTCTTACTATCATGCCGAGGACGAGGAGAATCCCGGGGGGCTTGCCTTGGTAGTTCAGCTGTCTTTAGGGGAGGAGCTCGCTGCTCTCCCTCTTCCCTTCCAAGAGGATTGCCCATAGATGGCCTAATAAACTCAGCCATGGAATGATCTGGATCCAATTGCAAAAGAGCAGCCTGTGTTTCATACATCCTTTGCAAAGTCTCCATTTGTTTATGTAACAAAGAGCGTCGGTCAACGGGTTGACTTCCTCCTGCTTGACCGGCGTCGGCATTCTTTGTCTTCTTCCTTCCTACTTGCTTCCCGCGAGCACGAGTGGGATGAGGAAGCTCAGTACCCTCTCCCTCGGCATTCGCCTGACCCTTGGAACGAAGAGTCATGGCGAGGGGAGGAAGGGCATCTGGCTGAGGTAGAGGAGGAGGAGGAGGCAGCTCCTCGGCTCCTGTGTTCACCCCATTTACTTGGGTTTGGTTCTCAGCAGTTACACTTGCGGATTGTCCGTCCATTGCAAATCAACAACAAATTAACAATTAAGCAAATTTCTCAAAAATCACGATTTCCAACCAAATTCAAAGCAGAATTTGATGCAAACTAAGAAACTGCAGTTTTGCAACTTTTACAACGCCAAATTTTCCGGACAAAATTGGGACAAAATTCCACGCCAAACGATTTCAACCAAATCTGGGCAAATTCACGGCTGAAATTTGCAGATTCCGGCCGAGTCAAAAACAGATCTAAAACGGACCAGAAATTTCCGTTCAAAACTAGAAAATTTCCGTCGGTGAACAGTAATTCTGTGAACAGTAACTCGGTGAACAGTATTCGGTGAACAGTAACTCCGATGAACAGTAATTCTGTGAACAGTAATTCGGTGAACAGTAATTCTGTGAACAGTAACTCCGGTGAACAGTAATTCTGTGAACAGTAATTCCGGCGGTGAATAGTGTTTCAGACGTGAACGGTGATTTCCAGGCCAAAACAATGGGTGTTTGAATCGACTTCCCGGCAATGGAACCAATTGATGATGCCAAAATCGTCAAAACAGCCCAAATCCAAGCGTTGAATGCTCCGGCGATTGCAAGGCCTGAAAATAAGAGAAAACACGTAAACTAAGCCGGGGCGGATCCGGCTAAAGGCCCTCCGGCGTGAGAGTAAGTTCACGGTGGATATTAGAGAAATCAAATTGACAGAGTTTCTCCAATGTAAAAAGTAACGTACCAAATAATGAGCCATGGGGCTTGTATTTATAGGAATGGATTGATAGAATCCATGTTGGAGTGAACTTGTAAAGAGATAAGATATAATCCTAAGAGAATTATATCTGTTAAGGAGTCATTGTTTGACTTGAATTGATGTTGGTGATCATAATCCTGATTGGATAATGATTGTAGAATCCTTGTTTGATAAGGACTGTGTATACTGCTAGCCGGAACGCCGAGGAACATAAATGTTTTACCTCAGCCCTAGGAAATAGGCCGAGGTAGATGATTCTTCTTCCTCGTCATTTGATGATTGGCCGACACGGAGATATGCCGGGGTGAATGATTTTGTTTCCTCGTCACTTGAGGATATGCCGAGGTAAGAACTTTTCTCTCCTCGTCACTTGAAGATATGCCGAGGTGCGAGGTCTTCCTCGTCGTTAAGGGAGGTCTTCCTCGTCGTACTTGGAGGGAGGTCTCCTCATCGTTAAGGGAGGTCTTCCTCGTCGTACTTGGAGGGAGGTCTCCTCGTCGTTAAGGGAGGTCTTCCTCGTCGTACTTGGAGGGAGGTCTTCCTCGTCGTACTTGGAGGGAGGTCTCCTCGTCGTTAAGGGAGGTCTTCCTCGTCGTTAAGGGAAGTCTTCCTCGTCGTACTTGGAGGGAGGTCTCCTCGTCGTTAAGGGAGGTCTTCCTCGTCGTACTTGGAGGGAGGTCTCCTCGTCGTTAAGGGAGGTCTTCCTAGTCGTACTTGGAGGGAGGTCTTCCTCGTCGTTAAGGGAGGTCTTCCTCGTCGTTAAGGGAGGTCTTCCTCGTCGTACTTGGAGGGAGGTCTTCTCGTCGTTAAGGGAGGTCTTCCTCGTCGTACTTGGAGGGAGGTCTTCCTCGTCGTTAAGGGAGGTCTTCCTCGTCGTTAAGGGAGGTCTTCCTCGTACTTTGAGACTTAGTCATTTCGCCTACTAAGTCTAGGTCGACCTAGGGGAATGACGAGGAAGCTAGGGAAGAGGAAGGTAGAGAAGCCCATTCCCCTCCTAGTACATCATACTTAGGATTATGTTTAGGGCCCAATCCACTTGGGCCTTGCCCAGACTAGTCCAAGTTCGTATCTTCGGTTTATACCGTTCATGTAACATTTTTAAAATTAACATTTTAAGAGATGAAATGTAACTCCGTCACACCGTGAGACAGTCTTACAAGAGTTTTTGTCAAAATTATATGATACATGCATGAATGCATCTAATTATTGATAATAAAGTTTCTAATATTAAGTGTAAGATAGAATAATAAGTGTTGAAATATGAAGTGTAAGGTAGTTAAAAATATTTTGATACATACATGCATGAATACAATTACAAATAAGATTTAAGAATATGAAGGTTTGTATTTTGAAGATTTCAATGATCATGTGATCCTATTCATTATTGTTTGACTTCACTAAATAAATCATTTTTGCAGATATATAATGAAATTGAAATTCTTTCTTTTTGTTGTTAATCACATTTTCATGGATTATTAGTTTCACAATAACATATGATTAATTTTGTTATTTTGTCAATAATTATTTTTTCATTTCTTTTCCATTTTAATGATTTTCGTATTTTTTTAATTGCATATTACTCTCCTTAATTAATATGTGTAATAGAATAAAAGATAATTAATATCTAATGTTGTTAAGAGTTATTCAGAAATTTCAAAAATCATTAAAAAATCAAAAATGAAAATCATATTTTTGTTCGTATAAATAGAGATTAAATGTAATTGACAATTAAATACTCACTTTGTATTACATTTTTTACCTTCGACAACCTACATACTGATCCGAGGAATTTTGAAAATTTTCTAATATCTTGAGAGTAGTGAGTTATATATTAACCTTCTCAAATTCATTTTTAACCCGAACAAAATAAATTTTCATATTTTTTTATTTTTCATCAACGTGATAAAAAATCTTATTATCTTATATGAAAATCAAAACTCAATAAATGGTAAGTAGTACTAAATGAAAAAAAAATGAATAATAACAATCAATGATTAACTGAACTTAATTTTTTTTCTTGTAGGATCATCTTTTAGTTGGTAGTGCAAATGCCAAATCACTAAACGAGTTAAGTGAATGAAAGTACAATCCATGCACCATTTGTAAGAAGAAATTGCAATTTCAAGAAGGAAAAATTAATTGTTACAATTGCCAAAAATGCGAACGTCATCCTGTTATTAGGTAATTTTATCATCACAAGATTTGTAATCTCATATAATATTTTTTTTCGTATATGAACTCATGTTTCAATTTTTAATCTTATGTATCGTATTGAGGTTGATATAGATGATGTTGATGACTCTTTGTGTTGCATGATCTTTGATCATGAGGTTGAAAAGCTACTTGTTATCAAACTTGGAAATTTAGCACAAATTTGTTGAGGTTTTAACAACATTTTTTGAATATCAATATTTATTTTTCTAACTTTGGATGTTAACATATATTGTGTAAAAAAAGAGGGCATAAATGATCGAATTCCCCGACAACTTTATCAAATTATTGGAAGAAATCATATACTTCAACTTAAATTTAATGAGCAAAGTAGGGAAACCACAAAGAAAAATTTTACAATTACTAGAATTCTTTGTGCGAAGAACATTCATGACAATATGATGGAGAAAGTATTTTTGTAAAAAAATCTATTGTTAAAGTATATAAAATATAACTTCCATCTAATTTTATTTTTACTTACATGGAAAACAAAAACAAGATGATGAATATCATAGGCAAGTTGGTGCTAAAACGCCTATTTTATTGGATAAAAGAAGTTTAATTTGCATAAGGTATTATCATACCAAAAGTACATTACATTTTTATTCACTCATTAACAATTATATTGCAATTTTGTTAAAATGTAGCCCCGATATTGAGACGTTGGTGGAACATGGACATTCAAATGATGAGGAAACTCATGTGGAGACATGTGGAGACATCTTTTAAGACTTGAAAGAAAGCTAGACGAGGAATAAAATTTTAATTGTTTTTTATTGTTTTCAAAATATGAATGTTGATAACAATGATGTTTTTTTTAAAGATACTAGAACAAATTTTCATATTTCAAAATTTAATCATTCAAGGCTATTTTTATGTTATACATCAATATACTACATGGACACAATTCATTATACTAAATAGTGATGTTGATTATCATAATTGTTATAAATTGATCGTATTAATATATTATTGTACTAAATGAATTAAATATTATATGAAATGAAAAAAAATCATTAATATTCGAAATATTTAAATATTATTTGATATTAAAGTCAAAATTTATATTTATGATTATGATTATTATTATTATTATTATTATTATTATTATTATTATTATCATTATTATTATTATTATTATTATTATTATTATTATTATTATTTTATTTAACTCACTACGTTCAATAAATATATGTTTATGCAATATTTTCTTAAAAAAATATGAAACTGGTCATCCAAATGATATACTTTTGAACCTATTTGGTGCTCGATCCTTGAGAATTTGATGTATTTCTAGTGTTTTCTTAAGTACAAAGGCTGGAGTGGAAATTATGCAGAAAAGGAGGGACTTAAGCTGAAAAAGGAAGGAGGGCGACCGCACCCCTAAAAGGGAGCGTCCGCGCCCTTTGTCCAAAAGGTGGGGAGCGATCGCACTTATATTAGGAGCGAACGCGCAAATGTTGCAGTCTCTGAGAGCGATTGCACCCCCTCGAAGGGAGCGGCCGCACCCCTTGTAAACTGAGCAGGATTTGGACATATTAAGTGTAGGTTTTTCGGATTCTACAAGGATTTGGAAGGTTTCCTTTGGCTGCAAATTGGGATCTCCTCCCTACTATATAAACACTACTATAATAGGTTTTTATCATATTCGATATTATAGTTTAGGTTTTTGCAAGTTTGAAGACAAGGATTCAAGGTTTTAATTTAGGTGTTTAGTGTTTTATTTTTATGGCCCTTCGCGGCTAAATTTTTGGTTCGTGGATTGGGTGATTAACGATTGAATCTTTATGCTAAGGTTTTAATTATTCCTATCTCTTTCTCATTCTTGTTCTTCTCAACATTCTTAAAGATTGTTCTTCGGTTTCAAATGTATGTTAAAATACTTTTAGCCTTTGAATTTACTTGGGTATCAATTATCGCACTCACGTGGATAGTTTATACATTGACCATTATTGAGATGTATAGATTCAATTGACGACTGACCAAGAAGTCAAACAAATTTAGGTTCTTATGTTCTTATGATTTAAATTGAATATTTTGAATGCTTGTATTAACTTACCGGAAGGTATAAACAAGATAGAGATATTAGGGTTGCAATCCGCACATCAAACGTCTCAACACTAATCTTTTGTGAACAAACTTTTGAATGAGATTGATCTATTTTATCCCCTTGGAAATATCATAAAATGACAATTATTATGATTTCTAATCCATGAATTCATTGTTCTCTTGATTTCTTTATTTGCTTTATTTCTTGTTTTTTTAGTTTAATAAACAATCAATCAAAAACCCCTCATTGGTTACTTTTGCACTAATAAAATATAATTGTTCCACACGAGTATCTGTGGATTCGACCCAATTGTGCATATTACTGCAATGATAAACTAATGCACTTGCTAGGTAATTTAATAATATGGAGATTTCATCAATCATGTTTTTGATGCCATTGTCGGGGACTTATGTAGCGAACAAGTTAATTTTCCTAGTGTATGCTTGGTCGACGTTCTTTGATTCCTGCCTTGGAGCCATTGAACGACGACATTGATAAATTAGGCCAGCGTCTGAAAGAGCTTGAATTAAAAGAGGGCAATCCCCTCTAAATTGACCTAGATCCTTCTACCACCGAGGTAGAGGAAGAAAAATGCGCGATGGCAATCCCACCAGCTCAAACAATGAAGGACTTTTGTCGTACTAAAGTAGATACTTCCATATCTTGTATTGTGCTAACTGAGGATGCAAAATTCTTTGAAGTCAAGGGTTAATATTTCAATATGTTGCCAATTTATCAAGGTCTCTCGACCGATGACCCTTTGACTTTTTTTGCGTAAGTACATGATGATAGTATCTCACATTCCAGTTAAAGCAGGTGTAACTGATGAGAAGATTATATTAAAATGCTTCCCCTACACTCTAAAAGGGGCGGCTAAGACTTGATTTATGATGTTGATACCTAGAAGTATTAACACGTGGGATCAGTTGGCTAACATGAGGCTAAAGATTATAGGATTTGCCCAAGATGTAGGTGAGCCTTTTCATGATGTTTGGGACAGATTTAATGCTAGTGCAATGTCCCCATCATAATTTTCCTTTGCCCTTGCTAAATAATTTTTTTTATGAAGGCTTGAATCATGTTAATCAAGCAATGGTAGATAATGCAGCAGGGGCGTACTAGGAGCCAAAACCCCCCAAGAGACTCGTGACTTGTTTGAGATGTTGGGTGCTAATTCCCAACAAAAGAGTAATAGGGGTACGAATAGGGGAGTACATGAGTTGGAAGCTAATGATAATTTGGCTAAGCAAGTGTCACAATTAATTGCCATGTTTAATGCTAAATTAAGTCACTTCTCTTAGTGTCAATGTTGTGCAAGTGATTGTTCTATATGTGATTTATATACTCATGCTACTAACTTTTGTCCTAGTGATGAACAATTTATTGTTAATGATGAGCAGGTACATGTACTGAATGGGTACAACCCAATGCCTTCGCAAAACAATCCATACAACAATAACTACAATCCGGGGTGGAGTAATCATCCCAACTTATCAAGGGGAGGTAATCAAGGTAATCAAAATAAACCCCTTCACACTCCACCACTACAAGGGAAATTTAAGCCTAGGAAAGAGCCTTGGGAAGAGGCCATGGAAAGAATGAGGTTGGAGCAACAACAAGAATCAAGGCAACATAGTGCCGCCAATAAAAAACTTGAAACTTAAATAGGGCAACTTGATGAAGCCCTTCAAGCCCACAAGCCTGGAACTATTCCTAATCAAGGGCAACAAGCTATGGTCATATCCACCCTACGGAATGGCAAAGTGGTAAGTCAAGAGGTTAGTTATCCTTCAAAATCTTCCTCTCCTCCTATTTCTGAGAACGATGTTGAAAAGAGAACACATGGATTGAGGGAAAACCCCAAAGACACTTATATACCCCCAAGCCATATTTACCACCGGTGCCCTTTCCCGATCGTTTGATGAGACACAAGAAAGAGCATCAAATGAAGGAATTGACGAAGATGTTTTTCAAAGTTAGCATTAATCTCCCTTTGCTTAAAGTTATTAAAAATATTCCTACCTATGCAAAATTTTCAAGGAAATTAATTCTAACAAGCATAGGTACAGAGATGATGAGATGTTGATCTGGGAGAGAGTGCTAGTGCCATAGTATGACAAGACCTCCCACCTAAATAAAAGGACCCCAGAAGTTTCACGATTTCTATTAATTTGGGGGATTCTAAAAAGGTGAAGGCGATTTTAGACCTTGGTGCTAGCATAAATTTATTATCATACTCCATTTATTTGAAGTTAGGTTTTTCTGAGTTAAAGCCTACCACAATGACCCTCCATATTTTAGGATCGATCTATTAGGAGAACCATGGGCATTGTGGAGGACGTGTTAATCGAAGTGGGGACTTTGATTGTTCCCATTGACTTTGTTGTTTTGGATATGGTTAATGGAGAAAATATGTGTAAAGATTCTTCTATTTTGTTAGGATGGCCCTTCATGGCCCCAAATAACACTATAATAAATGTGGAGAATGGGAAATTATTTATGTTGGTGGTGGGTGAGAGGATTGAGATCCCGGTTGATGGTATGGTGAAACACCCCATGGATGATGAGGGGGACTCTTGTGAGTTTGTAGATGACATAGAGGAGAGTGAGTGTGCTCAACTAGATAGGATGCCAAGTGACGCTAAGAATTCTAGGGATAATACGGACGTCCATGATATGGCTAGTAACAAGGCCGACAAATACTCTTTGAGTGACGGACCATATTATCCCTTAGACCGCTCCCACAAGGAGCCGATGTTACCATTAAAATCATTCTTCCCTATAAAATATGAAATTAATGATCCATGTGATCAATTAGAGGAATGTTATTTTCTTGATATTTCTGATTCTTTCATTGCTAACAATGATGATCAATATAGCTCCTCTCATATTTTTATTGAGGAAGATAAGGTTCCTAAGGGCGTGGAGACTAAGTCCCCAAATGAGTTCGGGGGAGAGGCCCCCATGAAAAAGAAAAAGAAGAGAAAGACCAATAAAAAGGCCCCAAAAATTCCTTGGGCATCACTGGAGTTAATAAAAAATGGTACTTATATGTGGAAAGCAGTGACTGTGTGTACCTGCGAAAACATGGGGTGGGCCAAGGGAAGAAAAGCTAAAGCCAAAGAAAAGATGGCCACCTCCAATCCCAACTAAATTTGGGAGGCAACCCAACTATGTACATTTTATTTGATTTATTTTATTTGTTTGTGTGTCATATCGTCCTTTGAACCCAAACCATGTTTTAGTTCTATTTGCTATGAGTACATAATATGTTTTAAGTTTGGGGATAGATATCTTTCCGAGTTTATGAGTTTATAGGGGAGTGTATATAGTGTCACCCTCCAAAAAAATTAAAAATTTTAAAATTTTGTTATTTTCATATTTTGGAATGTTGGCTAAAGTCGATGATGATTTGAGAGTTCTTAATTTAAAATCTTGAGTGTTATTATCATTATGGGAATATAATTGCATCGAAACATGTAAAGTAAGATTACTTCACCTTTCACTTCCATATTATTTTCTTGATCATTGTAACCAATTTAGGAGACTTTTATAGGATCATTTTGACATTCTCGGGGTCCCTATAATATGTTTGAATGACTGTCAATAACACAAAAATTAGGCTATTCGGGAAGTGATATATGACTATTTTCTTTGAACCAGATTGTGAGCCTTTAAC